>OX359202.1:1802500-2320000 GCA_947172415.1 Chondrosia reniformis | reverse complement strand
GTGTCTAAATGTCAATCGAGTCTTCTCGACTTCATTGCGTGAATTTTCGGATTCGGCCACCATTTTAACTCGGAGGTAGGTCGTAGAGCTTCGGAGACCCTTAAATCGGGTTCGATGACCATTTTTACCCCTGGGTCAATCTTCTCTACGGCTACAGCTGGACATTATTTCTAATGTTCTAGAGTAAAATATAGAGGGTAAAATGAGTACACTACACAAAGGTAATGGAGGAATGCTGTATGGACTTGTATAAACCATTGTATGGTGTTTATACATTAAATATACCTCTCAATTATTACAAGGTAGGATATAAATAGGGGGATGTGGGCTTTTATTATGAAATTTATCATTTTAAAGTAGGCACTGCACTGACAGTTACTGTTACACAAGCCAAGTAGGCAAACTAAAATTATGCAGTTGAAGCAGAGACACAAGGTTCTTGTTATGAGGTTTGTAGTAGTTGTACAAGAATTGATAAGTCATGTCTGTCATGGGCGCATATGGCCGTCCTTTTCCAGAACCCAAACACTGAAGTTTGTCCTTCACAAGTCTGCAATAGTACCCTTTTTGGACACTGAATCTATGAAAATGATTTAATAATAACTCTTTAATAAGAAATATTATATATACATATAGTTCTACACAGTTAAATAAAAACATTAAAGTATAAGTTAGAAGTAGAGAGAGATGGCAATGCTAACAAGAGTGACTAGTACATCAGGAAAATATCAAAATAAGATAAGATTAACTATACAGAAGTGGCTTTCTGAAATTTATGTCACCATACACATCACGTCTTTATGTTTAGGGACACGCAAACATGGAGTATCCAAAAACTCACTTGATATGTTGACCAAAATCGAAGAATGTCTTGACATTAAAACCAAGGAAGTGCTGAATTTTAGTTAACTCAAGAACAGGATTGTTCTTCAGTACATCTCCATCTACTAGATAAAGCTATATACGTATAAAAGACAATAGATCTAAAGAATTTGGCAGCCCCTAAAATGAGAGTTAAGTACAAGGTAATCATGTAAAGATGAATAATAAAAGGATATCATAATCATTGGATAACACTAAACCATACAATTTGCTGACTATACGTACATTTCTAAGCTTGCATAGGCATGAAAGTAAGTTTATTGTGAGCACTTAGTCATGCAACAAAATAGCATCCACCTGAGCTGCTATTTTCAACCCACAGGTCTTTCATTTGTGATTTATTTGTATTTGAAGGCAACAATTCATGTGTATCATATTGATGAACTCTAAGGAGAACAAAGAGCTGTCTCCAATTCTTTGGTGCTTGCCATATGCTAGGTGACTGGGAGGAAATTACTAAGTCTACCAGCCACAATAAGACTTCCACCCTTGCAATTGTTTGCTGTGATATTCAATGATTATCCATCTTTACAAAAGAACATACATACGTACATGTCTTCAATGTCTATCTTATTACCAAATCTTCGAACCCATTTGAATCCGAAGCCTACCTGTTTGGGACTATATCGTAGCAGCCATCTTTGAATAAGTTCAAAATATAACCCTGGCTTGATACAGTGATCTTTTAGAGCATTCATAGACTTATTACTGCCAGAATATTGCACAATATCTTCAAACTTCATCCTCATAGCTATTGGATCCTTGTGAACTTTTACATGCTAAATTACAAATAAACACAATTTCTATGTAATCAAATATAGAAAAGTATGAAAATTAAATACAGGCTATAAAAACATTAACATATTGATCTGTATGCAAAGCACAGTATACACAAATGAGATGGTATGGAGTATAAACTTGTCCTATGCATTATGGTGAACATATGTGCAGTTTTGGAGAATTATCAACACTACTTTTAAAACTGGTGTGGACATTTAAAATCAGTCCTGGTGAAGCAACTCTTGGTCAAAGTCCAAAAAATGGTGTGGTGTACATTGTAAAGTGTAAATTGAATAAAAAATCAAAAATGTAGTTAGAAGTATAAGGATGGCAGGTAAGAGAAGTGATGTGTATGCTTAAATGTTAGTATACTGTTTCTGTAGCCTTAACACATGATCACTGTCTTGATTTGATACTATTTCCATCTCTATTTTAACTAATTAACTTGTATTCCACATTTACTTGATAATATTACTTTTTAAATTAAAGGTTTCCTTAACAGTGACTTGAGAAACATTGCCATCAAGTACAAAGTAGTCCCGTGAACCAGACCCTTTTCTCTAATAGTTTCCTAACAGGAAGTGGCAAGAGGTTACAGGGCTAATGCCACTTATCTGTTATTAATGTCCCATCACAGGGACTATATAGGTGAACAATTAATACCACTAAAGTGCAACCGATTAATGCCTATCAACATATCCTCTTATGGCTGAGTTCGAGAAGGGACCATTTATTAACTTGGTAATATATATCTGAAGTACGTAGCTATGGCAGCAAGAAAAGAAGAGAATCAAATAGGTAAGTTTCATTCTAAGGTAAGTTACTACCTAATTTCTTCAGCTATTGGTAGACTGTACACTATACATGTGTAACTCGTATTTCTACAACTCTGCATGTGTTCTTTTATCAATAAAAATTACACTTGTTTAAAGGAAGTAAGCACAATCTTCAAATGGCTGTAGTAGAAAAGTGGCATGATCCCTAAGATCCTCTTGCTACTTCCAGTTGGAAAGCCTCATCCTAGTGTACACTCTTGGGATAAGTATTTTTCTTATCTAAAATTTCATACCATAGGATCAAATTTCAGGTTTCATATGGCATGAAACCTATTTCAAACTTCTTGAACAGGCAAGTTTCAAAGGGTGCTCAAGTATGTGCTAATAGATTTTAATTTCATGGGTTCAAATTTTAACAGTCCCCTTTCCAGTTTTATACATACTTTCATACCTTTTGAAACCTGACATTTGATCCTATGGTAACAGTAGTTATGGTCACGTATGTATAACTGCACTGTATCTATTTATACACTTTGATCTGACATTTGATCCTATGGTAACAGTAGTTATGGTCACGTACGTATAACTGCACTGTATCTATTTATACACTTTGATCTTTTTGAGGACCATACACAACACAGAATAAAACAGCCATGTTTTTGGATAGTCCGTATGTATGTATATAGTGTGTACCACCATACATACTCTCTGATATAGGTGCTACATATAAGTGCATATACACATGTTGTATATCAAATATGCAAAGTAATAACAAAATAAGTGTAATGTAGGTGGACTGATAATATAATAATGAACATTTTTAATAAACTTGTTAATCTTAATCTAAGTACGTAATTTAGATATTACATATAGGTAAACATAATATAATTGCATTTGCACAAACCTGGTACCATGAATAAGCACGATATATAGGATTCTGTAAAATAATTATAATCTTAGCATGAGGCAGCAAGGCTGATGCCCTTTGAGGAGCAAATTGTGAATTAAAATATGTTGCACTTTTCTCAAATAAAATCACTTCTGAAGAGTAATAAGGGAACTGGCGCATATACCTAGAATTAAACAGAACATAAAATTAAGGTATAAGGTAACATTACAAACTATTACATATAATCAATAGCATACCATTCTACACCTTTCAAATACAATTTGTGATTACTAAAAAACTGTACTTCCTCAAAATTCTCTCCTGGATAATTAGCCTTCAAGAGAGGGTGAGCTTGAAGAAAAAAGTGTAATGCAGTACTTCCTGTTTTCTGAGGTCCAACAATTAGAAGTGACGGTAGGTTAGTACAATTTACAGTGGTATCCTTAATGTTCTCAGGAATTCTCTCACTACAAGGATTCTACAAAATAGTGCCAACAAATACAACACACATACGTATACAGCATCTGTAAGCATAAGAAGGCATGTTGTGACATTGGTCAGATTGGAAATATTATTTCATTTTTATTGTGGGTCTATTTAAAAAGGTATTCCTCACTGAGAACAAGATCAGACGCAGCCTCTAAACATATCCACTTAAGGAATTGCAAACTTTGAACACACCCAAATTTTAATAACCACCAAAACTCACAGTCCATAGAGGAAACCTTTCATCTGGGTACCATGAAAAGTAAAGTTCCGAGAGAGTATTGGCAGACTCTTGCACCAATTTGAAATTGGTCCATCTGTTTATAAACTGAAATAACTCATTAAACAACAGCATAGCTAACTGATCACCTCCATAATTGTTAAAATGAGTCATGAAAAATGTTATCTAGACAGATGAAATAGACTTTTCTAGAATTACGTATATTCACATGTACTTGTTAAAGACTTACTGGATTAAATAATACTGCATGGAAGACCAAACCACCTTGCCCTGAATTGAGTAACTTGTTGCCATCAACATCAGCTAGGTAAGTGTGCATGGAATAAATGCCACAGTTGTGACGAGGCAATACCTATATAAATCATTTTAATACACAATTCACATAAAAATGTAGGTAAGACAATTAGTTCCTTGTACAAAGTTATTAAGTGTATTTACAAAGGTTTAACTAGTATACATAATCAGATCTACATATCAAATGACAAACTTTAATGCCTTTATAAATAAAGCCTTTTCTGTCCAACTGTGGATAAGAATGACGATACTCAGTTGTCGTTGTAACCGTGATTCCCCATACTTCAGACCAAGCCTCATACAATCTGTCATATGCAGGATAGATCCCAGAATGAAAAGGAGCCACTGCATATCCGGTAAATTTATCAAGGATACCTACTCTCTAAAAGGAGAAATGTTGATACCCTAAGTTGCATGTACACAGGTCATCACATAAAATCACAAAAGATTCTTGCTTCAACATTGAAGCTCTAACTTACATAATGAATAAAGGGAGTTAATTGCACTTGGCCTGTGCAAAGGCACGATGCTAAGCAAAAATAATAATCTACTATACTTCCCAGTGATTACATATTATTCATAGCCTGAGCAAAAGTGCTATTAACTCCCTTTATTTATTGTGAGCACTCAGTCTTGCTTAGACTGCAGCCTCCATCTTCACTTATTATGACACCACAAGTGTTGCACTTGTGGTTTCATAATAAGTGGAGGCAGTCATCCAACTCACCATCATTGAAGTGTACCACACTGATGAGCCCAAATGAGGGCAAAACAGCTGTCTGTGGTTCTTTGATGAATTTTATCATCTTGAATGACTGGGAGGCAATCACTGGCTGCTAATTTAATAGGACTTCGGTCCTCCCAGCCAAGATTAGACTTCGGTCACTTGGCTGGTTGGCGTAAAACTTTCCAGTGATTATTACTTTTGCTTATTAACTTACATTAAGTAAGAAAAACATATGTAGTTCAAACCTAGTTACCCGAGAAAAATGAAATCTAGAGTATGAACAAGTTATTGTGACAATTACACATAAAAATAAAATACTGATTATTTTAGTGTACTAAAAGAGGCATGAAGGCTGTGACACTCCCTAGACATAGCATTGTCCTAGATGTGGAAATTGTACAGGGATTGAAGAAAAGTTGAGTAGGATTAGGAATAAAGGTGACACATCAACCAATTCTTCTACAAGTTAACACTGACTGAATTGGCACAGAAAGTTAAATCAATCAATGGGTGTTGTGCACATGTAAATATACGTAAACAGGAACCTCAGCAAATTCCTTGTTCTTTTTCAAATTATCCATAACTTCATCAATGGATTTTCTCTTTACGCAATTGATATGACTGTACGTATGAGGAAACCACCAAAAATCATCTTTATGTTGAAGCAGCAAATGATTGCCTACGTATAGAGAGAAGAAATTTTATTTTTAACAAA
This sequence comes from Chondrosia reniformis, assembly GCA_947172415.1. Taxonomy (NCBI): domain Eukaryota; kingdom Metazoa; phylum Porifera; class Demospongiae; order Chondrillida; family Chondrillidae; genus Chondrosia; species Chondrosia reniformis. Next base: position 2,314,210 of record OX359202.1, on the reverse strand, counting down.
AGATTCCTTAGTCTAAGCATATAGAATGAAGTAGGCTATAAGATTAAAAGATTATTTTAAATTCACCTTTTACTTCTTCTAGATTGCCTTGGTCAAAGCCAGACCCAACAAATCCAAGGTTTAAATGAAAGTTTGAAACAATATTTCTTGAAACTTTCTGAAAATTCAATACATTCTACAGCAATGCATACAAGTACAGAGCTGTTGACCTATCAATCTTTACAGTATTCTATACAGAAGTCAAACAATACGAACACATACAGCAGTACCTTAACATGCCTTTCAGACAGTCTTGTTCCCTCCCTGCCCATAAAAGTGTCATCAACATCTATTGTGATAAATCTTTTAAGGGGATCAAATGGAAACAAGTTGGTGGGGCTGCAACTAAGTAACCAGTCATAAACTAAAAGTGAAGTGGGAAAGGTGTCCATTTCTCCACCGACAATCAGCTTTTGAACACCATCTATTAAGCCTTTATCACATAAAACTGTAGAAAACTCGTAGCTCATGACTGAATTATTCAGAGAAGTTTGGTTCCTTAAAAGTCTGATGGTGGCTAGTGGAAGGAAGGTTGGATGGTTACTAAACATCAAAGTCCCCTGCTGTAGAGTAGACAAAGAAGTATAAACTGTACTTCCAGGTTTGGTTGCCACTAAAAACTTGTTAGATGTCACATTGAGTATGTAACCAAATGACTCTTTCAGTGGATCCACTTTATCTAAAGATGCAAAATTGATCCAAAAGAGAGCTTTTTTAGAAGACGATTTGTCCTTAACTGCAGTGGACCAGCGTTTAGTAAAGGTCATACGATGGTCAGGTGATGCTACTTTTGAGGCTGAAATCACTATTGTTGCATTTACATGTCTACAGTAAGTAAGAATGTCTTCAAAAATGTCACTCTCCATGTGCAGTAGAGTTTGAATACTAGCAAAAGCAACTAGAGCATAGGAAGCTGAACACTCCATATCACTCTCTGTATAGCTGTATAAACGTAGTGCCTGCCGAGAATATACGTAATATACAACTACTGACAACTTGAATTGTTTATAAAATTTCTTTAGAGACTGCAGTTCAGAAAGTTTGGAATATACTACAAGTATTTGGGGCCGCACGGTACAATTAAATGAGGGCCCCCTCTCGTTCTTGTCTGAAACTGTAGGTGATGCAAACAGCCGATCGCGGGGAAATTGCTGATGGAGTTGAATACGCCGCTCATTGGGTGCGCTACTCAACCAAAACATGAGTGACAGGGAGACGGTAAGCAATGTAAATACAACGTACTTCCACAGCTTCTTCATGCCCATACCTTAAAGAAGACACATGCATATTTCGGAGGACTCGCTATCCACAAGATATAGACTGCACTTAGTACCGCGTGGCTCAGACCTGGTCTCACAACAGAAACTTTCCAGACCAACTATTAAATGGGAAGGGACGCCATTTGTAACTGTATCTAAGGCCTTGCATTGCCGGATATCTACCTCGGATATACGACCGCGTGGCCACAGCATCTGAAGTAGAAAGGATTCCGCTGACTGACAGACAGGAAAATGCTTCTTAGCGTTTTGTTTTTCTTGACAAGTAGTTTGTCCTTTTTAGTTCGCAAAAAGTCAGAAGAAGAAAACGTTGATGGAGGTTTGTAGCTAATACACTGATCCATTATCTTCACAGATCTTTGAATGAACAAAGAGTAAGACAAGTACTATAGGGTGATTGCGTAGCATAGTTACTAACTACTACTGGTAGTGTAAGCATCCTGTGATGCTGTAGTCTTCTATCTTAAGGGTACTGTAGTCATCTAGCCTTCTAGTTCCGTTAGTAATGTGTATATGGTATTGTACAGATCTTATAAGGATTTTGACTCGAGTGTAGTTAAATAGCATTGCGATCTTATACCTCGACACAATTGTGCCATATCCCGGAGAGCTGACGATAAACCAGCGAGAAAGGGTGTACTTAAACAGAAAAAAACGCAGAAGTAAGCCGAATTTACATCTGCTAAACGAGTGATCCTCAGTCGCATCCACCATTTTCCCTACTCACATTTTCCTAAAGTGGGACTATCACCGGAAATTTGGTCCTGAAAACATGGGTCCCTGGGACCAATTTTTTTTAAGAAAAATTTTGGTCCCCGGATTAATATTTCCTAAAACTATTGGTCCTACCGAGCGAAAAGTGGTCCAGGGCGGCCATGCGTTGATCAAGACCATTTTGGCTGCCAACTTGTATTTGTTGTGCGTGTACAAATCTAGTCAAAATCCAATTATCATTTTGTTGTGGGGACGAATCTAGAAAAATATCCATTTGTTGTGTATGTACGTACGAGTCTAGTGTAGTTGTGGAGGTGAAGCTTTATTGAAACATCCATTCTTTGTACGTGTACGCGCCCAGTGTATGAGTCTATGTGTTTGACATTCATCATAAGTTCATGTGCAGCATGGTTTTGGCCCTTTTCAATGAAATGTAGTTTGCGTTTCACAGGGGATCTAGTGAACATGGAGCCAGAAGGCTGGTTGGTTCTTTTTTCTATCACAGGAGAGCTAGTGAGGATGTGTTGGTCTAAATCTTTCAACAGGGAAAGGTTCCTCTCGGTGGAATATGGCTTTGATTCTATCACAGGAGAGCTGGGTTGGTCTACATCTTTCAATAGGGAAAGGTTCCTCTCGGTGGAATATGGTTGGGTTCCTATCACTGGAGAGCTAGTGAATATGGGCTGACCTATATTTTCTACTGAAATGGACAGGTTCAAATTTCTCTCGGTGGAAAGTTCTGCGTTAGATGATGTTGGTGGTGGTGGTGGTATGCTCTCTTCGAGCTGGAAACTGCAGCCAACAAAGGCCGGTTCTAATGGCTCAATTGAGAGATGATCTAGTGATGGTTTAAAAGCTGAATCATGATACCGATTTAAAATGCTGACAGTTTCACTGTTCTTGTCGTCTTGTGGTAGTTCTCTCTCTATAGGTGGCTTGTCCATCTGGTAGTCAGTTGGGCCTGGCTTGTTGTATGGCTTGAGGTGACTCCCAGTTGCTTGGATGGTGACTCCCTGATTGTCAGTAATTGCAGGATCTGCCAACTTGTAGGTCCCATGTGGTAGCACACTGGACGGTATATGGACCCAGAAATCTAGCTTCCAGTTTTCCTCCATTTCTCTTACAAGTGTAAAATCTTTCTTCATTACTAGCTGTCCTACCTTATAGTGCATGGGGTTGTCAAAAGTTGGAATTACTTCCACTGACTTGGTAAAATAATCACTGATAGTGAGGATGTAGTGACTCCCATCATCAGCTTCAGGACACAGTGGCCCAACAAAGTCAATACCAATCTGATACCATGGGCTCTTAACTGGGATTGGATGAAGCTCAGGTTTACCAGTGGTTAGTTTGTGGTTCATGCGTTGGCAGATGTCACAGCCTGCAATCTACAAAGAATTGAAATATATCATTTTAGGTACTACCTGTATACATCGAAAGTCTACTGTCTAGGATATTCTCAAGCGTAAACAAAGCTTTAAAGACAACTACGAAAGTCCCAAGGGTGTTTGGTTTAGAGGGATTTCACTGTATGTATTTAGCCTATACCTTAGTCTGATGAAATCAGACCTCATCGACTTTCTGAAGCAGTGATTGCACAACGAAAGGGTCTGATTTCGTCAGATTAGTATTAGCTCATGTTACAAATGTGTTAATATAGCTATAATTACAGACTAACAGCATTATATATATACCTTAGTATATTGTAACTTGTACTGTATATATATAATGCTGTATGCAGAACATGCTTACCATTGCTTGTACGTCCTACACCATTCCATGCCACATGAACCTCTCCTTGACCTTATACAAGGTGCGAGTCTTGGCCATGTGGCCAGCATTAGCATCAACATGACAACCATTTAGGATTCTCTGTTGCTCAGTCTTACTTTGTACATACTGCAGCAGCACCTCTCCCTACGGTGAATATTGAAAAAGGTCATAAATGCAAACTAATTGAATTACAGTATGTACTATTAGGGGATCATATGCACAGCATGCACACATGATGCTACTTTCGGTATTATTCTTTTGGGCTTCCTTAAAACAAACTTTGCTGAACATTAAAAAAGAATGAAGTTCATTTGGCTGAGAAATGTTAAGTATACAAAGCCTGCCTCAAGGTGGCCATTTTGGTTCCTTTATATTCTCTTATAAAGTTCCATATATCTTGCGTTTTTTGTTTACATTTGCGTTATCCATATGTTAGGGCTATATCTTCCTATCCTTCATAATACGCTTATACTGTGCTATAAACTCATATGAAGCTTAAACTATTGAAAATCTATCGATTCGTATAAATTTTAATATGATCGGACGATTTTATAACTTTGCGGCTGTTAACGGTCTAATCAATTTTGAGCCACTATAATGGCTATCGGCTGATAAAGGGTTAAATGACAAATTCTGACCAACTAAAACTGGCTGCAAGCCAATAACATCTGGAAACTGCTTGCGAAGGAGCTCCTGGGCTAGATGGATGTGAGTGTCTGTCATATTTGTGTGCTTCTGAATAATGTCAAACTCCTCTTTTGTCAATTAGGAATGGTATACTCTTTCTTTCGTTTCTTATTTTTAAGGTCTGTTCGATCCTCTGCCTTCCGTCTTGAGATTTGTGTTCTGTTGACATATTTAAAGAATTACATCACTTAGAGTCTTATCGCAAATGTACCGTCATGATTTGAGGTAGTTCAAACCTTAGTAACCTTGTTTAACTTCTGTATTATTCAGGGAAAAGGGAATAAGACGTAACTTCTCATGAGTTTGGAGTGATTTGACAATTCTGAATCACATCAAACCACTGTACCTATCTGGGAAGGGAGTATTATTTACACCTTAGTTCAGGGTAGTTGACCATACAAAGCCTCTTTGAACTACTGTGCTCCAGAGTGACCATTTACTCTCAGAATAGTTTACATAAGTTTGGTGTGGTCAATGCAGTCTCAAATATGCGAGAGTCGTGGTATTTTTCCTCATTTTCAATGTGTTGTGGAAAATCACAAAACTCTGATAATGCTGATGCACTTGCAATTTTGGGCTGATTGGGGTGATCCCTGCAGAGAAGAGAAGCCACTGTTATAGTAATAATGTCTCTGAGGCATCTACTTAATGTTTAAGGTATCTAATTTGGTCGAAACAGCAACACATACTCAAAGCAATATAAGCGAATCTTAAAATGAAAACAATATAGTCAATTTTCTCTTTGTTGTGCAGTACTATGTAGTGGTTTGGAAGCTTTGAACCACCCCGAACTTATGTAAAATGTCTGTCAATCACATTATGGTAAGCTGTCAAATTCTGTTCTTTTCAGCTTCCATTGCATTGACTCTTTGTAGTTAAGCTGGGTTCCTTCCCCAGTACACGAAAAGAGTATGCCATTGTTTTCATAAAATGTTACTGCTTGCTGTCAAAGGACCCTCTTATCATTTGCAGTGAATCCAGGAGGATATGATTGCTCACTACATTGTGACTTAGTGCTTCATATATACTGTACTAGTATTTTGTATCTTAGTGTGGATATACGTACGTATGTGTAAAAGTGTACATAAGTATTTTAAAAGTGACTGTCAATGAAGTTCTGGAGGAAATTCACAAAGCATAATCCTTTCTTTTGGCTTTCTTGAAAGTTGTTGGGAGCTTAATGGGATGAGTTTGTTGTTCAGGTTTGCAGCTGAAAGGATCACCCTGTCCAAGAAACTGTGAGCCCCTTCTTTTTGTCCATTATACCAATTGAAAGAACAATGGCCAATTTAGCTAAAGTCATTCCACTCTGTAGCACTCCATAGAAGATGTTACTTTTGCCGGGGTACACTTGTAGTAGTCTCCATTTCTCCATTCTCGAAGTTATTCTTATGCTTAACTCAGCCCTTGGCAGTTGCTGTCATGGCCACATATAAAAACTGTGTCACAAGGAACTAAGCTTCTTATTTCACCTTAATTTAGCATAACTAGGGAGAAAGTCATCACCCTTATAAGATAAGGACATGTAGGTACATTATTTTGCATTTCAATTTTCCTATATTATAAATATATCTAATGCATCTATTCTCCACCCAACCGACCATTTATATATGCAGTAGCATTACATTTAAAAGTATTTCTCTAATTTATTTTTTCTGAGAAGTATTTCGGGACTAACCAAACTTTCCTGATGTCTACCCCTACTGCTGCATCCACAACCAGTAGGTCTTTTTGCAGTGTCAAACCTATCCTTTTTATCTATCTTAGGGACATTAGTGGCAACACACAAAAACAATGCAGTTTTTCTGACTGTTATTTCTTAGAAAATCAAATGACATTGGTAACAAGGACATTATGATAGTCTTACCATACCCTGTTGGAAGAATAACAAAAATGTCCCTCTTTTGAAGAGCTAAAACTAAAGCCTCTCTTAGTTTATCCTTTACTTCTGTTGTAACATTTAGTTAAGATAGCACAAAATTGACTGCTCCTTCTATAGATTGTTTCTCCCCTTACTGAGCCATTGCAGAACATAAGTAATTGTACTAGAGAGAAATCTTCAATTACCTTCCTCTAGGAGCATCAGATTCAGATTCTAGAGCTTTGGAATATACAGTACTACTTAAAATTACCAAAAATTCGCGAACCAAACGAATGTAGTCCTCGTAGGTTTCGTGTGTACTTGAATGATTAACACCATACATTCATTTAATTGACAAATAATAGTGCAGCATTTTGACATGTAAAATTGTTATATCGACGGAGAGATGGCTCGTAAACCTTTTAAAAAGAACAAAATAGCTGTGAAATGGCTCGATTCGCAAGACAAAGGGAAATTAATCGAATAAATGTGAAACACGTAGAAGGCAATCTTAGAGATGCCAGGAAAGGAACAGAAGTCACGGTAAAGCTAAGTTCTCGTCGTTATCATGCAGAGATCGTTAATTTATTATTTGTTAATATTTGCTATTTTGGATATATTATTTCCCCCTTCTGCCAATTAATCGATCGTTTAGCTCTTTAATTCGTCTGCTTTTTCGTTTATTAATTCAGCTTATTCACAACTTCTGACTTGTTAATTGACTAAAAAAACTGTTTTTGCGATTCGAGTACTCGCAAGGGATCAAGATTACTCTAGGACAGCATTCGAACCAAACGCGTTCGAAGTGGTAAAGTAATTTTAAGCAGTACTGTAGTTAATCAGGACTTGTCCTTTCCAATTTTAAGGATAATACTTTGCTAGGAATTCGAAGTGATAAATAGAGGCACAAATCGCAAGATGTAGTATTCATTCGAGATTTGAATTGAAATCGTTTCACACCCATTAATTGTCGTCATTGTCACTTTATATGTTTATTTCTAGATCGTGAATGAATTCCTTCACAACTTAGGTGTAAAAGCGATCGAACTTCAGCGTCTAACTGCTGTCGACTTTTGCTTAACTTCAACACAACTTTGCGAAAGAAACTAAGTTTACGTATATACCGTATGTATATAACACATTTAAGTAATTAAGTGTACTACATAGATCCTGATGCTACCTTTAGACGGGTGCATGTGGAAAATTTAACTCAAAATACATGTAATTATATTAAGAGTTGTGATGTATGTAATAAACATCTTCAGTATTATTGTAGTTAAAATCTTTGGGAAAGAAATATCTTCTTTGACTATGTTTTGGTTTCTCCTTCTACAACCTTGTATGCATCTTCTTTAGTCAATTGCTGCAGTGGGCACAGTATGACATTTGTCGCAATTCAGTGCTGGATGTTTTCCCAAAAGAGGGGTCCTTTGTAATGGCCACAATGTCTCCTATATTAGGTTGCCCTTTGTTATTTGTACTGTTTTCATCTGCTGCCAATAGTTTTTCCAAAGTGGAACTGCATTCACCAGCTGCCAAGCTCCTGTGTAGGAGGTTTCTTGAAAAAGCATAGGTGGCCTTTTGCTTGTCCATACAGGTCCTCCTATCATACTCTATTAGTTGCTAAATAGAAAGAATTTGACCATTTAATTTCCATATGTGTTATACATTATATCGATTTTGAACGTTTTTTTGGTTATGCTTCATGGACCTGGCCAAAGAGGTTTTCAAGTTCTGGAACAAGTATATTTCTTTTCTGTTAGTGACAAAACTGGGCCTCAAGATGGTTATTCCCACATGCTGCCATAAATATATATGTATTTGTGTAATCATGTTGAGATTATTTGAGAGATTTGGGTCGCTCATGTGGTTAAGGACGAACTCAAAAAGGAAAATAATAATCAGGTACGAAACACTGAGGTATAAAACTAAGGTGCGTGTGTGTGTGCATACAACAAAGAATAGAAGGAGATGTCAGTGGCATGGGTGCGGGCATGCAGGAATTGCCCTATCAAACACTCATGTCCAGTCATGCCTCAGACCTTCTTACCTTTTCTTAAGAACTTCACAAACTAACATAAGACTACACCAGACTATTCTGAGATTACATTTATCTAGTCTGTATTTGTTTGAGAATACAAAGTAACTCCAGAATTTCTTGTCTCTTCCCATACTGTCTAACCTTTGACCCCTATATTAAATAGCCCTGTTCTGAGAATACAAAGTAACTCCAGAATTTCTTGTCTCTTCCCATTCTGTCTAACCTTTGACCCCTATATTAACCCTTTAATGACCGTTGACGATATATATCGTCATGATAATTATATGCACGCAATAACCGTTGACGATATACATCGTCATAGATAGGCGGCAGGCTTTCCCGGCGAATTACTAGTATATGCGCCACCAAAGCAAACTCTAGCAGGTGCTAAGTGGTTGTCAGACAGTTGCACTTTACGATTAGTGCACACAGGTGACAGGAACCTTCCCTCCGTGGCGAAAAAAGCCTTCGAATTAGCCGCATACCTACCGTGTAAGTTGTAAAGTATTACAACACTAATAGTATAATTAATTATAATAAATGCACAAAAATAGAATGGCTACAAGAGCTTTTTACACACAAGAAGAGGTGGCAGAATTGCTAGATGATGACCAGGACCTTGAGGAAATATTCTTCCCTGGAAGTGATGAGGAACTTACCTACCAGAGTGACACCAGTGATGAAGAACCTAATGAGGAAGCAAAGTACAGCAGAAGAATTCCATATGCACATATATTACACAGGATACACTTAGCTTCCTTTCCACATAGCTGCAATCAAGAGTTCGAGTCTGAGAGTGATTCTGAAGAGGAAGAGGAAGAGAAGTAATAATATATATAAAATAGCATTACACACAATTTATTAACTAATTAATAATAATTATCTACAGTTATGAATCAATCAGATGGACTTCCCAGCTAAAGAAGGTGACACTAAAACCATTTACAGAACAGCCAGGACCAAAGGAGGCACTTCCTTCTTCTCCACTGGGCGTATTTCAGTTATTTTTTACGACTTCCCTACTGGAACTGATTGTAAAGCAAACCAATCAGTATGCCTTAGAGTGCATGGAAAATGAAAGGTTTGAGGTATGGACAAAAATAACGGTAGAAGAGCTTTGCGCTTACTTGGGATTTATGATACTTATGGGCCTAGTAGACCTACCAGCTCTGTATGATTACTGGCAGAAGGATGAAATATTTAATTACATACCAATTAGCAGAAGAATTTCGAGGAAACGTTTCACTGACATCCATCGCTATTTACATTTTGTGGACAACAGCATTCTTCCATTGCCAACTGACCCCAATTATGATAAACTAGGTAAAATCAGGCCAATATTGAATTCAATTGCAGACATGTTTCGCAGAATTTACTGCCCCCATAAGAATGTTAGTGTCGATGAAGCCATGATCCCTTTCAAGGGCAGATCCATACTCAAGCAGTATATGCCCTTGAAACCGATCAAAAGAGGCATTAAGGTTTGGTCAATGGCTGATGCTGAAAATGGATTTTTGTGTGAATTTGATGTCTACACTGGAAAGAAGGCTGGAAATGTACAGAAAGGATTAGGTGCAAACATTGTTACCACCCTCACTGAGCATATTTCAAATACATTCCGAAATGTGTACTTTGATAATTTCTTTACTAGCGCGTCCCTTCTGATTGACCTTCTAAAAATGGGACTTTACGGATGTGGTACCGTTCGATCGCAAAGGAAAGGTTTCCCAGATGAACTGAAGATAGTGGCAAGCAAAGGCTTCCGTGAGAGAGGCGATAGCAAAACAATGCAGTACAAACGTCTTACCACTACAGTTTGGCAAGACAATAAGCCTGTGTGCATTATGGCCACAAACTCCGACCCTACTGTGGGAGAAAATGTGAAGAGAAAAATGAGAGACGGTACGAGTTCACAATTTCCATGCCCTTCGTCTGTGGTTCAATATAACAAGTTCATGGGTGGTGTTGACTACAATTATCAACTACGGGGCTATTACCATGTTCGCCTTAAAAGTAAAAAATTCTACAAGTATATTTTTTGGTATATACTTGATGTAACTATCACTAACAGTTTCATACTCACTAATCATTACACTGATTGCAAAATACAAGACATGAAAACGTACCGTACTCAACTAGCTAAGGCCCTAATTGGGACTTACTGCTCAAGGAAGAGGATTGGCAGACCTCAACTCACACCTTCCAAGAAGTTTAGTCCTGCACATTTCCCTATCAAGCAAGAACATTACAGAAGATGTCATTACTGCTATAATCACAATAATAAGAGGAGATATGACACAGCATGGTTTTGTAAAGACTGCCAGCTTTATCTATGCCACACAGGCAAAGAGGATGACTGCTTTCTGAAGTACCACAGATGCTGTGTACCCTGTGAATAGCTTCTGAACGCCTATATATCTACTATAGTACTTAGTTGTTCTACCTATTTTTCAGTTACCTTGTAATAACCATCCATCAATATAGCACACATCATAAAGCAATTCCTCATGCATAAGGTATCTGCTTCAATCAAAAAGGTTCAAAGCTGTGAATACAGTATTCACGGATATTGTGTGTGCAATTCTAGGGCTGATCAGATTAGAAATTGAACACTAAAACACGAAGAATACATTCCCTCAATAATGTTGCCTGTTGAAGTGCAACATGCGTACTGAAATCATATTTATACGGTGAGATAAACGGGCTCAAGTGAAGAGAACTGACCAGGCTCTGAACGTTACCGCGTAAGGTTAGGGTTAGCGCCTGGTCCATTCTCTTCACTCGATACGATTAACGAACATAGACACAAACAAACTTACTAGTGGGCGATTTGTGGCTTTACATTTGGCTCACAGTCCTCTTAAACGTTTGGGTAAAACTCTAGCGACAATGAAGAAGGCTAAACTTGATGAGAATTCACTTCCTCAGTCATAAAAACAACCTTACCTTACACGTGGCACTTACATCACATGGACTTCGAAAAAAGTCGGTCATAAGGCATAGCGCCGCCCACGCAATAAGTTAGCGCGGAATGGGTTAAATAGCCCTGTTCTGAGAATACAAAGTAACTCCAGAATTTCTTGTCTCTTCCCATACTGTCTAACCTTTGACCCCTATATTAAATAACCCTATTCTGAGAATACAAAGTAACTCTAGAATTTCTTGTCATGTTTTTAGTATTATTATTTTGTAGTTATAACTTTACGGTTGTGTAGATCACATAAATAGAGCATGAAAAATATAAAGTGTTGTTCATTCATATGCCTTGTCATTTTGGCATAACGAGAGAGTCAAGAAAACGTTTGTTTGCATATTTCGGTATCAACCTATGATACATTAGAAAAGGATTTGAAAGTGTAGTAGACATTAAGGTAGGTTACCTACTAAATTCAAAACAGGATGATCATTAGGGTTGCAATGTTTCTTGCACCAGCTATCCTTATGGCCAGCAAAATGCATCTTGTCCACAACAATCTCACAGTTGGCAATTTGCTTAGTAAAAGTGGTAAGATCCTTTCGTGATGGATGATTGGTATATTTACGAAGGTGGCAGCCATCATCATAGCATAGTCTATTCATAATAATAGAAAAATATCTATAGTGCCAAAGCTATCAATTTTAAGTAAAACTGATCCAAACAATAGAAGCCTACGTATATACCTAAGCCCTCAGTTGATACTGGGTTGCTTCTGCAGAAGTCATGGAGTGCACCATAAACTTGTGACTTAGCCTCAGAAAGGAAGAGTTCCACCACTAAAGTTATCACCCCACATGGCCATATACCTGTGAGTATTCCTAATAGGCAAGCATATCCTTGTAAAGGCAGGGTATACCTACAGCTCTAAGTATCTTATTGCATGCTTATACTAGGCTCACACCTGCTGTATTCTCATTGAGTTTGAATTTATCTTTTTCAGTATTACGGGCTAGATTTATGCTGGATTCTTCAAATATTCCAGGATTGGGTATAGAACTGTTTAATATTGAAAATATGAAGACGTATTCATTCAACTGTGTAGTCTCAAAGTATTAATAAACGAATTAACCTGCTCTCTGTTGGTTTTGCAGTCTTAGTCTTCTTAGCTGGTGGTGGTTGATCTTGAAGGGAGGAGAGGACTCAGTTGAGCTAATTATGTGAGTAGAGTGGCCACCATAGGTTTGGGTTTCAGTGGACACGTCTGCCTGGAAGCCTTTCTCATACTCAGATATTACTGATTTGGGTAGACTGTCAGCTAGTTCCCAAGTAGATTTGGACGTTTCTTGGCCAAGCCATGCCACCTTGCAATCAGTAAAACATAAGATGCACATATACTGATTCTTGTTATAAGCCATAATCTTGAGTTGAATATACCTGGTAGTAAGTTTCTGCCCTAGTAGTGCATTTATCTGTTACGAAATGAATCACTGGGAAGTCTTTGTCAGCAGCATATGAAGGACCTGGTGGATCAATGTTTGAATCTTTATTTTGTCCAGATGGCATGAAGACTCGTGGTTTGTGTTTATCACAGATTTTTGATTTGTATGCTGGTGTTTTAGTACAGCCTATTTTAATGGCACCTGCAATATACATACATGCATGGGTTAGGAAACATTCCACCATTGATGGAGTAATTATCATTAGTTGTCCACACACCTTCCAATCCCTCAAATTCAATATAACCTGCATCCTTCGCTTTACATACGTCACGGTGGTTCTTCATATTACCATCAATTACCAATACAGTATGGCAGCCAGGCAAATTACATTGATGTGCTATATTATTGTATATAATATAGCTACATTAGGTCGCAGTGTTGGGATATATGTATAATTTTACCTTACCAGAATATGTTTGTGTAAAACTACTGAAATATTTTGATGTCACAGATTGCAAAGTTTCATTTATGGAAGCCAAAAGTGGTGTGTCATTTAAAGAGAACTGATCCTTATACCATGCTATCACTTGAAGGACTGCAAAGTGCACATGACCATCCTCAAATCTTGGTCTATCAAGGCACTTTCTTTCTTGATAACTGTATGTTGAGTGATGACTATTGTGTCTTAATGTTTTAACAGGATAAAGTTTTTTTGTAACAATTATACTCACTTGGTACTAGACTCTGCTTCTTTAGTAGCTTCAGGAAGTTCGCTTAGACTGCTGTAGCCATGGAAATAGTTGTATATGTCAGCCCTCTGCTTGTAACTAACCTGGCCAATTAGCAGATCTGCATTGTAGGATTTCAAAAACCTCATTGCAAAGGCAGTCCTTCAAGAGGATACAAAGTAGGCCAGTGATGCCCATTCTTCATCATAGAAGATTTTCCCAGTACTACCTTGTGAATGGTAGCCATAATACTGATTAAGTTGGCATCCTGTTTTACGGCAGTATTTGTGATAGTGATAGTGATCCAAGTAGGTTAAGATTTATGTCCTTGACCTAGTATGGTATACACATCTGTATACCATACTAACTTTCATGCATTAATCCATATGCTAATGTGACTTGTGAAGGTATGCTGAGTAAAGGGAAAGGACTTATTGTCAGGGTTTCAGCTGCCTTTCATGTTCTCTTCAAACTTAGTTACTAAGTATTCTAAGAATACTCTGAATGACCCTTCTCAAGATGGCCACTCTTCAGTAATACTACTTAGGAATCATAAGACTTTCTTAAGTTCCACTATAGTGATGAAGTCCTTGATGTCAGCCTTCTCAAAGTCCTGGATAATCAAATCTTTTTCCTTGCTCAGTTTTGAGTGCACTTCTATAAGCCAGCACGCATGAACTGGCTTAAGAGTGGAGATACGTAGGTCAGGTCGAATAATGCGTTCTAGTCCCTGATCAAGGTCATTCTCTGTCTGGATCTGGTAGGTAAGGCTTGTTCTCCCTGGTAGAAATGCTGATACATTGATACAATGACATTGGCAATTCGTAAACGAAAGAAATAGCAGGACGAATGAAATGCAGCTGGTGTAAGTTAGATAATGTAAGTTAGATAATGTGAAATGTGACAGCACGTGACAGAATGATGCGCCATTAATTTAACGATTTTTGCTGTATGCGAATTTTGCTTTAATAAAGGGACCGCTATAAATTGGGATTTACAGTAATCCCTCTGGCACCTTCAGCATATTATAAAACAGCCATTTTAATTTATTGTGAACTAGCTGTAACAAGGAAACTGAGCCATTCTGCTGGCTGTGCAAGTACTTGTAATAATTAACAACTAAAATACTCATTTTATATGATTATATCACAGTACATACCTTACAGTTGTTTGGTTTCCATTGTAATTGAAATGATGCATCTGGTTTTGTGCACGTTTGATTATAAGAACATGTTGATCCAAGACTCTACAAATGGTATTTACGATGTTTAACATTATTCATGGTCCCAATACTCAATACATAAAAGAGTCTATGAATGGTACCATATTGAGTATTTAGAGTAATATATAGTCTTCAGAATGTACATATTATTATTATTGTATAAAAATATTAGCCAAACTGTGCCATACCGTTTTTAATATGTTGCATTTCTATGTAACCTAATTGTCCATACAATTTCAATATCCACCCCTTCTTACCTCAAATACCATGTAACTTTTGGTTTACTTATTTTCATAGGTGATTGGAATGAAGTAGATAATGTTAAACAAACTGATTCTGACAGTAGTCTGTTCAGCAAAGCTTCACAGCTTCTTTTGTATCAGCAATGTCGGAGTAAGTGTTTTCTTTGCCTGAAGACTCTAGACTTTGATGGAGTTTGGTATGTAGACTTGATAAATCCCAGCCGTGGACCAGTCATCGTTAATGGAGTGACAGTTTGTGAAGGGTGTCATGAAAAGAAATTGGATCTTAGTTATGCACAGTTTGTGGAACTGCACGGTGGACTGTTTAGAGTCCCTAAGCAGATGAGATGTCAGGGGTACTTGCCATCCCTTATCAGATGTAATAACTTTGTCAATGGAACAGATACCTATTGCTGCAAGGAGCATCTTGAAAAAACGGATTATGTAGCTGACAACACTGAAGAATACGACCTGTCAACTGAGGAAATTGATGGACGAATCTTTACCAAGAAAGATAGGAAGGTGATATTTATGCATTGTGAGGGTCAATGCTTTTATTGCTTGAAGACATTTGAATTGAGTGACTCTTGGGAAGCTGACCATTTGATTCCCTGGTCCAAAGATGGAGCCACTACTGCTGCCAATGGTGTAGTGTCCTGTAGGGATTGCAACAGGCGGAAGTCAAACATGTCACATCAGGATTTTATCCAGAAATATGGGGGAAGAAATGGTGTAGCAGAAGGAGTACGTTGTCATGGTTTTATACTAGAGGATAACAGCCTGAAGCGTTGCAACAATTTCATTGATGGCCTCAGCAGGAGACAGTACTGCTGTGATGAACACAGAAAGTTGAGGCAGAAAGTCAGAGCCCGATTATAGATTTTATAAAAATGCTTTAGACTAGTTGGTTAGGTATTTATATATAACTGTGTGTATTATATAGCGTATAAATTTTATTGTATTGTTTTATTCTATTGTTTTATTCTATTAAGAGGTTGTGGTTTTAAATTTAGAGTTCCGAAAAATGGATGGCGATGAACAGTTTAATCCGTATGTCATTCTGGGTATGCGTAGAGATTGCTCGAAGGAAGAAATTAAGCGAAGCTACCACAGACTAATTAAGGAAGTTAGTAATAATAGCTATTTAATGGCCGAATGTTAAACAACCTTGTCAAAGTACCTCACATATATACTATAGCTAGTTGAGTGTTGGTGTCTGTTAAACCCGCATGTCAAGGCCCTATAGAGTGACAGAAAACTGGACCTAACGAACAAAGAGGAAATATTTTCCCCAATAGTCGCTAACCAAACTGGAAGTCAAATTCGGTGCTAAAGAATCAAAGTATTTCAAAATACACCATTTAATATATTTTGTTTTGCCCAAAGAGTTGTAAAGAAAGAGACACAACCAAGTTACCACTGAGCTATTGCAGCAAGCCTCAAAATAGGACCTATTTTGTTAGGCAAGTGTGTGTACCATAACTAGAAATATGCAGCCATTTCTTTTTTCAAAGAAATTAGAAGTACCTTACTTGAAAATCCGTTAACACACCTTTTTCTTTGGTGTTGTACATCAGTTTAACCTTGCCTAGGCTGTGCCAATTGAGGCAATATCTTATCTTATACTTAAGTAAAATAAAGTCATTCAAAAAATGAAGTTAGAAGTAGGGATGTTAGTGCCTGCAACAGTGACTAAATGATTGAAATAAACACATACAGAAGTGATGTATATGAATAAAATTTAATATATCACTTCTGTATGGCTAGCCTTACCATATGATCACTGCTTGTGGGCACACCATGATAGCTGAAGTAGGGATGGTACGCCCAAACATGGTTGTATGTATGGCTGCTCTCTGGGAGGCAGGAGCTTCCCTGTATTGCAGACAGCTAACTGGTACCAGGACATGGTAAGCACATTGGTCTCCTTGACAGGTTCTGCTGGGGAGGGGGGGGGGGGGTAAGGTATGTCACACCTTTCTGACAAAGAGGTAGCTGAGGGGTATGTGGATCAATGGAATGCAAGCCTATACGTAGGTGTGCTAGTTGTGCAGCAGAAGGTATCTGGTTTGGCTGTATCGTAGCAGTTTGCATTGGAAGGGAAAAATAGGGATCAATGTTGAGCCTTGCTGCTAATGCATTTGTAGACCTAGCATGTTTAGTGCTAAAGTTTCAACATATGGTACAGGTTGCAATAGTATTATAGAGTCACTTGAGAACTAATAATACTAAATATTACCTGTATGTGAGTCTATCGTTGTGACATGCTGCATCATAATCAAGTAGGTATACGTATGTATCAATATAATGTATATTGTATAACTAGGGTTGAGTGGTACGTACTCTTACCACCTCTTCCCATTAACTATGTTAAGCACAATAGTCTTTAGAATCATAATGACATTGTGTGTTATGTATGTATCACTCTTTCTCTTGATAGCTCCATCCTGATAAAATCATGTTGACAAGTAGTGATGAGATTTCACAATCTGAGGCACGTTTTCAACAAGTACATACTGCATATAACCTTTTGAAAAATTCACATGAAAGGAGTAGAGTAGATGCAGAACTGATGAGTGAGTTGAGTATAATAGACCTTACTTACAGTGTTTAGGATTATGTATGTGAAATACATACTAATGAAAGGGCATTGCTTGAGCATTACTTAATGCTTGGAATAATGTTAATAGAACTACCAAGCTTTCTGAGACTTTGATTTTTGTCTCTTCTTTTTGACTGTTGTGTTATTGTAATGGAAAGCTTTCTAAACACATTTACATCCAGATGTTCTATTCATTGTTGCAATACTGGCCACCCTACTTGTATTAAATTCTATATTATTTGTATTTCCCCTTTTTCTTCTTGGAAAAAGTAACAAAACAAGACAGTGATCATGCATGTGATAAGTCAAACCATACACAAGTGGCACATTGAAATTTAAGTTACCAATCCATACACTTCCCTTCTGTGATTGGCCGCACCATGGATAGCTGAAGTAGGGGTGGTTGGATGGAATTATTGATGATTTAGAACTTGCCATTTCCATTTTTTTATGAATGCAAACTTCTAATAGGAAGTGAGGAGGTACATACGTAAGTTACTGAAATTGATAATTGATTACTTTATGAACTGCATTGCCTCTAGACACTCTGGGAGTTAGAGTATAATTGCTTACTTGTATAACATGAAATGTATTTACGGTACTCTTGGCCACTATTTTCCAATAATATTTTTATTATTTAAGGGAGGTAGGTGTAAGGAGCACACATCAGCAGAGTTTTTTTCTGCTGGTATAAACTTCCATTCAGAAGGCCTCCAAATGATGGTTCCCAAAGTGTTCACACATTCTACACTTTAACCTAATAATGGTAAAATTGTTTTGCAAGGTTATTTGAATTGTATAATTATAAAAGGGGTGATAAAGTAGTGCAGATCTTTGGGTTAGTGGATCTATGGCAAATTTTTTATGCAAACGAATTCATGCTGAAGAAACATTGGCAGATTGGCAGGTTGGATGTTTGGATAGATTAAGCAGAGTCTGTAATATGTTGTTAATACTATTTCATCTTGAGAAGACTGGAAATGTATCAGCATGACGTATTACATTGGATCAAATTGCCATTTTGCTATTATTAAAAGTTGTGTTTGCACTGACCACTAAAACAATTTGATGACAACTGGTTAGTTTTAGTATAAGTATAGCTAATGAAATATAATATTATGAGATTTAGCAGAAGTATAATACATGAAAAATCATTTTCCTACATGCTATGACTAGCAAAAGTATTCACTGGAAGATATTACGCCAAACCAGCCAAGGGACCGAAGTCTAATCTTGGCTGGGGGACCGAAGTCCTATTAAAAATGGCAACCAGTGATCGCCTCCCAGTCATCCAAGATGGAAAAAAATTCATCAAAGAACCACAGACAGCTGTTTCGCCCTCATTTGGGCTCATCAGTGTGGTACACTTCAATGATGGTGAGTTGGATGACCGTCTTCACTTATTAATCAGCCACAAGTGAAACACTTGTGGTTTCATAATAAGCAAAGATGGAGGGCTGCAGTCTAAGCGAGACCGAGCGCTCACAATGAAAAAAGGGAGTTAATTGCACTAAGCTGTGCAAAGGCTAGGATGATAAGCAAGCCCTCCATCTTTGCTTATTATGAAACCACAAGTGTTTCACTTGTGGCTGATTAATAAGTGAAGACGGTCATCCAACTCACCATCATTGAAGTGTACCACACTGATGAGCCCAAATGAGGGCGAAACAGCTGTCTGTGGTTCTTTGATGAATTTTTTTCCATCTTGGATGACTGGGAGGCGATCACTGGTTGCCATTTTTAATAGGACTTCGGTCCCCCAGCCAAGATTAGACTTCGGTCCCTTGGCTGGTTTGGCGTAATATCTTCCAGTGAATACTTTTGCTTATCATCCTAGCCTTTGCACAGCTTAGTGCAATTAACTCCCTTTTTTCATGCTATGACTATTCTGTAAAAAAGCCTGTAGGGGAACTAAACCTGAAGAGAGCTTTGGATGAAGATACAGGAGTCTTTTCTTTCTTCTTTTCCTCTTTCATCTTCTACTCCACTGGGTCAGACAGCCGTTTCTGGGAATTTCACCCTTCATCAGTGATCCTGGGAGTCTTTGTCTTTTTCTTTATCTTTATCTTGCTCTTCTGTGAATCCTCATGCATTTCACCTTGATGACCCTTAAATCATGCAAAAAGGATCATATGCATATAATTGTGTCTGAAACTGTCAATGATACATGACTAACAATGAATGCCTTTGAATTCTGAATCTATAATCCAATACAGTAACTTGTAGGAAGTCTTTTGATTCTATAATACAGTAGCACATACAGTAGAAAATCTGTATAATATGCATACAGCCTATATCTCAACATCACTTTTCAAGCGACAGCCTAAATGTTGTGAATGTCATTAAACATACCATATACGTACATATCTAACCTGACATTATGTCTCTGCACCACAGTGCATGACAAAACTAATTACCAGAAATGATGATGATATTATACAGCTTTAATTGTACCATGTAATATGTACATACGTATACTGTGGAACTATATACTTTTCTTCACGCTTTCCCGTGATCTGTAGAGTCTGAAATACAGCAGCCTATGCCAATTAGTGAGAACCTGGATCTTTCAGATATGGAATATAAGGAAGGTATGACTATCAAAAGAACATGAAGACATATATAGAAGTGTGTATAGCTACCAAAGTGTATAAAATACTGACACTGCATTGAAGTAAGTATATATACGGTGGAATCTCTCTAATGAAGTAGTATACAGATTTTCTCTCCAAATTTTCAAAAACTTGAATAACTTAAAGTACATTATCTTTAAAACTCTATAATAGGGAATCTGTTTACACAATATTGGTAAAGTATCCAATCAGACATGAAGTTGTGTTTATAGTACATGACCATTTTATTTCATACACACAACCTTTTCTTAAGTGTCAGAACTAGGGGGGCTAGGAGTGTCTTCCAATGCTTTTACAAATTTTTATAATGTTTTAAGGAGAGGGTACACAATAGAATGTAGTTTGTGAGGGAAGAGTTAGATGAAAGTGTGAACATTTGGTGGCCCATTAAGTGGTCTGTATGGTTAAGAAGTCCTAGAAAGGGTCAGGTTGTAGTCCCTCTTAGGTTCTATTAGGTTCACGAATAATAGACTAATCCAACCTAAGCTTGCATACAGAAACTAGCTCTGCAACCAATACACTAATCACAATGCTTCTTTTTTAGAAGCTAATATGTATATCACTATGTTACTCTACTTTTTTACGTGTAAACATCTATGTATTTTTTATATTGGTTTAACACTTTTCACATTGATTTAATGGATGTTTGGATTGTTTTTTATATACAACTGTGTTTATTATGTTTCCTCTAAAACTACTTCTGAACCTGTCCACATCCATTAATCTCTTTTGAAGGTAGACTGAATACATTTTGTAGTACTTATGTGATCCAATGCTATGAATATGATAAATGTTTCATGTTATCGTCTTCTTCCTCTGTATCACCCTCTTGTTGAGAAGTGTCATGGATTATAGGATGTCTATCTAAACAGGCATTTAAATACGTGTGTGAAAGCCTACTCCACCCTCTACAGTCTTCTGAATAAAATACGCAATGCACTGATTGTAGTTGTTTGTCACCTGTTTGTGATCTTTGGCACCGAACTGAGACTGAAACTTTGCTTCTATTGGGTTCAAAAATTGGGAATAGGGTAGCTACCCGCTGCAATTATGGGTCACCTAAACATTCTTATTCCATGCACCTGCTAATCTTAGTTATAAACTCAACACTACACACACATATGACCACAACCACAGTACCCATACCACAATTATGGGTGCGTATGTATTTACTTAAGTTGTCTATGCTAGAGAACAATATTCCATGTACACATACATATTGCATGCTGTTATGAGACAGTGAAGATGTTATTATGAGACATGTTGAAAAATTTCAAATTCTTCCATGAGACACTGAGAGATCACTGAGACTTGAGACTACAGCAAGTGAAGCAGCAGGAGCAGATCAGACACCATACAATTAACAGCAAAACAAGCTGTAACGCAACGGAGTATCATACAGTGGAAATAACAAAGTGGTAGTAACAATTTATAGCTGTGTGTTAAACAGGCACAAGGGCAATCACTGGGAAGTTCATCTTCAGATATGCCTGCACACTCCAAATCAAACCATGTGTTCCACTGATTACATCCATACTTTGCTTGGACTGGTGTACAGTCTAACCCTGATAATCCGCCCCTGTTTAACATGTCAAACTACCAAACTGCCAAATCTGCCTGAGTTTGTATAGAACCAATTCATTTACTTACTAGAAGTATCTATGTAATCCGCCATCCGCAATTATTTTCTCACCTCAATTGCACATTTAAAGGTGTTTTCCACCTTTGTAATCCGCCGCTTTTGTGAAGATTTTAATTATGCAAAGTAGATCTAAGAGATGGCCTCTAAACATTCCAGAATTGACTTGACAATTACCCAGTGACTCTAAGAGGAAGAATTCACAAGAGCAAACATCACTTATCCTTTTATTTAGCTATATACGTATATTGTTGAATAATATATAATATTGATGATATTTGTTTAATCTACTAGGCAAGCAAAATGTACATTTCAATGTGATAACACCATTTCGTATACACTACTAACCACAATTACTTGACCTAACATGCCAAACTCAGTATTCCGCCATGCTTGAACGAATTGTGGTAGATTATCTGTATTTTTTCATCATATACGTATATACCAGTCCACAATTGGCACACACTGCATCACTTCTGTGTCACTTGAAATAGTCAGTTTATTGAACCCTCCACTTAAGTCTGCTGCTCTAGTGCTCTTTGCCCTCTGTCCTACCTTCCTCTTCTGCCCTGACCCTTTCTTCTTCTTTTGTGCCTCCTCTTTCTCCTTTTCTTCTCTCCTCTTTCACCATTTTCTTCATTTTTGCACTTTTTCTCCTTTATTTCTTTCTCCATTCTCTGTTCTTTTCAGGTCTCTCTCTCCAGCCTCTCTGCTCCTTTTCTTGTTCTTTGTAACATTTTGCTTCTGATTTGGTTTCAAGCTCCTACAAAACTATGGGGCACCGTTTGGGTAATACCGTTACACTTAATTGAGATATATAATATATCAAATATTTCATTTTTATAATAATAATAATGATAATAATAATAATAATAACATTTATTAGGGTGACACGTACAAATCAAAATATGATGTATGCCCTAGCCCAGACTGGGCCCATGAGTCACTATAAAATATAAAATATAAAATACAAGGGTCATATTCAGTTTTAAAATACCATAGTACAGATCAGAATTGAAGCTACATCTACAGAGTTTCAATCAGTATTACTATATCTCTTCCTTGATTTCTTGCAATGGGATTTTCACTGTTACCTCTCCCTAGACTTGGGTCTCTATTGATGACTGTAATATATATATCTGACACATTTATCGGAAAATTGACACTATATTAATTTGGGGTCAAATCTACTCCAAGCA
Organism: Chondrosia reniformis; assembly: GCA_947172415.1. Lineage (NCBI taxonomy): Eukaryota > Metazoa > Porifera > Demospongiae > Chondrillida > Chondrillidae > Chondrosia > Chondrosia reniformis. Next base: position 2,291,197 of record OX359202.1, on the reverse strand, counting down.
AAGCGATTTAGCCAGGTTCGTCATTAAAATAGGTTTAAAGGTAAAAATAATAGCAATTGTGTGTTTTGCCACTGCATTCCTCTGACCTGTACTAAGACTATAATTTTGAAAACTTACCTTTTCAGTTGAAAAGGGGGGTGCGAACACCTCCCCAGCCTACGGGCCTGAATATAGTAAGGTACTATCAACAATCCAGCCTAAATCATCCTAAATGGGTCTGCTGAGGATACAGGTCATTGTGTATACAGATACAAGTAAAATACAAATAAAATTAACTAATACCCTGAAGATCATCTACGTGTACACCTACCTAAATTCTAAATGTATAATAAATGCATACTTATTATAACAGTCTAACCTCTTATCTTGAATTACCCTATTGCATATACAGTCGACTCCTGATATAACGAACACCAAAATCCAAGCATAATTGTTCATTATAAAAGAAGTTCTTTATAACCAAATGTACTTTATTTGCATATAACTATACAAATATACTACTCATCAGTGCACTATGAATACAGTAAACAGCTGTAGCATGCTTACAAACGTTTAAATAGTATATTAATGTTTATCAGGGTGGATGCAACTGAAAATTCATCACAAATACCCTTCTTTATCCACTTCGTCCAGTAACTTCGGTTTAAGAATAATAAAGAAAGCCGTTTTTGGCTTCACACATGCATAATTATAAGTTAACACATTCGTTATAATAGAAGTTTGTTTGTTAAAAACAGAAAGGAATTGATCAATCAATCAATCAATCAATCATCCAAATGGACCATATCTCCTATGCAGGAGGTTGTCCTTACATAGTTAAATAATATTAATGCATCATTGTTTCAAAATTATCAATCCATTTCTTTCTTGGCCTCCCTCTTCCTCTTCTGCCTTCCATCTCAGCTTCATATACTCTCCTTACTAATCTATATGGTTCCATCTCTGCCAAGGCTTCTCTCCATCTCACCTGACTCCAATCACTTTCTCTAGCACCCCCTCTTGTCTCAGCTCCTCTCTAATCTCCACATTTCTCACCCTGTCCACCCTTCTCTTCTCTGCTATTCTTCTCAACACCCTCATTTCTGTTGCCTGTATAACTGACTCCTGTTATTTACTTAGTACCCACGTTTCACTACCATACACCAGCGTGGGTACTACTATGGCATTGTATACTTTCAATTTTGTCTTCCTACTTAGTTCCTTTCGCCTCCATACCGATTCATTCAACACCCCTTATACTCTTGCTGCCTTCCCAATCCTACTCCTAATCTCCTCCTCCATCCTTCCATCCCCACTTATCATAATTCCCAAATACTTCACTACCTCCACTGACTCCAACCTCCTGTCCCCAACTTCCACACGCTCTGTACTCTCTCTCAGCCTAGTGTTCAACACCTTACCAAACCATTTACCAGCCACACTTAGCAGACTCAATCCTCTGTAATTGCTGCATGTCAGTCTGCATCCCTTCTTACCTTACCCCACTTCATCACCAGATTGAACAACCTCCTGCCTTCAACAACTCCACCTGGACCTCACACACCCCTGGGCCTTTCCCACACTTCATCTTTCTAAGCTCCCTTACCATTTCATCCATCTCAATCTCCTCCATCTCTTCTCCCAACTCTTCCTCCTCCGACTGTTCTCCTCCATCTCTCCTTCCCCTGTGTACAAACCCATAAAGTATCTCTTCCATCTATCCACCACCAGGTACCCTTCACCTACTATCCATCCATCCTCATCCTTTACTCTACCGAAAACTTCATCTCTCCCCCTACCTCCCAGGCTCCTCAACCTAGACCAAAACCACTTCTGCCCCCCTTGGGTATCCGCTTCCATCTCCCTTCTAAAGTTACTCCACTCTTCATTCTTGGCTCTCCTCACTGCCCTTTTGGCCTCTCTCATCGCTTATACATACCTCTGCCTTGATTAATCCGTTTCTACTTCCAACATCTTTCTGTATGCCACTTTCTTTGCCGCTACCGCTTTTTGTACATCTTCATTCCACCTCTTTGTTCTTTTGACACCTCTCTTCTTTCTACTCACTCTACACACCTCAGTATAGTCACCTCTGCCACCGCCCCTTTCAGTTCTTCCCATGCCAATTCCACTGAGCTACCCTGAGAGTGCCTACTTGCCATAAACATTTGTGTGATCTTCCTCTCAAACTCCTCTCTACATTTTATCTCCCTTAATTTCTTTATATTCCACTTCGCAGTCTTCTGCTCCTCTGGCCTTTCTGTCTTGCCTCCCTCCTATAACATTTCATCACCAATAGCACTAAATAGTGGTCACTATTAATTTCTGCTCCTCTCACTACTTTTGTATCCTTAATTCTTCTTCTATATCTTCCCTTTTCACCAGGAAATAATAATAGATTTCAGCCCTCTGCCACAGCACTCCCATGTGAATTGGTGGATTTCTTTATGCTGGTAACAAGTATTGGATACCATCATCCCATTTTGAGGCACAGAACTCCAGTAGTCTCCTCCCATTATCATTATGTGTTTCTTCACCACACCCTTCAATCACCTCACTCCATTCTCCCCTTCTATTCCTCACTCTGGCATTGAAGTCTCCCATAATGATCACTCTCCCTTTGCATTGTAAGCTTGACACTGTCTCCTGCAGGGTGTCAAAAAAGTCTTCCTTCTCCTCCACCAAACTATCCTCCGTAGGGGCATACACTTGGACAAAACAGACCCATTCCTCACTAATCTTCAGCCTCACTACCAACATTCTCTCACTAATACTTTTCCACTCCTTAATGTATACTGCCAGTTCATTTGCCATAAAAATAGCAACACCAACCTTAGCTCTTCCCTCCTGCACCCCAGAGTAAACACGTCACGCCTTCCACTGTTTTCATTCCATTTCCTCTCATCTTCCCCTCGCTTACTCCTAGCATATCCAATCTGCATGTATCTCTTCATTTCTCTAATCAACTCCAACTCCTTCTCTGTCAATGTTCTCACATTCCACGTTCCAAATCGGTAACAATCTTTATATTTATTTACTTAGGATCTACTTGGTTATTATTTCGCGTCCCCATAGTGCTGGCAGGCTGTCACTCAAGACACTTTTTACCTAACACAGCTGGAGACCGCCATTTGCATGGTTGTGCAATAACACAAGAGCCACTACCTCTCCGGTCAGAAAGAATTGAATGGACAGGAAATTGTTTTTGACAATTGTTCATTATAACCCAAAATTCTTTATGAGCGAGTTTGTTATAAGTGGAGTCGACTGTATTAGTCTCATGCATTAATTCATTAATGAATTATTTTAAAGAGTCATAAATGATATGCAATTTACATTTTCAACATTTACATTATGGGATGATCTTTCAGGTGATATATAACAACTGCCTATTACAAGTCTAGGTGGATCAAATTTATCTCTCTTTCTTTGAATAGAAATCACCATGATGTCCTCCATATTGACGTCCATTGTATTTATCTTATAGGTATCAAAGATCCTATCTGAAATTAGAAACCAACTCCACCAGATCCCCGTTTCACTCTTTTGTTTAAATTAACTCTATTTTTACCTATCCAAGTGTACCCATCAATTAAGATCACATCCTAGTTCATCTGTCAGGTTTTACAGATAATAGTAATATCAGGTTGTATATTCTTTAACTTTCAAGTCTTTGTTTCTACCCCATCCTGCTATATTCCACTGAATTACTCTAAGATTAATATTATACACATTTCTAAACCTTAAATTCTGCCCAGCCTGGCCTAACCCCTAATCAGTAGAGGTTGAGGTCGTTCTTGGTATAAAATCTCCTGAGATCAACTGCATTTCATCTCTTCTCCATATAATTTTAGCAAACTTGCCCTCTTCTCTTATTTTCTTAACTTCTATTAGTAAGTCTTTTTCTTAAGTCTCTCTTCTTTTGTGAGATCTTCTGTCACAAAGATCGACCCTGCCTTAAGAGTTTTACCTTGTTTCAAAATATTCAATTTATCCCTCAGAGAGTTCAATCTGACACACAGTAGCCTAAGCCTATCCTCATTCCTTCAACCTATTCTCTTTACTTCCTTAATTGCAATATCCCTACACTTCATCTTATTGTTGATCAGGTTTTGAATGTTTGCTAAATCATTACCCCCCCTCTTCCAGCATATTACCAAATATTAGATTCAGTTTTGTCTCCTTTCCTGCATGCGCTCGATTTTCTTAATAGATTCATTAATTTTGACTACTTGGCTGACTAAACCCCGTTTTAGCGTGGCTGAGTATGTAAGCCTACTTGCTTCATCATTTTCACGGGGGACAGTGTTAGCATTTACCTCAGTAGAGTCAATCGCCAGAGTCTGGATCCATGTCTGACAACTCACCTAACTGCTCTCTCAACTCCTGATTTTCTTTCCTCAGGTGAGCCATTTCATTCTTTATTTCTTTCATGTCCTTTTCTAACGTGTATAGTTGTCCAAAAGAACACTGTGGACAGTAATAAGGGTATTCCTTCTCGGCTGACAGCCCTACGCAATTATAGTGAATCCATCTTCCACACGCTTCACAGACCACGGCATCTTCGGCTTTCTCTTTACAGAAACACTTCGATCTGGGTATCTTCTTTGTCACTGCGACAACAGATCGAGCTTCACTTGTTCTGACAGGTGACATCCCAAACAAGGGGTATGCCTCTGGGCCAGGGAATGATTGTGGCTCCATCAGGATGTTTCCCATCAGATCACAGATGTCCCACTGTGCCGCTCTCACTCCTCAGTGTCCCTATTTTGAAGCATTCTAGCTTAACACCATAAATAGCTTAGACAAACAGTTACAGATGTTTTAAAGGTGATACCACGTACGGTTTCCCGCACGCGTTTGTGTTAAGATGGCAGATTCCATGAGCGAAGTTCAGTCCATCGAAGTTTCCAGTTTGTCTGATAGCGAGTGAGAAACAATCACCCCAAAGAAAGCCAAGCAAGCATGCTATTTTCAGGCAGTGAGGCATTCTCGTGGACTGGGGCGTGAGAGAGTATCACGAGCATAGCGAGCGAAAAAGGTTTTGCCCAGATTTTTTGAGCAAATGTCCTGCCTTTCAGCACTTCTGTCCCACTTTGGTAAATTTCTAGGTTGACACCTATGCGTCAGAGAGGCATATATGTAGTAGTTATACCACAGTACTGAGGTGCATATGAATTTTATACGTACGAGTTACGAGCGCCCGAGGGCAAGTACGTATAAAATCCATATACACCGAAGCCCCGTGGTATGAGTGATATATACTTCGTAACTTCTTTTCGTTATTTGACGGGACTTTCAGGATGGCTCATCTAGCATCTGGTTAGCTTGGCTTAAACGCTGAAGACTTTATAGAATGCTCTTGCCCTGACTACTCCAAATGTAAGGAGAATTGTCCACCCTCCAAGTAGAAACGTCTTAGTTTACCATATTTGGGCAAGGATATAACTGGATTTAAGAAGCCGATGCAGTATATAGGTTCTTAAATCCTGTTATATCACGGTTACGAAATTTAAACACATGTGGTTGCCCCGGCAACGGAGAATATGTATATATAGCATGATGTATTTGATATATATATCGGGATATATCATTCATATATCATGATTATAATATATCGGGATATATATCATGATACAATGGACCCTCGCCAATCCGAATCGCATTAAGCCGAACCCTCGCAAATCCGAATGACAAATTTTGGTCTTACACAGACGATTTCAGATTAAGTACGTGTGATGGCATCTATAACTTAGGCCAAGAGAGAGCACAAGACCCTAACTGTCGATCACAAACTGAAGCTACTCAACCAGATCGGAAAGAAATCCTTTACTGTGCTCTGCGACGAAAATTAAGCGCTGATAATTTAGACTATAATTGTACTTGTAACGTCATCTATACCACATTTTGTGAAACGTTTACTAATCCGAACAAATTCACTAATCTGAACACATTCCTGTAGCCTTTGGGACAATGCTATTCGGATTGGCGAGGATCCACTGTATATACATGTTAATATATATCATATGATATGATGTCACTAATATCAGCTGATTTAAGTACAGAAAGACCTTAAGTGGATGTGGACTGGGGATATACTAAGTCTAGAACAGCTGCCATTGTTGTTATTAGTTAAAAAACACTCTACAATAAGACTGTAGGAGCAACTGCTGTGCTATTCAAGTACACTAATATTGATAACTGACTAGATACTGTAGTTTCTGATGTAAAGGCAAGTAATTCTAATGATGGAGAAATATTGGTTACTGCTAATTGATTGCAGAAAGCAATCCGAGTCATGAGAGATCATATTTGCAAGAGTATACACTGTGTAGATCCTGAAGGAGTTGCTGAGAGAAAAAAGCAAACTTATCAAAAAGAAGATATAATGTTTCACAGCCAAATGAAGTGTGGCATATTGATAACAACCACAAGTTAATTAGGTGTTGCTTTGTGGTTCATGGTTGCATTGATGGCTATTCCAGAGTAATTACATTTTTGAAGTGCCAAAATATTAACCGTGCAGAAACAATGTACTCTTCTTTTCTTAAAGGTGAAGAAAAATTTGGTTTGCAAAAGAAAGTGTGCAGTGATCATGGAGGAGAAAACATTGAGGTTTGGTGTCATATGCTATCTGCACACAGTTATCAGCAGTGTGTCATCGTAGGCAACTCCACTCACAAAGGTTGTGTAGAGTATGTATTGGTTATATTTGGTGATCTTTTTCGCAAACAAGAAGATGGACATGCTCAATGAGGTGGATATATACTGCTTACACACCATTTTCCTACCAAGAATATATAAATGATTGATTGGAAGAATTTGTTTCAATTTGGAATAACCACTCAATTTCCACTGAGAGGATGCAAACTCCATTGCAACTAATGCTAACAGGACTGACTCCTCAATGCTACTGATGATAGCAGCGGTAGCAGTGATTTTGAATCTGATGATGACCCAAATGATTCTTCTATTCCCTCTCATGATTCTCTGCTTGTACTACGTTGCCCTGTGAGCAACTTAAGCAGGCCTTAACCACTATCACCCCCTTACTTCAGTGTAAGCATAAAGGAAAACAATTGTTTATGTAAGCTACTGATCTAGTGGGACGGCATGTAATCAGAGGCTGTAATAGATAGATTCAGCCCAAATTTATAAACTGAATTTAACATAAACAATTTAATGGTTAAAGTTTCATAATATTTACTAAACAGCAAGTACTATCCTGAAAAATGGAATTTGTCGGTCCAAAAACATGTATGAATTTAGCTTTATATATTTGCTGATTGAACACCTGCAACATCCAAATGCACATATAAAGTCTTGACTGTTGTGAAGTCCAAATATGAATATGCTTAAATTTTTCATACTTCTGACCTATCGCTACCGAGAAACCTTACTTGAAATATCAACTTCAGAAGTCTAATGTTTGTATAACGTGTTACCAAATATTTGGGTGCATATGCAACGTCATAAGACGTTATTGTATGATGGCTAAGCTATACTACTAATTTTGGCTGACAATTACGTGACAATACCATTACTCGAAGGAGAAGAGACAAATGGAAAATGAACCGATTATCAGACAGTGGAGGATTGTATATCTAACCACTTTTTGACATCAATCTCTTAAGTAAGTAACAGCCTAAAAGTTGTATGTATACCCCTGGAATATTCCCTTGTTTAACTGAGATATGAAGTGTTAGAGGCGCCTGATAAAGGTATAAAAATACATTTTCGATTATAATTCAAAAAAAGGAAATTTAAAAGGAGAATACATACAATCGTTAGATATCCTTCATAGATTGGTGTCACCATTTATTCTATATTCTTATTTTCCACTGTCTGACAAAACATTTTTGGCGATTTGGACCTATCACTTACAGCCGCTTACCTTCTCCTTTAAGCCTGTAATCCTGACGCTGTTGTAGCCAAAATATTACGAAAAAATAGCGCTTCAATTCTATATGATTTGTTTAGCGATACGATGTTTCTAAGTAAAAAAGAATAAATTAATGACTAGCAATTAGCGACTTTTTTTGAAAATTTCCGGAAGTGTTGACATGTTCTACTAGTGTATTCTCGCATTTACACCATGTTACTGTTAACTATTTTCCACTAGTACTCTTTTATTTGTTATGCTGTAGTCATGGTAATTTAGGTGTGACTTCCTTCTTTTTATTAAATATGTAACTACCATTCTTGTATCTGGGTAGTTGAGTTAAATTGAGTTATCATTTAAGTTAAGCGAAAAGACAGTATGCTCTTGTCTTGTGACTCACCAGCTGAGGATTCATGCTCAGTTTCATTACCATCAGTTCCCATCAAAATGCTGTCGATAGGCCTCTCAACATAATGCTTGTAAAGACTGGCGAACGAAACGGAAGGTAAATCTCCAAGATTAGAGGTCCCTCTCGTGGTTGGCATTTCTAGTAATAGGTGCAAGTTGGTATGAAAGTTGAGATCCAAACCAAACGTTTGCAAAGCAGCATGATGTTGGCGTGTCTGGATCTATGATATCTTTTACACTGCACATGAATAATATCGCGCTCCGCTTGTGATACATCCTAAAACAGTTACATGTTGAAGCGTCTCCAGTTACAGCTTACCTCTTAACTAGCTCTGGCTTTCTTCCCGATCTTCATGTGCATCTACAGGCCAACCATTGCTTCAACTGTTCAACATTTAAGTCATCAGATGACTGCCCACGCAGACTTGCTCCAGGGACATCTTCCTCTGATGAACAATAGATTTCGGTCAAATTCGCTCATTCCATTGACAAATATTTTACACACAAGGTTGGATTTCGTCTCAATATATACAAACTGTGAATGGTACTCATGACCAAAACACCCTTCACGACCATTTCCAGTTATGATGACATAATTGATGATGTCATTATGCAATACGTGGATTGGTAAATATCACAATATATAAAAGATATATCAGAATATATAATATATATGAATTTAGTGTAATGTTTTGACCCAAATGGCGCCCCATAGAAAACATCATCATCAGTAATGCATACTACTTTGCTGTTAAGACCTGGATTCCTCTTAGGCTGAAGAAGAACCTCACTTAGAAGGTTTGATAGCAGGGCCTGGTGTGTAAAGTTTTGATTGGTATGCTATATAGTCCGGCAGCTTCTCTCAGTATTTTCCAGTCTTCCATAGTCTTCTTTGGGGTTCTCCTCTTTCCTTTTAATTAGCATTAAGCTAAGACAGAGCCATCAACCAAGTGTATGTTCAAAAAGCCGACTGCATATGCACGGGAAGGTGCCTAGTCTTGTTTCCAGTCCACTTCCCCTGTTGTATCCACTGTGATATGATTGCTAGGGCCTCTGAGTTTGCCGGGCTCAGTTTACTGTACAGTAGAACGTCGATCATCCGAAATAATAGGGCATTGGCCTGTACGTAAAATCAAAAAGTACGTATAATCAAACAGCAAGCAGTTTCTCAACAAAAGTGACGAATTTTTCTTCATTTTGCTTTATATCATAACTCGTCGACTTCCCAATATTCAATTCCTTCGAAAGTGAAGTAATAGTAGCCCCTTTCGTCAATCGCTTGCAGATCTCAGGCTTCTGGTCTACACTTAGTCATTCTCTTCAGTTGGTTGGCGGCCGTATTTTGCTGAGCAGCAGCTTGCAACAACGTTCGGATAATCAACGATTTGTATAATTGACGTTCGGATAATCGACGTTCTACTGTAGTGACGGTACTCCAGCTTTGTGAGCACTTGCACAAGTCTGCATGTAGGCCTTCCCTGCCTATCAGGCTGAGGTTGGAAGGAAGATAGGGAGGCTTGTTCTCTTGGTGCATGCTGTATGCCTTACGTACCTTTGTAAATTTTATCTATTTTGCTAACTTTCCTGAAGGTTTTTAAACAAGGCTAAATATGACATGTTTGTTTAATATTCCAAGAGGACTAACCACATCTGCTTGTTCCTGTTAAATACATTTTCAATGACTCTTTCATGAATTGTCAAAGTGAATTATAGCTTTAATCACGGAAGCAGGTCCCCAATGAAGGCTGGTGTTCCTGCTAGTTAATATACATTACTCCAATGATATTCAAAAAAGTCTGTGTATCCTTATTATTAAGTAGTACAGTATATATATTACATATATATTATGTTTAGTTGGTGTTTCTTTTTCTTTCACCTTAAGAATTGAAGGAATACTCTTACACCTGTCGATGTGGAGGCATATATTTAGTATCAAAAGATGATTTACTGGTTGTAGATGCACTTCTCATCTCTTGTTCCTCCTGCTCTCTTAGTATTCAAGTTTTCAAATGTACTCAAAGATCTTAAAAGTTTGTTTTAAATTTATCATTTTTTGACTGATACACATACCTATATTAATATTTCATTTTTATCATGATTTAAAAATGTAATTGTTCTGATTTAGTCTAGCACCCTGAGCAGTATCACTACAAGTTTATTTTGGTTACCATAAATTAGTTGCATTAATTCCTAATAGACTAGTGTCTATAGGTCTACATCATCATTATGTGGACATATTATCTAGTATTGACTATTAGTGTATGCATCACATTAGTCAAGTACAGCCCTGCTTTTAATATAAATGTGACTCAACACCATAGGCTCTTACTGTGATGCATATCGTATCCTTTGGAGTAATTTGGGACACAGGGTAATTTGGGACAACTTATTTTTGTCAATAGGAAAAGGTTTTTCAACAATCCATACAATTGATCATTAAGTATTATTCTAACTCTAACAGTGTGCAAGGCTATAAATTCACAGCACGTTTCCTGAGAGAAATGTAGTGCAAGAATAAGTTTGGCTATTTAAGCGAAAATTGTGAATGTTTGTCTAAATTCGTTAAATATTGATGTTCATTTAAATTTATTACGCTAAAAGCATTAAGAATTAATGATATAAAATTATATAATGATATAAAACCTTAAAACTTAGTATTTATAGAAAAATCATTGTCATTGTGTAAATCATCTCCACTTTTATAACTGTTTATACGTACTTACGTATATATTGTGGCATTATGCAAGCTGACATGATTGATTTATATACTGTTGGGACTATATATATAAACGTATGTTGTAATCAGTATTTTAAGTAGTACGTATAGTTGCAGGCTTTGAAATTCTCAACTACTGCATAGAGAATAGTAGTTAATACAGATCTTCCAATTGCAAGGTAGAACACATCCTACCAATTACCTTTTCACACCTTAGTATAGACTGAAGATGATGCATCTGCATGCCATATATCAACAAAGGTTCCAGTCTTAAAGGGGTCTCAGCTAATAACCACAGCAGATTTGATTTGCCTTGTGAGGGAGCTAAGAATCCCGACGGTTGGTTGCATGCACTCGCATAATCAACAGGGTTAGAGACCATTTTGTAACTTGTACACAAGGGACATCATATGACATATATATGTATATAAGGCCCTGGCCTTTTATGTCCTTGTGTACAAGTTACAAAATGATCTCTAACCCTGTTGATTATGCGAATGCATGCAACCAACTGTCAGTATTCTTAGCTCCCTCACAAGGCAAATCAAATCTGCTGTGGTTATTAGCTGAGACTTCTTTTGCATGAATATAGGGACAATTCTGCCTCAAACTTAACAGAAACGTACACAAATACGCTTTTTCTCACCTTCGCTACAACTCGTTTATTCCGTAGCTCCTTCTCGTAGAAGAGCGTCGACTTGTCATAGCCGTTCTCGAAAGAAGGATCTTTTTTACAACAAGGGGGTGATGTTTTCGCAACATCACATGATAATCCATTAAATATGTACGGAGTGACATATGAGAGTGTTGCACAAGAGAAACATCATAATACATCACCAGATTGCGCAATCGTAAGCTTGCATTCTTCCTTATATGTGACCATCCATGCGAAAAGGGGCATATTCGCACTGTAGCAATATGTTCAATACGGGCGCTTTAAAAACGTCGTGGCAAAATAGTCAAAAGTGTGATTTTCTTTTAATATCATTAAATATTTGTTACTCTAACCTTTCCCAATGTCGCCGTCGTTATTTCGGTCTTCTTTGTGCGATAAATCCTATCTTATTAAATAGAAGCTACCGGAAATACGCCATTTTGTTCTATATATGGAACGGTGAATATTATTATCGTTCGATAGTTTTGATTTGATTTGCTTGCGATTGCGCAATCAATGATGTCATCATTTTATTAACTAAACGAAGTAAAGCTGTTTTACATATTGAGTTTGGCAACGGTTCTGTTTCAGAGTGTCATAACTTCGGATCTGTAACAGCTATGACATTTCCGTTTGTACCATTCGCTAGCACTACGGAAGCCCTTTCTAAAACGCAATTTCTGTTGCATACGCGAAAATGCCCCTTTTCGCATGGACGGTCACATATATTGATTATTTTGCAACTGTAATTAAGCAAAACTGCGAGACGTTTGACTTACACATGTACCATGATATACGTCGGTTTCACAGTGATCTGACCAATTGATAATTTTTATTAATATAACACTTGGTTTCAATATAAATTTCATATAGGTTTTCTATAGTCCTATGGCATTTTATATGCCGACTTTGTCCTCCATTTTCTACCAAACGGAGACCTAAACCAAAAATCCCCTAATTTAAAATGAGTTTTATACCCTAAACGTTATGATACTATGCCCATTCTGTTGCTAGGTCTTTTCCTTGAGCCATATGAATTATTTATATTATTTATATTTTTTATATTATTTATATTAGATTACCTTAGTATATTGTAACTTGTACTGTATATATATCTGTACTGTATTATATTAATTATTATAATTGAGTGGTACTCGAGTGAACCGAATTCAACATGGTGTCAGAAGTGGGATCCCCGTAGTTCACGAATGGCTAGCCTACAGTTGCAGCCCCCAGGTCCCTTTTAACTTTCAAAACCCAGATGAGTGGACTAGATGGAAGGGAGATTACAGCAATACCGTTCAACTTCCGGATTGTGTTCAGAATCCGACGATTGACAGGTTTGTACCTTGCTTTATTGCCTGGGTGAGAGTGCAGAGGATGTCTTGAGGTCAATCCACATATCCGAGGACGACAAGAAAAAGTACGCAACAGTCGTGGAACAGTTTGACAACTTTTTTCAAGTCCGCAGCAACGTTATATTCGAACGGGCCATATTTCATCAGAGAAACCAGCTACCAGAGGAGATGGCCGAACAGTACATCACTATTCTGTACAATCTCGTTGAGAATTGTGCGTTCGGCCCTCTTACGGACGAACTAATTCGTGACCGTCTTGTAGTTGGAATTTGGGACCCGGAGCTCACACTGGATAAAGAAAAGAAAGAGGGACGCGGTACGAGTACAACAAGAGGTCCTTAAGAATGGAGCGAAAGGCGAAACAAGCTCGATGGATGCGATCAGGTACAAACCACACAGCAATCCTAGTAAGTCCTATACGCAGCCACCTAGACACAATAGTAGTGATCCAAAAGTAATGAGGAGAACATAGTGTACCAGGTGCAGTAGAGGTCCATAGCAAATGTGGAAGAGACATAGGAGCCTGAGGGAGCTTACCTTGACACTCTGCACATTGGACAAGCGGGTTCCTGGACCACCACAATTAATGTGAACAGGAAACCGACAGAGTTCAAAGTGGATACTGGAGCGGAAGTGATAGCTCTATCAGAAAGTACATTCTCAGCCCTGAAGGACGTGATACTGGCAAAATCAGATAAAATTCTCTATGGCCCAGACCACAAACCACTTAATGTACTAGGATCCACAGAAGTACAGCTGAATAGGGGCGAGACCTCATGTCAGCAAAAGATCTGTGTTCTGAGACACTTAACCTTTTACCCACTGTGTTAAAGTGTAAACGCCAACCCCCCCAGACCACCGATGACCACTTTAATGGCTCGAAAGTAAAAACCGTCTACTCTTTCCATTTTCACCTTCAAATATTTTGAAATCCTCCAAATAACCTTTGCTCAGGTTAATATTATTATTATTAAGGGCAACAATACTGTACAACTAAAAACCGCTAAGAAAACAAGTCCTCCTTTTAGATGGCCATTTTTAAAATTTGTATAACTCTGAATATTTTCCATAAACTATGCATTTTTCCGTTAACACTTGCATAATCTGTATACCTACAATATATATTTGTTTCTTTTATGTATTAGTTATACCACGGCGCTGTGGTATAAGTGATATATACTCCGTAGCTTTTTATTGTTATTTTGGCGGGACTTTCAGGATGGCTCATCTGGCGTCTGTTTAGTTTGGCTTAAACCCTGACGACTTTATAGAATGCTCTTGCCCTGACTACTCCAACTATCCTAAATGTAAGGAGAATTGTCCATCCTCCAAGTAGAAACGTCTTATATAGATTACCATATTGAGCAGGGATATAACAGGATTTAAGAAGCCGATGGCAGTATATAGCTTCTTAAATCCTGTTATATCCCTGTTACGAAATATATACACAGGCGGTTGCCTCCCGGCAACGGGGTATATAATATAGTTATACTATGGTTTAAACCTATAATATTTTAGATGGAGATTCTAATGTATAAGCGCTATCGATATATATAAATCTCGAAGTTATCGTACGATTTTTTAACGTTGCGGCGGTTAAGGTAGTAGGGGGCTATCATGTCGAAGTCAAAACAACACGAATTTTGGTACAGAGGTTAGGTTAGAGGTCTATTTTTCATATCTAGATTTTTAAACCCGTCTGTACTTCTAAACTTGAATTATTAAAGGGATACGAAAGCGTTATCTTGTGTTAAATTTTAAGTGTTAATTGCCTACTTGATGTTGAGTGACTCTCTTCTTAATTTTGTCATGACAGATTCATCCAGAAACACTTACAGAGGTGATAGATAAATTAGGTGTGGAATCAACAATTAATGGGGCCCAAATTCGACCAAGTTAACTTTCTCCTCTGGTGAATAAACGTTATAGTCGCTGGCCTTTAACTAACTGATTATTGTATACAGTATATATGGATAACTCTACGATTTGATGTTTGTTCAAGGTGAAAATATGGTAAGACCGTTTTTTCTGTAGTTAATATGTATAGAATCAGTGTTAACAAAGGTGTTGCATATCTAACTAGTCTGTTGCGTTGTAACCGATTCAAACGTGGACAACTTGCCTGTAAAGGCACCCAAAGCATGCACAAACTGATGGGAGCGAATTGGGATACTCGAAGTTTTGACAAAGATATTACGTGTTTTTGGAAAACAGGAATTATTCCAGAATACAAGCGAGAATGGCGATTTGCTCCCATATAGTCCTGTGAACCCATGCTTGTAGATTATATATACCAAATTTGGTGTTTCTCAGTTTATTTATGTAGAAGTAGATAGCTTTTTTGTGGAGCTATTTGACACATTTTTCGACTTTGAATTAAAATATCTCGGTAACAGAATGGCCAATCACATTATGGTTGACACCAAATAATGCGCAATTTACCTAGTTATTTTGCTTGTAAAAATCAAGTTAGTTGGACTTACGGTCAGAGAGATACATCACTAAGAACAATGTACCCCAAAGAAAGCCTTTAGCCCCCCTACTACCTTAAGGGTCTAAAGAATTTCGAGCCAATGTAATGGTCATTGGCGGGAAAGAGGTTAAGAAACAACTTATTGGGATTGCTCGCAATCACTGCCCTTAAATCTATATTCTCTCGCCATGGAGTGCCTCGGGTTTAATGAGTGACAACGGCCCACAACATTAATATGACTCCTATATGAGATGAATCGAAGGAATTTGCTAGCACGTATGGGTTCAGACACATCACCAGTAGTCCGAGGTATCCCAAAGCAATGGATTGGCCGAAAGAATGGTCAAGACAGTCCTCAGATTCGTATATGGCTCTTTTGAGTTATTGAGCAACTCCTTCCATGGTGTAACCTCAGTCCGAGTGAGCTTCTTATGGGAAGGATGACAAGAACAGATGCCCCACAAATAGCAAGTCAACTGACTCATCAGTGGTCATACCTCAATGAATTTAAGAAGTTGGATAAGGAGTTTAAGGAAAAACAACAGTTTAACTATAATCTCCGTCACCAAACAAAGATCTTGAACCCTCTCCTGTATGACTACTCTGTATGGGTGAGGACGGGGATACCCAAGTGCCTGGTAGAATTGTATCTGCAGACAGCACTCCTAGATCATACTATTTGTCCACCCCCACTGGACAGGTTTGAAGAAACCATCAGCACCTTAATCCCAGACCAGAGAGCTTACTTAGGGATAATACCTGTTGTGATATCCCCTTGGATGATCAAACCACTATAGTGGTCATGGACAAAGCCAGATCATGACTCGATCCCACACCGGTGCCAATGTAAGGCCTCACGAAAGACTAACGTTTTAACTTTACAAAGGGAGATGTGGCATTATACAAGCTGACATAATTGATTTATACACTGTTAAGACTATATGAACGGATGTTGTACTGCCGTATATATATATATCTGTATTGTATCATATTAATTATTATAATTCAGTGGTACTCGCGTGAACTGACACGTATGTGTAAAATTGGGCACAAATAGCACCCCATTGTTTTATATCCTAGGAATTTTCCTCACTCTTTGGACTTGTGATCAAGAGTAATGAGATTTTTGCGATCACAGTCCATAGGACATGAAGGCCTACTGCAGGCAAGAATGGAATACATACATGAAGGGTCAAATTTGTTAGCTTTTAATTTTTAGGGATCCTTTCCTACATCCAGAGAAGCTAGGACACAGTACCAGTATTTTTCTCAGAGTGACATCTAAGAGCACTTTTTGAGGTTCTGCTTTCTTCACCAATCCTTAAATTCCAATATACAGGCACCTGACTGTGTTCACGCTACTGTGTTTTTAAAAGAAAACAGATTGCTGTCTCTAATTTTGATGATGGAACAACCATAATGTTTGCTCTAAAAAACCAGCTATGTGAGGTATATTGTAGTTTCTACTGCAACTGGTGATGTCGTATCACGTGTAAAGGTACCAGTCCTATCCAAATTGATACCTTATCTGAAGACGATTTTCGTTCTATATATAGGAATTGCGGTAAGAAACACTATAAAACATGCTGTTTCACAGTTTGAAGTACCTCTCATGATCAGTTGTATCCTTCCCAGACTCCAGATTAAAATAATGATGCCCATGCATATGGCCAGCTCCCATGCAACAGAGTATATCGTAATCTATTTACTAAGAAAAAAGCAAGTTTATTTTAGCTGTTATTTCAAATCAATAGTAATTTATAAGTTACCAGTGCACTGATGATATATGTATGGTAAACCAGTTCACTATATTATATATTTTAGTTAATGGGAAAACATTGGTGTGGTCAAACAGCTGCACCAGGACTGCCAGCCCTGCTATAGGTATGGTGTGCATATACATGCCGATTAGCTCTGTATCCCCAGCCATAGTGTGCATGGAGGCTGTAACAGCATACAACAATCCTTAACAACATGACAGTAAAAATAAGTGAAAAGTGATACAGTTTAGCAGTGGCTATATATATATCCAAAGTACAAAATCATCAAATCCTCCAAAGCATCGGTCAATTGTCAGAAAAAATAACCATGTAGCCACTGTATATACAATAAACCACACATTTACTGTATAAAATTGATACAACACTATCACAAATATAGATATCCACAGCAACAAGATGAATGACATTTCAATTGTAGTCTTCAGTGGACGTTTCCTTTCCACAGAGCATTCATTAAACTTTCCCTCTTTATAGAACTGTTCAAGTCTCCCTTCTTTCTCAGCCCAACGAGAATTCAACCAAGTCTTAAGCCCATCATCATCTCCTGGTAGACCTGTAAGAGAATACTGCCTTATTCTGAAGTGGACCTCCGTTGGCCACTTTCCAATCAAGATATCACAAATATTTTGTGGTATTGGACCTCTGTAGGCAACATCAATGTCGATTACCGTCTTGAGCTCCTCTCTCAAATGGTTAATACAAGTAATGAAACCTTTTGTTCGAGGGTGAAGAACATAGTTGTACTCAGTGAGTCCATTTTTTCTGGCATAATCATCTGAATCTCTTTTGTGTCGACTGGTTAAGTCAGTACCTTCAGGAAATATAAGCAGTTGAAGGGGATATTTGCAGTGAATATAATAATCTAGCATTAGCTTGAGGTAATTTTCATTACTTTCCTTGTCTCTTTTCAAAAAAAATAAAAAATAAAAGCTGCATTGCCCATCCTACATAAAGAAAATCAAGAAGGAGAATTGTACTGTTATACTGGTAATTTATTACTAAAACATGCAAAGACTGCATCTCCATATGTAAAAGTTACTTATGTCATCCTACCTATGGTGCATGGTATACATAAATGCAGAAATTAGGATTGATCATAAATTTAAAGTGTGCTCTTAAATTAACTAAATCACTGTTAGAAAAACATACATGTAAACCATATAGCCAGAAAATTTGACAGCATTTAAAAAAATTTGATGGTTTGGTTCAGTCAAACTGAGTTTAATTTTGGTGGAATTTAAATTTGTTCAGTTCTAATGAGCAATGGCTGTGTGAGCTGCCTCTCAGTCTGGTTATTAAGGTAGCCAGCCATAACTTTGTTTTATGCTAACTGTCCACCTGTTCGTCAGGTCATATAGAGGTGTATATAGACAACCTTACTCCACACACAGTAGTGAGGAAAGTCGGCTTCACACAAATTAACTATGGCCTGACTATCCGTGTGTATCGTTGTCGATTTGGTATACAATACAATGCACGAGATTTAGATACTTAAGCCGCTCATTCCTCAATGTGCATTGTAGCTGTGGGGACGTCCAAAGTAGTATTTCCTAACTACAAATACGTATATGCAATAAGTAATATGCTGTTATATATATGTAGTATATAATATGTGTATAAATATTGACGGATTTAAATTTTGTAGTTATCAATGAGATCGCCAAACCATCAAATTCAAATCCCTGCCAAATTTTCCAGCTATGCACTATATAGTCCACCTTAATACTTTTAGTAACCAGAAATGACATACTTACCAAATCCAGGTATGTGCTTGTGACTGTTTGAAAGTAAAATCTTTTCCCTATTTAAATTTCCCTTGCGTATCAAATATGACCATAGAAACATCCAATCCAGTCTAGTTCTGTGATTCATAATCAGGATACTTGGAGATCTTACATCTGACAAGTCTTCTGATATTGCTATACTTGTTCCATAAACCATTTCTAGCCATATATATATACATAGGTGGGGGACACAAACAAAAAGGCAAAATTAATACATAACACCCTCGGGTCTACCTCATTAAAAGGAAAAGGGTACAAGCTGACGAAGGTATTAAATCACTAATATTACCCCATTCCAGGGCGGATCCAGACTTGTTTTTTTGGGGGGGGGGGGGGGGGGGGGGGGTAGGTGCACTGTGTATTTAAAACTATACGTATCACTTTCTGTAGTGCGTGTCTCCTTACCTATAAGTGCCTAAAATACAAACAAGAGGTGGAATCGGACGTAAATGAAATATAAATGATGCGTTATTTATTTTACAGTAAATTTGAACATAAATTGAACTAACTGGAACTAATCTCAGCCAGGTACTAACTGCCGTGTCACAAATTGTGTGAAAACGTTTGCAACATAAACAAGAGAGCAGCAGTGAAGGGATAAAGAATATTGGAAATCCGAGGAAGCAACAAATTGTTAGGATTATAAAGAAAGAAAGACCTCCAATTGAAGGAACAGCCATCTTGTTTAGAACCCTTCGGAACCTGGGCTTTTATTGGAGTCGGGCTTTTATTTTTTCAACCCTTAAATTCAAATCAAATTTGTAGGGACAATTTCCACGTAAACTACGATATCAGTCAGTAAGAACTGAACGTTTTCCGCGCGGCCGTACGTATATGCGTCCATACCCCCCAGCCATCGTTAGATTAGTCTATAGAGCGATACTTTTACTCCATTAACACTTTAAGTTATTAACAGCTCGATGGACTCTCGCTACACTACTTTAATCGCATACCTTTACTACGTACGGGTAAAAGGCGCCCTTCTACATAGGGCTACGGAAATCATTCAGTTTTTTTCTGGGCTGGTTGGCAGTGGGCTTTTATTGGGGAGTGGGCTTCTATTTTTCAATGCCCGTAAAGGTGGGCTTCTATTGGAGATGGGCTTGCATTAGAGTTCTGGGCTTATAACTACTAGATATAATTTATTCTCATGCATAACTTTTACTATATTCACAAAACGGATTATCAGTATCTGTATATAAGTCCATGTTAACTAAGAATTATGTACGTACGCGAAAGTTTCACTGAACGTTTATTACAACTGACTTAATAATAGCACTTTTCAAATGACAAACACTGGTGCTCTAATAACCCTTTCAGTTGTTCAAGTGATATACAATACATCAAAATTGATGATGATTATTTATCCAAAGCTCAAAGTTATCAAATCCTCCAAAGCATCGGTCAATTGTCAGAAAAAATAACCATGTAGCCACTGTATATACAATAAACCACATATTTACTGTATAAAATTGATACAACACTATCACAAATATAGATATCCACAGCAACAAGATGAATGACATTTCAATTGTAGTCTTCAGTGGACGTTTCCCTTCCACAGAGTATTCATTAAACTTTCCCTCTTTATAGAACTGTTCAAGTCTCCCTTCTTTCTCAGCCCAACAAGAATTCAACCACGTCTTAAGCCCATCATCATCTCCTGGTAGATCTGTCAGTGAATACTGCCTGATTCTGAAGTGGATCTCTTCTGGCCACTTTCCACTCAAGATATCCCTTTCATTCTGTGGTATTGGCCCTCTGTAGGCAACATCAATATCAGTTACTGTCTTGAGCTCTCCTCTCAAAGAGTTTATACAAGTAATGAAACCTTTTGTTCGAGGGTGAAGTACATAGCTATATTCAGTGAGTCCATTTTTTCTGGCATATGCTTGTGATCTTTCTCTATTGTCCTGACTTAGGTCAGTACCCTCCGGGAATATGAGTAGCTGGATCGGGTATTTGCAGTGTAAGAAGTACTGAAGAATTCGATTAAGGTACCTCTCATCACTAGTCCAATCTCTTGACAAAAAGATGTATAACATAAGCTGCATTGCCCAACCTAAGAAAGAATACTAGTTCAACAATAGGACCAGATCAAGTTCACATTTGAATAATGACTTCAGCTGTGCTAATAACTTTTAAGCTGTATTGTAAATTAATTACAAAGGATTAAAAAATAATAATCGGTCACAGCGGCTTAAACACACATACGTAAATTGTTAGTCTGGCTTGCTATCCCTACTTCCTGCCCACTGACGATAATTGCACGAGGGCGAGAAAGTAGGGTCTAGCAGAAAATGTAAATGCCCCACCTCGCCTCAACCAATCAGTTTACAGCTACTGATTTCACGCCAGTCAACGGGAGCCTACATGGGAGGCCAGAACGAGATACCTGCGGCTGTCCACATACTCAATTGAGTATATTCTTGCTCTTTTCATACTTTTGAGGGCTTCCTTTAGGCACAAATTACAAGCCGAAAAAACCATAGAACCTCCATGTGATTTGTATGTACGCTTATGGTACCACTGCGAGGCGCTTATCTACGAGGTGTGGTATTTACCTCTTCTGCTAGACCCTACTTTCTCACCCCCATGCAATTATCGTCAGCTGGCAGGGAGTAGGGAATAGCAAGCCAGACTAGCAAATTGTATGAACATTGCTTTTGTGAAGTAGAGTAAATACCACAACTTATCAAATGTAATATCTAAATACTATCATATACGTACTTTAATAGATATGATGGGTTGAGATAAAACTTCCTCATAGGACAATCTCTGAAATTGGCAAAGCAGGAATTTTTCTATACTCAATCTATTTTGAATTTCAATCACAATTCGACATCAAATAATCTGGTGACCTATATACTTACCAAGGCCAGGAATATGTTTCAGCTGTTTCTTCAATATTATCTTTTCCCTATGCAGACTTCCTTTACGAATTAGGTACGACCAAAGAAACAGCCAATCAAATCTTGTTCTATGATTCATTATCAGCAAATTTGGAGATTCCAACTGTGTCAGATCACCTGATATCACAATCTTGACTCCATATACCAGCTCTGGAGAAATCATTAGATATACACTGTACACTACTATTACTGTTAAAGAAGATAAATAGTACTATAGGTTCACAGAATATTACTACAAGCATGCATGCTGCGAATCTGATGGAGTAGTTAAAAATTGCTTACATACACACACAAACACATGCAAACAGTCTAATATTAACATTGAATTACTCTATATTTGCCCTCTTCCTGTACATATATACAAGTTTAACATTAGTTACTATATATTTAGGTGGTACAGTGGTTACTACATACACACAGTTCAGACAGAGATTTGACCATAGCAGAAATGTAGCAATGCAACAGTTATGGTATCACAGATAGGCAACTCTATAATGACATAGCTTGATTCTGGACACAGGAATGACTTAATACGTATCTCCACTCACCCACCAGCGCCTACAATAGGAGAAGCGGTCGAAGCACTCGTTAACATCCTTATCATTTAATAATGGCATGTAAATGATCGACAAACTCACAGAAACCAATCTTAACCATGAACTAGCTACTGCGTGACACACTGTGTGAAACCACTTGCGCGAGAAGCAACTAAGCACCATCGATGGAAAGAGTAAAGTTGGAAAACCAAAAAAACAACAAGTAACCAAAACGAATAGAAAAGTTGTCCCTTTCAATAAAGAAACAACTGACATTTTTAACCTTTAGGGGAAGTACCGTTCCAGATTAGGGGCGTAGTCCGACCTTTCCGACCTCTGACAAAGATCTAGAATGAGCGTTGAGCATAAAGGATTTCCAATTGAGGATGAAGAAGAAATCCCTCTCTTTCAGAGGAAGTTGAGAAGTTCAGGGGGTGTGATTCTCTTTCTATTTATCGTACTACTTGTACCTTTCTTCCCTACGTTTCTTTTCGGAGTTGCTGCATACTTGTTTCTGAAGCAGTCATGGATGCGGAGATTCTATGATTTTTGTCACGGACAATGGCTTCTAATGTGTGCTGTAGGTTTGCCTTTAGTTTTCCTGTTAAACCCGTTTAGTGTTTAAGTAGTCCAGAAGATAGTAGACTAACGCCCTCTTCACTCTTTCACTTGTGGTATCCTACGTAGATAAACGACTGTGTGTGATGTGAACATTTAGTGTTTCTGTACTACCATTTGTGAGACCTGTCGTCTCTTTAGACTTTATGATAGCTATATAGGCTTCAGTCATTATGGTATGACAAAAGGACCAGCAATGGAATCCATTGCTGGTCCCTTTGTAGTGTCTATTAAACACTACATTACAATTGTGGGACAGAGAGCAAGTTGGGTAGATTTGTATTATTTATGGAAAGTAATTTTATTGTCCCAATTTGCGTTTATATATAGGAATCTTGGCAAATACTTTGTGAAAGTAAAAGCACTGACATTAAAGCTCCTACAATAGTTATTTTTTATATGTGGTGTTGCGGTGTTATGAAACCTTAGTGAGCACTCATCCCTGAAGTGTGAATACTTTGATTTCACTGTTATTTTCACTTTAATAACAAACCATTGAATTTTATCCAGTGGGATAATTTGGCAAGATGGCAAGATTTTTAGTTAGGTAGTGCTCAAAAATAAAATCTTTTCTAGATGTGGCCCTTTAGGAGGTGTGTATGCTGTGATTTTGCATGTGGATTGTTTAACTTTGGACTAGTTACCAAGTCAATCCAAACTATTGAGAGATGATTGAGATTGTTTATGAAATTTTAAAATTATAGGTTGTGAATGTTGTTAACTTTAAAAAGGCCTTAGCTAAGACTTTTGACTACCTGAATCACTCCCCCTGGTTATGCTAGTGCTACCAAAGTACATTAACATACTTAGTTCTGCTGACATGCAGGCACCCTGCTAGTAGTTATAGCAGACCTTATTCTATGTACCGACATGTAGACATAACTCTTAAACACATATTAGCCTGATGATAAAGACTTACAGTTCTTAGTCTAAACGTGCATGACCACTTACTATTTAGGTATGAATTTGTGGGTAGTCTTTAAATGATCTAATTTACAATATTACCATACCTATGTATGTTTTAATACCAATATTTCTGTTCTTCCTTTTATGTCAAACATGTGACCAGATTTTAACAGGTAAGTCAAATCTATATTTAGTTACAAACCATATTTGGAGAAAATTAAATTGTGTAGATAGATAGATAAGGTATTTGCTGATCATTGAACAAAACTATTATCTAATGTGAAGTCATACAAGCTTGTGTTTAAAGCTTGTTGATTTAGCTGCTGATTTCTTATCAGTTAAGCTTGTACATACGTACTGTAACTGTTTGTATCTCTCAATACCTGTTGGTAATGTATTTCTTTACAGAACTTCTTTTTGGGATACGTCACAGAGTGTTTGGTTATAAAGGAAAGTTTGATCCAAGGTGCATCATGATAATGAACCACAGATGTCACCTGGACTGGTTCTTTCTTTGGAGTGTGATGGCCAGGAAAGGTGATCTGACTAGTTGGAAAGCCATGATGAAGACACCTATCAAGAGAATTCCTTTCTTTGGTAAAGTTATCTCTTCTGGGAATGTGGTGGGACACAGTTACGTAGTTGGGTAGCTTATTCTTCATCAGAGAGTATGGTAGTACTCTCTATAAGTAGGGATGGCCCTAAAAAACATGGCGGTTGTATTCAATGTATTTATACTAATACACAGT
Source organism: Chondrosia reniformis (assembly GCA_947172415.1). Taxonomy (NCBI): domain Eukaryota; kingdom Metazoa; phylum Porifera; class Demospongiae; order Chondrillida; family Chondrillidae; genus Chondrosia; species Chondrosia reniformis. The sequence goes on along the minus strand of OX359202.1, from coordinate 2,266,440 downwards.
AAAGATTGGAGACCAGTAGCTATTGCAACAAGATTAATTACTTAAATATGTCTTTATATATAAAAGAAATTTAAAGCAATAAAAACCATATTTTAAACATTAGCATTATTTAGGAATGAGTGTGTCCCAGAGTACATTATATGGTGCTGTTTAGTAGGACCAAAATCATAGGGTTCACCAATATTATTGTTCAAAACATACCCTGTGGGAAAGCGATCAGCGAGACTACAAGCACGGTACTTCAGTCATGAGACTTTGAAGATATACAGTATAATCTAAATGCACCAGTATAACTATCTTGATTGATCAGCTTTTAGGAGGTACTCTTTGTACTTTTTTAAATCAGCTGAAACTTGAGCGCTTTAAAATGCAAGGAATTTTTCATAACGTTTGATGTCTTTGAAAGTTCAAATTAGACCTAACTTAGAGAAGATTTCTCCTTTGTATGTGCCTGATTAACCATTGAATGATCATTCTTACCTCCTTATTTCTACTTCGTTTATAAGTGTGTTCTGTCAATTACTAATGCTGCTATTACATCAGTCCTGATTAATTCTACTGCCTTGCAATATGAAAACAACTTGTGGAAAATTATCTCATTTTATCGATGAAGAAGAGACTATGATAGTGTCAACCTATCTAGAAAACAAGTACTGATACACATACATTGACTTCCACAATGTATAATTTTGACATGTCCTTTGTAGTTTGTACTTACTTTTATTATTAATAGCTACCCTTTACACGTTATCTATTTTTGGTGTCATTGTAGGTTGGGCTATGCAGTGTTTTATGCATATTTTCCTGCACCGAAACTGGGAACAGGATAAAGAGGAAATTTCGAATAAGCTACACTATATGAATTTGTTGAAGTGTCCTATTCAGTTATTGACATTTCCAGATGGCGGAGACCTAAATTTCCGATCAAAGTCAAAAAGTGATCAATTTGCAGAGAAGAACAATTTACAAAAGTATGACTATGTCCTCCAGCCTAAAACTAAGGGATTTACACACAGTGCGGCTATTCTGAAGAAGGCTGGCCTTGATTCCATTTTTGATATTACAATTGCCTATCCTGATGCCTTGCCTAAAACAGAGGTGGATTTTTACAATGGAGTGATACCTAGGGAAGTGAATTATTATATAGAAAGATTTAATATTAATGACCTACCTAAGACTGAGATTGGTTTGGCTGAATGGTGCCAGGAGAGATGGAGGATCAAAGAAGAAAGACTCCGATACTTTTACCAACATAGAACTTTTCAAGAAGAGTCTTTTCTGCATTCCAATGGCAATGGCATGACCAATGGATCACATAGAAAGGATATGTCCAATGGATGGACTGGAAATTCTGTTTTGCTGAACAGTGGTGAACTGTGTACTCTTGGCAATATTCCCTTTTTTACCTTCCATGGGCTACTCTCGGCTGTCTTGCTCTTTGCCTCGTTGAACAGCATTTTGATATTTCTCTCATATCACTATTTTTTCGCTATGATCGCCATCTTTATCCCATGTATAGCTCACTGGATGTATCATGGACAGATTGGCAGTGGCCTAGACCAGTTGGAATTACAATTAGTTGCAGAGCAGATTAAGCAAGCTAAAACCTCCTAGTCCCCATTTCCCGTTAATTATATGTAGTTCTTTGTGTGTGTACTAAGTAGGCCATTTACCTCTCTAGAGTGTACTTACTGAAACTATAATGATGCTAGTAGAACATGTGTTTTGTAGTTCTTATTTCAAAAAATCCTTTAAGGAAAATTAGAATTTGCAGTAGAAGTTAATTACACTTTTGCAACAATTCTCTCAGGAAAGGGTTGATGAATCTGTAACTTCGCACACTCTATTAAGTAAGAATGATAAAATAGAAAATAAAAAGAGTTTCTCAGTTAATAAAAGAGGGGTGTCCCGATTTCCCCTAGTATAGATCAAGCTGGTCCTACATTGATGAATAATTGAACCCAGCTAGGAGAGCTGGTTAACTAATAATTAGTCTTCATTCACTAATTAGTGGTGTTTCTCTCTTATTCAAGATGATGTAACATTGACAATGATCTGGAGCATTATAAATTAACAGGTGACACATACAGACCCACATTTTACAAAGCGGGTAGGTCTGATTTGGTAAAGGCTGTTGGACACATGATTAACTCTTGCATACCTCTGTGGTATATAGGCATGTGTGTATAGTTGATGGCTCTCAGCCCTGTTGGTGAATATTGCAGTATTAATGATTACAGGCACACGCAGCTAAAGCAGATAATTGAAATTATGTATACGATTACATTACTGTATGAAAAATCTAATATACCATTTTCCTACATGCTATGCCCCTATTCTTTGAAAAAGCCTATAGTTCAACCAACTCAACCAAAAGATCAGCAACTGATTTAACTGATAAAACAACAGAGAAATCTACACCTGTGGCCAAACATCTTCCTCATGCTCATCAGTGTGTATCTACTAAAGAAACTAGACCAATGTCTGCAGTCATTATTGAAAGACCTGGTCCAGTAGCAACATCCTATGGCACTTACCTCCACCAAGCACTGGCACCCAACAAGTTGCAAAAAGGTTAATATAGTAAAATTAAATTTTCATGCATGCATTCATATCCTTCCATTCATTAATAAGTTACACCCTGTTGCTGGGACAACCACAGCAAGACATATATATTTTATAACCGTTGTATAACTACAATAATAGACAATTTGGCCTTGCATTGTAGTTTTATATGCAATGCAATAGCACATGCAGTTATATCGTGCAATATCCTGCATGCTGCATAAATGCCAAAAAGCCTAAGGTGGAGTGTATAAATTATATTTAGACATGCATATAGCATAATATAACATTCAGGTTATATTCAACTTGTAATTTAAAAATATATAGACATACACCTGATCATCACAGGCCAAAAGTTATTGAAATTCTACCACTCCTGAAAGTTTTAAGAATATGTATAGTGGTTAAAAGAAATGTACTTATTTAAATCAGATGAGCAGGCTCTCCTATCGGAAAAAGAATTGCCCGAAAACATTATTATTGCTTCACAGATGCTATTCAAAATGCAATATCCCCATATAGAATCACTGCAGGATACATTTAAGGGCAAATTTTTGTCATTTCAACCAGTTGGTGAAAAGAAAATGTCAGTGCAGATATGCAGTCTTCAAATATTAATTTTTTCATACATACTAAATTGTATTTATAATGATTTGTTTATATATAAGCTTTTTATCTTGTCAGGTGACTATGAACATTGGGTCTGTGTGGCAACACAAGGAGAGTCAAGCTTCTTGTGAGGTGCAGTTGTTCGATAGCCTTCTTGCTTCAAAGGATGTTGGTGTCCTTATTGTCCTACAAGCTGCCTGTTTATATAAAAAGTATTCTCAAATGGGAAATTTAAGGATACGATTCATGCCATCCCAACAGCAAGATGGTATAGTGGATTGTGGACTATATTCATCATTGCTTTTGCAATTGCGTTTAGCCAGAGCAGGCCAGGAAAAACAACTTTTGAACGAAAGAAAATGAGAAAACATCTACATCAATGTTTTATGCAAGGGGCGTTGAGATCATTTCCCACCAAGAAGTTAGCAAAAATCATCATACGCCCAAAGAGTACAAGGGTTATTTCTTATAAAGTCTACTGCTACTGTTTCATACCAGATATATACTTATGAGACTGATATGATCCAATGTGGAAAATGTGTGCATGAGATGGTTCCACTTCACCTGCGGTAGCACTAACCTGAAGTAGGAATGATGCGCCCAAACACAGAAGTATATGTTTAAGTTACTAAAATTTCAGTATATATATGCAACTTCTGTACGATTAGCCTTATCATATAATCAGTGTCTTGTTTGGATACGTTGTGCAGATGTATTAGTGAACACTGCCATTCCTATAGCTACTTCCAACATCATTTTTGTAAATGTTTTTTATTTACTTGTATTCCCCCTTTTCCTTCTTAATATTACTTGTTTTAAATTGATTTGAAAGTTTTCTTGGCGAAAATCTCTCAGACAAGAAAAATGTGCCAAAAACCATGCATATCTTATTTAAAAATGGCGGCCGAGAAGACCACAATTTTCGCTTTTCATAATTAACCTGTTTCACGTAGAGCGCATTCGGACTTAGGGCTGTCTATTCCCTAGTTCGGACACATTTATAACGATTTATAACTTGTACATGCCCGCATAAGTTCGCATATTAGCGCTAGTCCATTTGACAAAAGAGGAAAAAAAGAATTTCAGGAATGGGCCTATTCCTGGTTAACCGCTTTTTGAACACTGTAGAGCATTGAAAGACGTTTTGGCATTTAGAAAAGAGTACATGAATGGCTGCAAATAACCGAGTATAACCGAAAATCGCTTCATTGTCGATTTATGAGGTGTTAATTGGTAATACATTAGATAAGGCGGCCATCTTTTTTTCGGCCATTCCTATAGAGTACTCCCGTACTCTGAGAGTGCACTGTATTATATATACATACAGAGTTTGTATGTATTTGTTAGTTGTATACATTTGTTAGTTTGACCTTGCTGAGTCTGGTGAATTTACCCTGTACAATTGCAAAAAAGTATACAGACGAAATTAGATCCATGCAGATATATATGCATATGCATGTGCTTGGGGCTTGGGAAGGATTTATAGCTTGATTTAAATGCATATGGCGAAGAGTGAGTGGAAAGTACAGCGGCCATCTTTATTTCAGCTACCCGAAATAGAAATGGCCGCTAATTAGTTAAATGGCGACTAAATTATATATCGATTAGTTGTAGACGTTTCTGGTGGCTATAAAGGACTCTACTTAGTCTCACAACTATGAATTAATCGTATACGACTGTTCATTTGTTTCAAAACGTCTTGAAAAGAGCAAGTCCGCCGTCCAAAAAGTGTCCGATCATCGATATTTTCGGCCAGCCTACTTTCTTGGCTGCCATGCGTATACACGGAGGAATTAAAGCCTGATTTCTTGTCTATGGAAGTGTGCTTGTCACAATCGCCGCTGGTGAGTCCTTCGTTTGTCTAATAAAGCGTCCGACGTTTGATGGTGTCCCATGATCGATCACTTACTCTATTAATGAATCCTACGAGCAAGGGTGTTGTAGGATTCATGCATAAGCTAATGCTTCACTGTGTAACATCCCTTTCTTGTTTCTGTACTTTTTGTGCCATCCCTACATCTTCACTTAATATTTCTAGTTTAGATAGTGGCGGTCTACCTGTTCACATGATTATATAACAACGTATAACTTACGTCACAGTTCAACCAGCGCTACGTTATATCCGAAAAATACTTTAGAAGACTTCATTTTACGGGTGATATGAAGGCATGAATGGACCTAATGCGGTTCAGCGTACTCTAAAATGTCGCTTTGGTGTCCTACTAATGCTAGTATCTCTGCCTCTATTGTGCTTATCTCCACTTTTCTATTTGTTTCTCACGTTTGTTCCCTGCTTGCTATTGTTCAAGGTGACTAGAAGATGGTACAGGCGATTGAATCAATGGATATTCAGTCTTTGGCTGGTTTTAACAGCGGTAAGTATTCTTTTACTTCATTTAGGTCCCCCACTAATACCAGCATCATGCTGAAGGGGCAATCTTTAATAATAATAATAGTAATATTAATTTAAGTGCTATGAATGGCTGTAATTGTTTATTATCTTTCTATTTCTATTTCCCTTTTACAAACATCCACCTATCTCCGGCTTTGGTTTACGGTATTCCTAATAATGTTTTCTTAACAGTATCTTTCGGGTAAGTTCATGAGACACTGACATGTGGTAAATTGATAGAAATTAACTAGGCGAGGTGTGGTAAATTAATTATGCTATACATATATGTCGGATATTCTTTTACAGAACTTCTTTTTGGGATACGTCACAGAGTGTTTGGTTATAAAGGAAAGTTTGATCCAAGGTGCATCATGATAATGAACCACAGATGTCACCTGGACTGGTTCTTCCTTTGGAGTGTGATGGCCAGGAAAGGGAGTCTTGATCACTTAAAAGTGATTATGAAGAAGCCTATTAAAAAGATACCAATTTTAGGTATAAGCATTATAAGAAAGCCTGTGTGTGTGTAACTAGGGGAATCTTTAGCTATAGAATATTATTAATCTACTGGGGTGCCAAACGGGTCAAACATGTAAGCAAATTTTAGATACACTTATAAGTGTTCTCGTCCCACTTGTAAGTGTACCAGTCCCACTTGTAAGTGTACCAGTCCCACTTGTAAGTGTACCAGTCCAACTTGTAAGTGTACCAGTCCCACTTGTAAGTGTACCAGTCCCACTTGTAAGTGTACCAGTCCAACTTGTAAGTGTACCAGTCCCACTTGTAAGTGTACCAGTCCAACTTGTAAGTGTACCAGTCCCACTTGTAAGTGTACCAGTCCAACTTGTAAGTGTACCAGTCCAACTTGTAAGTGTACCAGTCCCACTTGTACAGACCTGCCAAGGCTAGGCTTAGAGCATGCGTGAGACTTTCTCAAGAAATGAGTGAGACTGCCCCAAAAATGCGTGAGATTTCAAAAAAAATTTCGCTCGCTACGCTCGCGTACATTTCCCTCAATATCCTTACTGTTAACATTAGATGGCTAATACCATACATTACGTCATCAATTAAAAATGGAGGAGAAAGCGCCGCTGCACTTACGGATTACTGCTAGATCATGAGTCTATAAGTCGTAATAAATGGGATACGGATAGATCATCGACAACAATTTAAAGATATATACTCCACAGCCAAGGAATAGCCCCATCAGCCTGTATGGCTGATCTGCCTGCTGGGGAGACTAGAGTGAGTGTGACAGTGAGTGAGAATCAGGAAAAGGCGTGAGATCTGGCACAGATATGCGTGTGAGCGTGACATGACAGTCAAATGCGTGTGTCTCACGCCAGATGCGTGAGACTTGGCAGATCTGCTTGTAAGTGTACCAGTCCCACTTGTAAGTGTACCAGTCCCACTTATAAGTGTACCAGTCCCACTTGTAAGTGTACCAGTCCAACTTGTAAGTGTACCAGTCCCACTTGTAAGTGTACCAGTCCCACTTGTAAGTGTACCTAAAATTTGCTTACATATTTCATTCCATTTGTCATTAATCTAGTGGTAATGTGTAGAGTCATGATATATATATATATACATTACATGTATGCAAGAGAGCATACTCAATTTTATATAAGCTGTCAATGTTTAGTCATGTGTACTATACAACCTGTCATGAATAAAAAGTGTCGAGTTAACTGCACTCTAGTGCAAAAGTCTTTGTGTGATAAGCGGGTACTTATTTTTGACATTCTATGTGTTTTGATTAGCTGTTTTTGCATTTGTTGCAGGGTGGTTGTGTCAATTAGCAATGCACATATTCCTGTGTCGATATTGGCAAAAAGATCAAAATGAATTGTCCAACAAACTGCATTTTTATAACATTCTAGACTTGAATGTTCAGCTGCTAATATTCCCTGAAGGTACCACTCTATATGAGGATTCCAAGATGAAAAGTGATGCATATGCTAAGAAAAATGGTTTACCAATATATAAATATGCCTTGCATCCTAGGACAAAGGGATTGACATACAGTATCTCCATCCTTAAAGAGCAGGGACTGAATTCCATTTATGACATAACAGTTGCATATCCAGATTCTGTACCCTACACAGAATATGACTTTTATCATGGTATTATTCCAACAGAAGTTTTTTTCTACATTGACCATTTTGCTATTGAAGATCTACCTCAGACTGAGAATGGCTTGGCAAAGTGGTGTCAGGAAAGATGGCAAATTAAGGAAAATAGACTGGCATACTTTTATAAACATGGATACTTTAATGTGGAAATTGGATCAACCATTGTTAAGAGTGATGCTTGTATTTCTGCAGTCGAGTGTCAGGATTCATTTCAGTATTTTGGCTACAATGGACTGCTGATGGCATTAGCTGTTTTCAGTTTGTTTGTGATCATAGGTGCTGTTATAGCCATGTATGTATACTTGCCCATTTTGCTGATTGGGTTACCTGGCTTTGTGTTCTTCGGCTATTTTGGACATTTTGCTGATGGTTTGGACAACTTAGAACTCAGATTTTATTCAGAGGAACTTAGAAGCTGAAGTCCTCTCAAATACTTTAAGTAGTCTATGTTCATTTTGTTCTAAACAATACTCTGTGTATGAACCTTTAAAATGTAACAATTAACGCCATGTTTAGTGCAAGAAAACCGTATACGTAATCAACGAAGTGTACGACTCTTTCTAGGAAGGGTCCTGGCGAACCATTACATGATTGATCACTAATCTTTTAGCCCATCTCTAGTGTCAAAAATTGATTAATGAATCACTGTTCTGTTAGTCTACACAAGTATACCGACTATATAGTCTACACGTGTGTAAAATGGCGGACAATCAAGGTCCCCCAGCACAACAGCCAAATCAGCAGAGAACGTCAGGATGGCAGTATGTACGGTCGTTTCTCATGCAAATGGTCATCTTTTACTTCATAACGAGTTTTTTTCGAGGAGGACAGAAGCAGCCTGTTGACGACAGTGGTTCTCCGATACAGCCCAGTCAAAACTTTTTCAGATTCAACGATAAACTGGTAACTTTTCCATGTCATGTTCTTTACTATTTCTGTACCCTATTTATTGATGTGGTCCTTTACAACGTTGTAAACTATTGTTATTCCAAGGATCTTGTGGTCTACATAAGTCAGTTGGAAGACATGGCAAGATTCAGCGATAACGAAGTGTTATGGCAGTTGGAAGGTATTACTTATGGAAGCTGGGATGAAGGACCTTCAAAAGATAGTACTTGGACTAAATCTATAGAAGTAGTGGTTCCAGAGGTTAGCCTTTGCTATCTGATCAATTCAGTCATGCACTATTCACTGCACACTGTGCATAGTTGTTTGTTTGTGTCCTGTATATGTTGACTGATGATTAGATCAATGTGGCCTATTCCTGTATGAAGTGTAAGGTGCAATTTTGTAATTGGTTTATGATGCTTACAGTGAGTAAACTTTCCTGCCTTCAACTTGCTCTATTGTTAGTAGTAGAATGGGTGTATGGTGTTTAAAAGAATTATTGCATATATATTAGGAAATGATTGTGAGAGAGTAGAAAGGTTGTGATTTGCTATTTTAGCAGTGGAAACTTAAACTTTACTGATATGTGGTTTCAGGAATGCAGATAAGATGGGAACCTGTATGTGTATGTACGTAGCTTTCTAGGAAGGCCAAGTTTGTATGCTTGTTTCACTTTGAAAGCTTGAGCTAGCCTTGTGTTTACAGCTTTGTCTAACACATGCATTATATATCCTACATGATATGGATGTGTGGATTGTATATATTTATTTGTTAGTGGAGAAAGATTGTTAGAGGAAATCAATTTACAGCCTTCCAGGTTTATGCACACACAATGTTTTCCCAGTGTTAGATAACTGATTGTCTCTATATTTGACAGCCTGTATACATACGTATATTCCAAGTACAGTCCTACCTCGGACCTCGGATATCCGGTACCTCAGTTATCCGGGTCACGTGGTTCGAGATTTTATATAGCCTAGAGGTGTTATAGTCTCACGAAATAAGAGGACCTTAGGCCTTTTTTTCTTGTAGTCTCTTCTCTTACTTTGCTGGGCATGTCTTCCATGAAGTGCAAGGCTTCTCCACTGCCTGCTGGTCGTGGGAAGCGCAAACATGTTGTGCTGACGATCGTGATCTGGTAACATACAGGGCCGTAGGAAGCATTTTAGGATTGGTCAGGCCATAATTTTTTGACTCACATACTCCGCCTACAAACATTATTGTGCCACCATTTGAACATACCACTGCCTATTCACATGCATAGCTGGGTGGATACACAAATAGCAACAAGTGATGAGGCACGTCCACCACCCATGCATGTATACACATGTACAGAAATGTAGCTGTAATACAATAAGCCAAAACCATCCTATATAACCAGTACATTTAAATAATGTGTTCATCAATCAACAGTTACACGATGTGCACTTCAGCAATGCCTTGCATTTCCCACAAAAGCCAATTGGTAAAATGTCAGCATCACTAAACTTCCCAAATAAGCTCAGTCTGTGCTCTGAAAGTGCAACAAATTCATTTGCAACTGCAATCAAGTCAATTGAATCGGTAAGCTGCTTGTGTGTATGAAGGAGGAGCAGGTGGTTCAGCCTTTCCTGAGTCATGGAGCTACGCAGGTAGTTCTTCACTCTCCTGAGGGCACTAAATGATCTTTCACTAATAGCATTGGTTGCAGGCATCACTAAAAGTAGTTGCAGTAAATTGCATACTTCTACTATTAGCTGTCTCTCAGACGGAGACATTTTCAAAACATACTCCTTGATGTCCATTACAGTGGCAGTAGCTCGGTCGTTGTCTGGGAAGTTAGAAGCCAGTATATCCAGATGTAACCGCAGTTGAGCACTATTGATATCAGAATGGTGGAAAGCTGAAATTGTAGTAAAGCAGTCCTCAAAGTCCTCTTTACGAATAGCTTTCAACAGCAGATCCTCCAATTGCCGGTAGATCCTGTATCCAGGTTGATCAAACCTGTCAGTGATTGAGGAAATGATGAGGTCCAAGGCCTCATAATACTGCCGTCTATAGAATGACTTGGGATCATCAGGAAATTTACCTTCTGTGCTTCCATCGTCCAACCTTTTGGGTGTTTTCCTCTTTCTTGGTAGCTGTGGCTCTTGCACATCTAGTGACTGCCGCTCACGTTCAATCTTTTGCCATCGTCTCTGATGTGCTGAAGGGTAGCTACAGTCATTGCAGCTACCCTTTGACCTTCAGAGGCAGTTAGCTTGGGAGACCAGTGGCGGATCTAGGATGTTGTGAAGGGGGGGGGGGGACTAACTCAAACAGTATGATGTTAAAACATGGCGGAAGGGGGAGAGGGTCTGGGGGCAACTCACTCGGGATAGCTAAATTTTGATTTAAGCATAATTGTTAATGCTTAATTGCAGTAAGTAGTAAGCAAGCAACAACATAGCAACAAAAAGTGAAGAGCACCAAGATATGAAAATATGCATGTCAGTGGTAGAAACGTGAAATAATTATTATGTTTAGTTCTTTACACTTCTGCTGTCTCAATAAATGGGTTAGATAATTCTAGTCTTCTAGGTTGTGCACGTGCAAAGTCATCCACTACTGTTTCAATGGGCCAGGGGATATCTCGATGTACATAGAGCATTGCCAGGCCATTCAGACGATCCTCTGTGGTGGTACTTCGCAGATACGTCTTCAGATACCGCAGTCGACTAACGGAACGTTCACACTCTGCACTCGTGACTGGCAGTGTACAAGCAATCTCAAGAAGCTTCCTGGTGTTCAACCCAGGTTCAGCCATGTTTTAACCTCGTGTTTAACCATGAGGAACAATGGGCGTTTAATAGAATAAACAAGGGCAGAACCAAAATGGCCGCCTAACATGGGAGGAACTATCAGAGAATGAAACTAAGCATGTATTGAACTGCAGTGCTTGATACAAGCTGTGTATGGATGAAGATACCTAAGTTTAACCTGTAAGTGTGGCTGTGGTTGGTTCTCCACTGTCTCTTTCAGATTCAGCAGAATGTTTGATATTTGGAATTCAATGTCTTGGTTGAAGGGGGGGGCTTTAGCCCCCTAAGCCCCCCCCCCTAAATCCGCCCCTGGAGACTGAATGGTTTTGCTCAGGTTGTCACTGTGCTGAAGTAGGAGATAGCCAAGTTGTACACCAAAGTAGTGTCTGAATGTTTTGAACTGAGCTTCAACTCCAATAATGCGTGCTTTTACAGATGGATCAGAAGCTTCATCCTTGGATATATCCCAAAGCTCTTGTAGCACCGTGTAGTTGTCTATAATGGATTTCAATGAGGCTGCCCTAACTGTCCATCTCGTAGGACATAGCACACGAAAGCCAGGGCTGTCAGGAGCGAGATCGGCTTTAAGCTTCTCAAATTATACATCCCTCTTGGGGGAAAACTTCACTAATTTTGAAACCTCAAATGCGGTACCAAGAGAATCCTTCATTAATTTGCATTGTTTTACTGTGTCTCCAACAGACAAGTTCAATGCATGCCCATAGCAGTGCATGTATACTGCTCTACGTTCATCCTTGAGCAGTTGTGTTGCTACACCACTCTTTGCTCCTTTCATTGTGCTAGCCCCATCATAGCACTGCCCGCGGCACTTGCTTAAAGCCAGGTTTAGTCGAATAAGGGCATCCCTAATTGCTGCAACAATAGTGTCAGCCCGAATGTTGTCAATTTTGTAGAGCCCTATAAATTCTTCATTTACTTCAAGATTTGAGTCCACCCACCTGATACAAATAACTAGCTGCTCTCTATTCGAAGCATCAGTGCACTCATCGCTCATAATGCAAAAGTATTGTGATTGGCTCAGTTCATTGGCAATCTTCCTTAGGGTACTTAGGGCCATGATCTTGAGAATCTCATTTTGTGCCTCATGTGATGTGTACTTGTTGGTCTTCTTTGAAAGCCATGATTCAATCATAGGGTCATCTAGTCCTCGTAGCTTTAGTAGTTGCATAAAATTAGAATCAGTTTCATCACCATCACCTCGAAAAGCAAGGGCTTGCCTAGATAAAAAGCGAATGTTTGACAATATCCGGAGTAGGCATTGACGATTCTCGCCTTTCTCTTGGGCGTGTTCCCTAGAAAGCATCTCGCCGACATCTGAGCATGTAGATGGTATCACAATGACCACTTGCAAGGCTTCTTTATGGCTTGCAGATGCTTCATGGGTTTTGAAGCTGATGGTAGCATCCTTCCAATTTTTAAAGCCGTTAGTTGTAAAAGCAGGATCACCTCTGCTTCGATACATCCTTTTGGACTTCAGTGCAGACACACACACATGGCAAAATACAACGTCATCTGGGTTATTGGCCTGGTAATGCAACCAGGGCCACTTGGAAAACCAGGATGACTGGCACGACCTCTTCACTATCTGCTTCTTTCCAAACTCACGTTTGGGGAAGACGAAGTTAGAAGGAGGATGATTCGGTTGCCCAGGGAGATCCGGCAAACTCAGAGCCATCGACTTTGAAAGTGCTATTATCTCTCAACAGGAAGGGTAGTCTAGTAACCAGACGTGGCGCGCGTGTGGATCAGTGTGCAAGACTAACTTTCCTGGTGAAATTACCGCATTCCGCCATTTAAGAGGTTATGTAATACCTAAGCCATCAAAATGGCGTTTATCAACTTTCGCTAAAAGAACGACTGGCCAGGTCTCAACGAATCTGTTAGTGTAAGTACTCTCATTTAGGTTCAGTAAAAATATTTTACTACAGAAAATATTCGTCCGGCCAAAACCGGAGCAACCGGACCGGTTCCACCGGCCCTGACATAGCGGCGGCTTTCCTACGGAGATATCGCCCGCAAGTACGGTATTGGCCGGTAGACATTAATGAAGACCGGTCAGTACGACAAACTCGACAAGGCCCTTTATTTATGGTTCAAGCAGAAACGAGACAAACACATTTTTATTATCCAGACAATTTGGGTTATACAGACACACGAGAAAGTGCGTCTGCCCAACACTGTCTGGATAACCGAGGTAGGACTGTATAAGAAGGTAAATCTTAAATCTTATACTTTTTATTTCAACAATTTCTAGCAGTTAAAACTATTACCTATAGTCATACAGTGTGTCGGTGTCAGGTGTTCACACTAACTGCTTCATTTGGTGTTAGTTGGAGTAGGCAGCAATATTTTGGCTCTTGTAAATTAGTGCACACAACAGCAGATCAAATGTAACAAGAATCCATTTAGCATGATCCATTTATGTAAGAAAACATGGCCAAATAGACTGTAGCATAAACCTAGTCTTGACCCCAGCCCCTTTATTTCATAAATTGGAAACTTATGGTAACAGCACATGAAGAAATGTCGTCACAATTTATCTTGTATGTTTATAGCTTATTTGAGAGTATCCAAGTGCCATTGCTGCTCCCTTCAATTGCAGTTTAATGGTGCTACATATTAAGAACGCTTTTCTTCTTAGCTTCCAATTAATTGTGTGAATATGTTTTTATTTTTCTAGGCTGTGCAAGACAATGGAAGTTGGTGGCTACATGTCTTCTTCAAGAAGGCAGGAACACCTGTTGATCCAAATGAGGAGTACTACGATCACCAGTCTGTGGTACACCAAAAGAAAAGTAGGTACAATGGAATATCAGTTTGCCAAAAGTCAGCCATTTTTCCAAATGACCTTTTTATTGTGCAATCTCTACAATGGCAGTTTTTGATTTGCTAGTAAAGAGATTTTGCAATATTTAAATGTTTAAGTGTTTCTGTAGCACAGATAGTACGTATACATAGTTCTTGTTTAGCTCTAAAGGAATCTATATTGAAAATATAAGCAACCCAGTGTCCATAGTCTGTCTTATTCACTTCGCCTGTTGATATTACGATTAGGATTTTTGGTCAGAGAGACATTTTAATTTCCACACCATTCCTGAATTAGTTCAGATATGTGAAATTTCAATGTAAATGTAAATTAATTAGTTATTTGGACAATTTTTTGTTCAAGGGAGTCATATTAAACTGTTTAATTTTGGTATGTTAGTGTTGACCAAGTACATGAAACAGAGGGTTCACAAGACTGTAAACCTTTTAACAGGGGAGCCTAATTTGGACACTGTTACATTGGTAAGTAAGTTACAGTGCTCTTAGTTAGTAAATGTTTGTAGACAGTAGGGGGTAGGAGTATGGTTTTGGTTGTCAAAATATTGTTTAACATTAAATAAAATAAATTTACCCTTTGTGTATGCTTAATGTCACTTTTTGATTGTCATAGATTTTAGTCTGGCTCTATGTCATATAAGATAAAGGTGCTGTCATTGAAAATAATCTAGAATTACATTGCTAAGGGTTATTGTGCTCTTACAAGATGCTCATTACTGTATTATCTGGCAAAGATTAGTCAGTACTACATATAGAATTTTTGGTTCACTTGAAATGATTCATAACTTGCAAGAGTAAATGATTGTAATATTAGGAAGAATATAAAAGTTATATATAATATGCAAGCTATGTATGACCTGTGGAATATTCTTTCCTTCAGGCAGATGTTGATGCTCCAGTTGAGATTATTTCCTACTGGCACCCAAACCTGACTCTTAATCTTGTGGCAGACCAGACGCCTTGGATCAGGGGTGCCATTCCCCCTCCCATGGACCAGTGTGAGTGAATGGGTCCATTAGTAAAATACAGTAACTCACAATAGTGTTACATTGATAGACATATGTTTTGCTCTACTCTTCCTGAAATCTCTAAAATTTGTCTCATTAAATGTATTAAATTTAATGCAGTGCGCTTTCAACCGTATTTGGATTGATCTCTTACTCTTCTTATTATCTGTGTTGCTGGATGAGGATGACTTAATAGCATCTGGTACTAGTACCCCAGTCATGACTAGTGATGTTTTCACTTGATGAGGTCGTAGCTTTAGTAGAACAGGTGGCTGCATGGACCCTGGTACAGTCAGACCTCAGTTATCCGCACACATCCGTTCTGGGTGAATTTGTGGATAAAGTGAGGGAACTGGATAAGTGAGGGTGCAGTATTGCATGCAACATTAATTGCGCTCTGGTTTTTTTAAAAATGTTCTAAAAACGCTCTGGTTCTTTGGTGTTCGGGTACGGCATGCCTTGCTGTCATCTTCTACCTTCAACCATTCGTCGCGAGTGCGCCAGACATCACCAATGGTGGAAAGGCCGACCTTGAAACCCCAGTCCTTCTTGAAGTGCGCTTGGATACCATCGTACGTAGTCTTCGGGTGTGCTTGCTTGTGAAGGCAGATTTGCTTCTTCTTGCTGGCGTTCAAGGAGTTTCTTTGACGTTTCATGGGCAAACTAGAGGCCATCTCAGGCAGATACTACTTGAAAAAAACCAGAAAGACTTCACAACATTTACTCAAGGTGTAAACCAACGGTTAACTGAGGAAAAATTATACGGATTGGTATACAACAGTATGCAAAAAATGTGAATGGATGCAGATAGCGAGGTTTCCGGTTAATAGAGGTAAAAATGTATTGTGCAGATTAGTTTCAGCAGGAAATGATGCGGATGGTGAGGGAACCGGTTATCAGAGGTGCGGATAATGGAGGTCTGACTGTATATCACTTATTTTTGAATTCAATGACATTTGGTCTTTTTTTGCCTTCCTATAAGCACTGGTTAAATTAGGTTTCCTTTTTTCCAGGTATCATAATTTGTGTACACTAAATATATATATTATACACATATTTCTGGAATTGCTGTATATATATAATAAAATAAATGCATGCTGACACTTTTAATGGTATACATGTAAATGCTTTTTTCTGCCAAACCCCTTTAAAGTTCAGTTTTGAGGAGTGTTCAGATTAATGAGGTTTTACGGAATATGCATATATTTGACTTAAAATGTTTTGATTCCATATCCAAACCTGAAGACAGTAAACCAGGTTTTATGATGTTCCATTACTGATTTCCTCATCATTAAATTTTATTGTCTAAATTTTCATCTCTTGTGTGTAAATGTTTGTGAT
This sequence comes from Chondrosia reniformis, assembly GCA_947172415.1. NCBI lineage: Eukaryota > Metazoa > Porifera > Demospongiae > Chondrillida > Chondrillidae > Chondrosia > Chondrosia reniformis. Next base: position 2,249,882 of record OX359202.1, on the reverse strand, counting down.
TATTGTAACTTGCAACACTTTTTTTCTTTTTAGTTGTTATATTTGATAACACTAGTGACAGGCAGGGCTACTATCCAATTGTGTTCCTGAATGACTATTGGAATCTGTTCCAGGAATATATGCCAATCAATGAGACTACCAAGTAGGGCTGTGTGCAACATTAGGTCACAGTATACCGCATTTACTGATTTAAACAAGATACTCTATAACCCTTTAGCACTGCCCAGGTGGTGCCAGTGAGGCAATATGTATGGCCCAGTAGCTACATAGGAACCCAGTGATTGATTATATAAGTTACTGGGTCACCAACCAAGTGCTAGGTCATTATATTGGAGCATGGTACAGAACCAAGTGGAGTCTGCTCAATTTAAATACAGCTTTTTGCAGTTCCTACCCTTTTAAGTAATATGTGTTTATAAACATCTAGCAAGTTGATTTGACACCTCAATACGTACTTGTGTTCACTAGTCCGTTAGTTACCCCAAGTCTACTTGCTAATCATATACCTGTCTGTATTACAAAGACCTATTTATGGGCTTTATACTTTGTATTATGCATGTGTAGATTAAGATAGTGCTGTTACCAAGCCTGGTCAAATGCAGCACTGCTCTAATGTACTGATTGTTGTCAGTTTAAAAGTGGCTAAGTATACTACAACATGAATACCTTCTGTACATACTTGAGATAGTTGAGCAATTTTATTTTGGTAGGCAGAAGGATTTATAACAACTATACCCACAAATCAGATGCATGGGCCCTACTTTGTCCATCATGATGTGCCTACACACAGAGGTTATGCATGTGGTTAAGTCATTTAAATTTTAGTATGTTAATTCTGTATGACTTACCACTTGATCACTGTCTTGTTTCATTACTGTTTGTCAAACCAGTCAATCCTACTTCTAACTTCAGTTTTAATACATTCTTATTTAACTTGTGTTACCTCCTTTCTTGTTAATTATCAATCAATCAGTCAATATCCAGCAACCAGCAACTCTTAATTAAGATATACGTACTTCCATAAAGGGACCTAACTTGAGCGTGTTCAAACTTAGGGTGATCTATTCCCTAATTTGGTGGTGAACTTAATGATGATTTAGTGCTTACTTGTATTTGTCTGTATAAATTTGCATGTTTACACTAGTTCAATTGAACAAGACAAGATTGGTGTTTGACCTATTTTGCGAACATTGGGCTAGCTTTTGATCTCCTACTATCAGTGCTTACTCCATTATGCCTGTCCATTACTGTGTCTATTTTTAGTGATCTATTTTGGTTCTTTTAGGACACTGAATCTAACTCTCACTTTTTATCCACTGTCACTTTTTAAATTTCAAATGTACGCTGCTATGACAACTAAAAACCAGTGGTCTGAATTAATGGGCCAAGGTAGCCAAAGCGATGAAGAACAAGATGCTGTAAAGGTTTGTTTATATTGTAAAACCCTTGTTTGAGTTTTTGTGAAATATGTAATGTAATAAGTGATATTAACATCTTTAATCAACTACATAATAAACAGACTATTAAAGGACACAGTAGTTGTATGAGGCAATTATGTATTAGAGTCATTATAATGTTTCAATAGTTAACAAAACATAAATAGTTTTACATTACTAGTACATACAGTATGTACATGCTTAATTACTGTATGTACATACGTATGTAGATAATTTTGACAATTTACTGTTAATTTGCCCAAATTACTGCCGTGGCTGTGTTTCCATTCCATATGGTAGTCTCTGAGTCTGGTTGTTGGTATAGTCTCTTTTCATGACAATGCTTGTTTGAGGTGGGACCTTATGTATCATGAGCTGCCTTCTAATTAGCATTTATATTGTCTACTTCGGTGTTTACTCACTTGGAAGTTATAGTATTAAACAGTAGCTTTTAAAAATTTTACTTGTTATAGAAATTTCAACTCTTGCTAGTCACATAATACAAACGTATGTGTGTGCAATTCTTATGATAATGTTATAATGATGCCTTGATAGACCTCTTTGTTATTTTAAGTAAATTTTTGTTATAGCAAACACTCTTGGACACAAATCCTTATCTTTTAGGCTTGACTATGGTTGTAACCTTGGTTCATATGGTTTTTGAATTCTTGGCCTTCAAAAATGGTAAGTCTACATACGTATTGGATACTGTTCTGTAGATGGTATTTTTGATTTTACAAAATTGGATATACTGTTTTTTATAGTATGCATTTAATCTACTTTGATTTTGAATACAGTTTTATTAAGTTTCATATCTATTTTTGACATACTGTTATTTTAATCAACAGTGTATTGAAATAGATGCGTTACGCACATACATACATACATACGTACTTATTTAGTTTTCAAATAGTTATTGAAGTAGTTTACTGAATTAATTGATTTCACTCTCGCTTTCATGATTGTAGTTGTTTATGTTTTCTAGATATTCAATTTTGGAAGTCACGTGAATCAATTGAGGGGCTTTCTGTGCGGTCTGTCTCCTTCAATGTCTTCCAGTCCCTCATTGTGCTGCTGTACATTTTGGATAATGAGACAAGCTTTGTCATAATCATTAGCTGTTTTGTTGGACTTCTTATTGAGCTTTGGAAAATTACAAAAGTCTACAAGATATCTATAGATAGAGAAAGGTATATTCTAGGAATATTTCCCAGGATCTCCTTTGCAGATCATCCCTCGTATGTCGATTCCTCAACCAAAGAATATGATAAGGTTAATTAAACATACGTACGTATATGCTAGTATTCTCAATTTATATGCACTGTAGTACTAGAAGGCATTCATTGCATGCCAGGTTATGTCTTTTTAGAGTAACATGAAAATGAGCTGATTTTAATCTGTGTATGTAGAGCATTTCATTTAGTTTTGATATACAGTATTTCAAATATCATTAACATTGTTAAGAAGGTATTCATTAACATGAAACTACGTAAAAGGGTTTAAATTCAAGTCTTTATGTTGTCTGAAGATGATATACATGTCTTTTTTGTACAAGTCTTTTTTTGAGTCCTTTAATTTTGTCCCTGAGGCGTTTGAAGTAGATGATTAAAAGAACAGGTGTTGGAATTAGAGATAATGTATACAGTATGGTTATGATATAGCTGAGAGACACTTGCAGGGTGTGGTCTGAAGTTGATGTGAATAAAGTAATTGCCACTGGTGTGGCTTTCCCAATTAATAACAGTATAGTGTCTGTCAGCAAATATAGGGAAAACTTGATCATTATTCTTAAGGAGTAATTATCTCCTGAAATGGAGTTTCTTTTGATATGCAAAAGAGTGACCATGAGTACACTGCTACTAATTGTTATACTTCCCAACACAAAGATTATATTATACATAAGGCCAAATATGTAGCTTGCTATTCCGACTTTCTTTGGAAATAGGGCATCAGTACTAGTGGTATTTGTATGAAATATTACTCCTGAAGCAATGGAACTGTTAATCCCCAATACCATTACCCAGATAGGAAAACATATCATCACTTCAAGCCAAATGTTTATCTTGCTGATTCCTTTTTTTACAATTATGTATACAATAATTGCAAGTAGGCTTGTAAAAGCAAATCTTGCTGCTCCTCCTGTAAGCTCAAGAAACTGGTACAATAGAATAGGTATATTGTTTGATTCCTTAAGGTTATTCATGAAGAGACTTAAACTAGTTCCAAAATCCACTATAAGACCCAGAGAGGTAAGAACATTTCCCGCAAGGATGTTGACCAGAACAATTTGTATAGGTTTAGATATAGACCTTGTAGTAGTGACAGCAAACATCAGAGTCACAGTCAAGATAGCAAGTGGTACTGTCACTGTGCTTACTAATACTCCTTTTATTGCCACATAGGTCACTTGTAAAGGTTCTTCCATTTTTATTTTTCTATCCTTCTCTAGATCACCACTCTATTTTATTTTAGCACTGAATAGTCACTAATTGTCATACGTAATTATAGGTTTCATTACTCTTAATAGTAAAGTGGTATATACAGTTACTACAGACTATATAGTTTCAAGTTATTTTCAGTTGTCATAGAGCATGTTACTATTCCTGCTATGCCAAGGGATCCTCATTTTGCACAGTTATTAGGCCATAATTGTTCATTGATCCAGTGATTAATGATTGAAGTGTGTACATATTATGAAGCTCCTCAGCCAAAATGTGCTCTTCTAGAGCTCAGCACTTTGAAATACTGCATACTTGTCAAGTTCAATGGAGTGTGCGGAAATTAATAGGTGTTTTACCTCTGTATGGATTTGAATTGCTCATATATCTTTCTTTGTGCCCAGCATTACCACTGTAAATCTCCTGTTGATTTTTTCTATTCTTTCTACATAGATGGCTTTCAGATACTTAGGATGGACCTTGTTTCCACTCTTCATATGTTATGGTGTGTACTCCTTGATCTACCAGGAGCACAAAGGCTGGTACTCCTTTGTCCTGGGCATGTGCTATGGATTTCTCCTTACTTTCGGTGTGTAAACATTAGTTTAACTGTACTCTCTGTGTCTGGTCCACTGTAGTAGGTAGAGAGTGTATTTATCCAGTGATGAATGATTGAAGTGTGTATGTATTGTGGAACTCCTCAGCAAATGCAAGTTATATATTCTATCAGCACAAAGAAGTATTGATTATAGATTTCCAAAAAAATCTTGTACAGTTATATCTTCTTTGGTAATGTATATTCTTTACTCTTTTATTTGTATATTTTACAAAGTATGCAAGTAAGTGTGTACTTATCTTCTAGTATCACATTAAAAACTGTTAAACAAATTATGTCATTCTACCATATACGTATATATTTTATGCACCTGTAGGATTTATAACAATGACTCCTCAGCTATTTATCAACTATAAGCTGAAATCAGTTGCACACCTTCCTTGGAGAATGTTGACCTACAAAGCATTCAATACATTCATTGATGACATGTTTGCCTTTGTCATTAAGATGCCAACAATGTATAGAATTGGATGTTTTAGAGATGGTAAGTTTAACCTGGTTGTTACTGAAATATGATTTACATATGTACGTATGTAAGAGACTGCAGCCAATCAAAACTAGTAAAATACTGCAGTAACAACTTTTTATTGGATGGTGTTAGTTTTATTTGCACCACAACTTTTTATTGTTCTACACCTTTTAAGAGGAGAAATATTAAACATTTAATTGGAATCAAGGCACCAAGCTTTAGCTACCAGTGTTGGTGCTGCTGAACTACTTCCAATACTGTAATACACTTAGTGTTCTTCAGTGGGAAACCTTTATTAGATGAACATTTTAGCAAATTTACCTACGTACATAAGTACGTAAGTTGCCATGACTAAGAATTTTTATCATAAATCCATTTCATGAAAGATTTCACCTGTGGTATCTTCCGTCTGTAAACTGAATAGTTGATATAGTACATCTAGGTGTCTGATAAATATAGACTATTGTCCTAATATAAAACTTCAACATCCTTCAAGGCTATGTGTATTATCAGAGGAGTCAGAGTATGGGTTTCAGGGTAGTTTGGTTGTCCAACCTTTACGCAATACTGTTTCTTAAAAATGAAGACCATCATGTTATGGCAAGGATACAGTTTAGCCAACAAAGATGATTGAAACACCTACAATCCCAAGTACTTGTAAACCAGCTTGGGATGATTACCATTTATACCTTCTATTTTGTTTTATGAATGTAAATCAGTCCTCTGAATTAGTGCTTTTTCTTCCACCCTTTAAGTGCTTCTGATGCCTCTGAATATGTACCAAGAGTACATCTATAGTACTGATAAACTCTACAGATAGTCACCCAGCAAGGTGCACGGTATTAAATTCCCTAGTTGATCATTCCCCTTGGCATGTCATATGATCATACAAAATTCCTATTTGAAAAACAACCATTTTACCCAAATGCTGTACCTGCTGAGTACATCCACCCTCCTTCAACAACAACTGTTTATAAGTTGTGCTAGTCTCACTGCCTCTAATGCAACTAAAAGCAGTCACCAAAACATTAGCAGCCATAATGGACTACATATACTAAAACTGTCCAATGTGTAATTACTTGGCCAAATAATTGTCATGCCCTGGAGTCAAAAAGCATCCCATTCTCTGTGGTTACTAATGTATTAGTTGGATACAAAAATTAGTCCCTTATAAGGAGGTTATCCACTCTTCAAGTTTATGTTATGTAATGTTTTACTGTAGCAGACTGACTTTGAACTTTGCTAAGGAAGCATGACCATGTGCTGTGTGATATGATAGAGGAATTAGTGAGCTTTCTGTAGCAGGATTGTTTTGCCCTGCTATGGAAAGTTCACTAATTCCTCTATCATAGTTACAACATACTTAGCAATGAATCTCTATACTATTGCTGTGTGATATGTTTTACTTTGACATTTTTCGAGATAATAATCTGGGGATGGCTTTGCTGCTCATAGCTCCTAAGCCTTCCTGTGGCCTTTTGGCTATTTAATCCTTAAGGTTACTACATATGTACTGGTGTCCCAAAATAATGTCATCTAATATTCTCAATTATTTCGTACTAATTGCTTACTGAGAAAAATGTAAGTTGAATGCAATTTATAAAAACTTGATTAAACTACAGTCAAAACTCGTTATAACGAGATCGCTTATAGTGAACTTTGCTTGATACCGAATCGCTTCCCAAGTCCCAGCCAAGCGCCTATACTGAAGTATGGGACTTCCGTTGCTTATAACAAAAACACATACAGTGAATTTCCGTGTATAGCAAAGGGAAAGTGTTGACGCTAGGTGCTATTTCTGTGGAGTTTTAGTTGTTTATAGCAAATCCAGTTTCAGACATGAGTGGAATCAAAAGGCAGTATATATTTGCACATGATTTTGTGTAATGGACATACATGTATCCTCTCATTCTACTAACCTCTTGTGACACTGTTATTGCATGATTATATTTTTTGTGTTTTTGTGTTGTTCTTTGTATCTGGTGTGCGTTATAGTACACTGTGTTTTACGTTTATTTTTAAATGGATATAGTGAATTTTGGATATAAAGAATTTTTTAATTTGGCCCTAGAGATTCTTTATAACAAGTTTCAACTGTAGTTGGTGCATATGTGTTTTCTACTTACTATTGTAGACATCGTATTCTTCATATTTCTATACCAAAGATGGATTTACCGTGTTGATCCAAAGAGAGTGAACGAGTTTGGTACAAGTGGTGAAGATGAGATGGAAAAGAAAGATAAGCAGAAGACTAAAGAAAGACAAGGAGAGGTAAATTCCAATGTGGCAATCCCAGAAGAACCTGTTTCTGGTAGTGAACCATCTGAACATTTGGAATCAAACGTCAGAAGGAGAATTGTCAGAACTGACAATATGCAATAATATTGTAGTGTTAACATTTTACAGGTACTATTTTGGTATTGAATTTCATCACGCAGTACATGTACAGTATACTATACAATATATGATTTTCTTTGATGTATGACTGTACAGTGCACATGTAATACTATCAGTGCATGGCTTTTCAATCCGGTCATGTTTGACCTAATTTGAGGTTGATCTTTTGGTGATAACATTTCAAATCTCCTATTAAATACTTTCCTATAGTGGACTACTATACATAAACGTTAATGTAGTTGTCTGCTGTTTAATATTCTATTTTCTGAGGTTCCGCTGTATATACTGCGTGGCCTTTTGATTCGGTATGTTATCATTATAAAACTGGTATTTGTAGCTCATTTCATGTATAAATGGTCTAAAACACCATTCACCTACGTATACGTAGGCACTACATTTATTCTTCAGTAAAAGTACGTATGTAAAGTATAAAATATATATATTGCGGTTATCAATGCAGGTTTAAACTCCTTTTAATGTTATGCAGCTTAACTGTATGCTCTCAATTTAACAATGTCACATATACTAATCTATACAACATACTAAGCTGCTACAGACCAGTACTGTATAACTATAGGTTCCAAGTAATGATACAGTATATACTGCACCAGGTTAATGCATCAGTAGCTTAAATGGACTACTCATCATCAAAACCAAATGTTTTTTTAAGAAAGGGGTTGAGGAATACACCTTTTGGGTCCATGCTCTTCCTGACTTCAGCAAAGTCGTTAAACCTGGGATACATCTTCTCAATGTCATCAGAATTTGTATCTGCAGGGAAATGCTTTCCCCAATGGTAGCGAATGTTGAGATGGGCAGTTGCTTTATAGCAGGCGTTAAAATATTTTTCTGCAATGTCTTCCTTAGCGTAGATGGTCAGGGTGATTGCACAAAATGGCCTCTTGGAGAAGCTTGCATTTGCCGTTGTCTCAGGGCTCAGCCACATGTCATCACCAGCAACAAATCTGACCTGGAAGTGAAAACAAAAATAAATCATACATTATGATCAGTATTCTACAGAGAATATTAAGCATATTTAGTGTGTCATCAAACCCGTTATTTATTAGTGTGTTTAGTGGGTTTATCATACCCTGTATTTTACTGTGTAAACTATTACAATGTGTTTGTAGTATACATTCTTCAGACACATATATACTCACTTATGAACGTCCATGCAGGACCATTAGGAGTATACCATAAGGAGTATATAATATAACCTGGTATTGTATTAGTCTCTACTTACCAGATACCTATTGCTTGTATACAGTCTTACTGGGAGTCTCTGGACCTTCTTTTACCATTGCCTATTAGCCCATGCAGGCATGCATTCACCACCTTTCTACAATTATTTCCTTATCAGTCTATACCCACAGTAGCTGACAGCATGCAAAATTATATAACAAAGGGGGATGGTAATTTATAGTTCATTCTTCCTGAAGAATTAATTTTGCATTAAAAGTACTTGTATGTACCTCTGTAATGTAGTTGACAGGGAATTGATTGTCTATTACCACCTTCTTCACTGCTTTAAGTGCTTCCACAGTGTGCTCATAGTCCACAATAATTTCTCCCTCTTGATGAATAGGTAGCTCAAAGTAGTCATTGAAGATCTCATAGCTTTTGTCTACTCGATGAGTGTTTTCATGAAATCCCACCCAGTCTACCAACCACATCGTCTGTGGTGTCAGACAAGGGATCCAGTAAGTGATGCGAGTGGCAATGGAAAACGAGTAGTACTGTACAGAAAGGAGAAGGGAAACTGCTGCAATTGTTATATACATCAGTTGTTTCACAGTATACCTGCAATGGACATACATATATTGACCTTCCATATAGATGTATAAGTAAGGTGCAACTACATAGGAAACTAATACAGTTTATATGTCATCGCAGTTAGGTCAGACAGCTCCTATGTATCACAATTCTGGAGTACATAAACACCTCTTGACTGAGTGGTCTACTCTGTATCAGCTTGCAATGAATATATACTTGGATTAAATATACAAGTACAGGGAATGATTATTATACGTACGTATCCAGTGGGCAAGTACAGTATATATGACCATGTAGAGTAATGTCTATGTATGTGCACTATACTATTCTCACAGTGAGAAAAGCAAGCAGGTCTGACGGCGGGTCCTTTACAGTCAGTGTTGTCCTTCGTGTCTGATACACCACACAAAAGTTATTGTAGAACTCTACCCAAAACTTTACATACTGAAAGCAACCATCTTCAACAAGATCCTTCAGATGATCCAGACAGTCATCGAGGGTGGTGTGAGTGCGAAATTCCTCCAGGTTGAAAGCATAGTCCACCTTTACTGTTACCTCTGACAGCACGCCAAGCATGCCAATGCTAACTTGGGCCGCTCTAAAATTATCTGAGTTGCTATCATCCTTACTGACGGTCACAACCTGAGACATGGGATGACCAATGTTCTGTAAACACTGAAACTCTACATCTATGAACCATGTAATATGTAATATGTATGCTGATAAAGGAATTTAAGTACATATATATACAGTGCATCCCACTAAATTCACTACAGTTGGTCTTGGTAAAATTGTAGTACATTTGCAGGGTTAGTGAATTAAGCAAGATGCACTGTATATACAAGCAATTTGTCTGCTTCATATTTTACAAAGGCAGCCAGAAAAGTATCTGGTGCTATATATATTGGGTGGGGATTCATGCTTTACACATTATCTGAACAACAATTTTGTACGTCTCTCATGTTACCAATGGTGCTATACCTCTCCCGTTCCTGAAACAAATTTCAACTTGGTAACAAAAGAAGCCAAATTTCCAACCTTTAGTCCAGTTCCATGGGTGCCTTTAGAGAATAATTATGCACATTATAGCTCACATAAGGTATTCAGACTTCAGCTATATATAGCTTACATATGACATATGAATGTTTTGTATTTTGTTAGCCAGACAATTGTTGTACAAAATAGGACCAGTTGTCAAAGAGTTTTAGGCAATTCAACACTTAAGTCTAGCTTTAAGTGATAAAATGGTACCAGTTCAACTGTGAAGCCCTTGCTGTCCAGCCAATTTAAGGTACTTAGACTCATAAGCAAAACTGATGAATGCAAATCAACTGCACTGATATACATATATAGTTCATATTGGGTGACCAATAATTACCTGTAGAAAGTGCTCCAGCAATGGATTGGTAGGCAACAGATCCAAGGTTGAGCATGGCCAGCCCTTGTTTCTCCAGTGTTTCACTAACATCTCTCAATGCAGTTCCAGCCTTAAATGTGACCTCAAGTTTCTTTAAATTAGCATTCACCAGTCCAGTGTAATTGTTCAAAGAGATCATTATGTCAGTGCTTTGAGCAACTTCAGACCACGAGTGGCCAGACCCCAGGACACGGATTTTCCTATTATGAAGATAGGCATCCTTCACAATGGACTTAATCTCCTCTTCGGTGCTAGGTTCCCGAACATGGTCTAGGTTAAACTTAATCCGTCCATCTACATAGGGAAACAAAAATCAAACATTTGCACTAATTAGCTAGCTATATAGTGGTCATTCTCTTTATCAGGACAAGCTGGTAATCAAGCATTAGAGGTCATCCATGATCACGTGGTACACATTAGTCAAAAGCTCTGAACCAATAATTCAGATCTGCAGTCTACCTGATGTATATTTCGGCTGTATCTAAAATGAATTTGATATATAGAGAAATTCTGTATATGGCTTCTCCCTCATCACCCAAATTAGAGGAAAATGCCTTTACCTAAACTTTCTATGATATTTAGTGCATGGGCTATTGAGATTTGCTGTTTGAAGTGATATGTATGTTTATTACATGTATAGTGAAGTTGACATCATATGAAAGGCAATTTTGTAACTTAAAGGCAATTTATATATAACTCTGTTGTTTGTGATATTAAGCATGTGCACATGGCCATGGCCTATTATACTGTCCATGTGTCTGCTGAAGAGATAGACAACCAGATGACAATTATAGGTAAAGTGGCTTACTGACCGTAGCTGAGTGGAGGTACTGCTTTCCCCCTACGTACTAAATAAGGCCATGACCAAAACCTCAGCATCCATGCTAGAACCACCATCAGCACTGGAACCAGGCAATACTTGATACAGTACTTCGTCATTCTGGCCTGCACATGCATGAAGTTGAAATATACTACAAGTTCACAAGATCATATAAACAATAAGCTAGTTTATATAACAGTGCTAGGCCACGCCCTTTAGAGCTAGAAGATCATACTTGTACAGTTATACGCAGTGCTCAATTTCTAATATTATGTAGGCATGCTATAGCAGTTGCTTGAGCATAGGATGGAGTCCCATGTGTTTTTAACTCAAATCCTTGGCAATGTTGCTATCACCAAGTAATAGAGCATATGAAGTAACTAAATTCACAACCTCAGGAGGGAGGCTCCCCATATAAATCTACTATATAGCTACAATCAAGTCCACACTACACAGTGCAAGTTTTTAAAAATGCTTTATCAGCTAATTCCTATGGGATATATAATTACAATCAAGGTAGTATATAAATAGTGCTCTATGATATTTGCAGGCACCATATATAAAATGTATTCCTGGGTAACAAAAATTAATAACAAAAATAAGGATTTCTTCTAGAGATCATCATATACTTACAGACCTGCCAAGTCTCACGCATCTGGCGTGAGACACACGCATTTGACTGTCATGTCACGCTCACACGCATATCTGTGCCAGATCTTACGCCTTTTCCTGATTCTCACTCACTGTCACACTCACTCTAGTCTAGGTCTTGCAGGACCCCCAGCAGGCAGATCAGCCATACAGGCTGATGGGGCTATTCCTTGGCTGTGGAGTATATATCTTTAAATTCTTGTCGATGATCTATCCGTATCCCATTTATTACGACTTATAGACTCATGATCTAGCAGTAATCCGTAAGCGTAGCGGCGCTTTCTCCTCCATTTTTAATTGATGACGTAATGTATGGTATTAGCCATCTAATGTTAACAGTAAACCTATTGTGGGAAATGCACGCGAGCGTAGCGAGCGAAATTTTTTTTGAAATCTCACGCATTTTTGGGGCAGTCTTACTCATTTCTTGAGAAAGTCTCACGCATGCTCTAAGCCTAGCCTTGGCAGGTCTGTACTTACGCATGCTTAGTCATCAAGATTACTTAAATTAGCTAATCAGTATATAGACCACATGGCATATTGTCACACCAAATAAATTCTGTATTATCATAGAGTAGGGATGGCCGAAAAAAACATGGCCGCCCTATTCAATGTATTATTAATTAACACCTCATAAATCAACAACGTTCAGATTTTCGGTTGCATTCGTGTGTTTGCAGTCGTTTTTGCATGCTTTTCTAAACGCCAAAACATGTTACGATGCTCTACAACCTTCGCAAAGTGGTTAAACCGAAATAGGCCAAATTCTGCAATTCCTCATTTTTTTTCTTCTTCTTTTTAGGGGCTGCCTGCGGCAGCCCCTTATATTGTTTTCATTTGCCGATTACGTTGTACGGCTTCATGTTACGGAAAGATATATATAATACGGGTTCATACGCAGCTGTTATAACACTTATTTTATACGTCGGTACATACAAATACTAAATCGTCATGAATGTTTCCGAACTAGGGAATAGGCTACCCTAGATTTCAACGCGCTCCAACCGAAGCGTGTTACTTTTGAAAGTGCCAAATTTAGGGCCTCTTTGAACGCCATTTTTTAATTAAGTTTCAAATTCTCTGTATATAAAATAAGTAACCCGAATGAGTAATATTTGTGGTACTGCCGTTACCCGTGATCGAATTTCTTAGTCGCTTTGCAGGGCCTATATATAGTCGTATTCTTAACGATTATGGACCCTTTAATATCCTAAACTGAATGTTAAAGAACGGTAGAAAACATCTTATCAAATTTGGGATCTTTTCGGACGCCATTTTTTAATTTAGAGCTCTCTATTATATCGTCTATTCTGCTACTTTATTTCGAGTTTTCGCCAAGAAAACTTTCAAAACAAATATTAACAAGAAAAAAGGAGCAATACAAGTTAAATAAAAACATTCAAAAATGAAGTTAAAAGTAGGGATGGCACTATAACAGTGATTGGCACATCTAGAAAAAGTAGCGAGACAAGAAAGTGATCATATGGTAAGGCTAACATTGCAGAAGTGGCATACTGAAACTTAACTATACACATCACTTCTATGTTTGGGCGCATCGATCCCTACTTCTAGTATATATATCCATGATGCGCCCAAACATAGAAGTGATGTGTATAGTTAAGTTTCAGTATGCCACTTCTGCAATTTTAGCCTTACCATATGATCACTTTCTTGTTTTGTTACTTTTTCTAGATGTGCCAATCACTGTTATAGTGCCATCTCTACTTTTAACTTCATTTTTGAATGTTTTTAACTTGTATTATATAAGCTTAACAAATATAGGCTGTAACCTTACCAAATTATCCATAACAGGCTATGATTGTTTTCAGTGGAGTATGAGTTTTATTAAGAAATCCTTGCTTTGCATCTCTACCACTTCTAGTTCCTTGGTACTAAGTTTGATGCTATTCTATGGTTATCATTCAACAGTATTAATTACAAAGCATTTGACCTTTGAAATAGCTATATAGCTCAATTATTCATTCTTGTTTTTGGCTGGTCCTATATAATTAGCTACGTAGGCCTATTTACAGGGGGTTCCACAATAATGGAATCTTATTAGCCCTACTGAGTCACTTCTAAACACGACAAATATACTTATGGAGTACCGAGAACATCCGTTCCGTTTTGACACACTTTACATTCACAAAGATCGCCTAGTAGAGTAATGTATCAGAATTCGGCCACATCAGAATTCGGACGCCTTGTTCTCAGCAAGTATTAAAGCTACGAGCCTCAAATGGATATTAAATTGTAGCCACTTTTGAGAGAGACCAGCAGGCACAGTAAGAGGGGGCTGCGCCTCGGCTTCATCGAACACGAGCTGTTTAAGTGGGGTGGCCGAATTTAAGCAAAGTTCAGACGGTTAAATCAGAATTCGGACGACAGCCTCTAGCGCCCTCAGTTTTGGACTGACATACTTGAATATTTCACAGGTGGTAGTTCTATCCTTCCTCTCTGACGTTGCCAGCTTTTATCGTGAAACGTTCAAGTTTGCGAAAATGCGAGCTCGATAACCACACGTAACAACATATAATCAGAATTCGGACTATATAATATACGAAATTTCAACAGAACAACAGAATACTTCACAGCATGGTAGCTCTATCCTTCCTCTACAAATTTCTTAACTTTCAACGCATAACCTTTAAAATCCAGGAAATGCGACGTTAAAAATCAAGTCATATAATTAACTCACATATGACTTGATTTTAACGTCGCATTTCCTGGATCTTAAACGTTATGCGTTGAAAGTTAAGAAATTTGCATGTAGAGGAAGGATAGAGCTACCATGCTGTGAAGTATTCTGTTGTTCTGTTGAAACTTCGTTATAGTCCGAATTCTGATTATATGTTGTTACGTGTGGTTATCGAGCTCGCATTTTCGCAAACTTGAACGTTTCACGATAAAAGCTGGCAACGTCAGAGAGGAAGGATAGAGCTACCACCTGTGAAATATTCAAGTATGTCAGTCCAAAACTGAGGGCGCTAGAGGCTGTCGTCCGAATTCTGATTTAACCGTCTGAACTTTGCTTAAATTCGGCCACCCCACTTAAACAGCTCGTGTTCGATGAAGCCGAGGCGCAGCCCCCTCTTACTGTGCCTGCTGGTCTCTCTCAAAAGTGGCTACAATTTAATATCCATTTGAGGCTCGTAGCTTTAATACTTGCTGAGAACAAGGCGTCCGAAATCTGATGTGGCCGAATTCTGATACATTACTCTATGTATGTCTACATACTACATTGTGACCGATAGTGAAACACCTACCGTTTCTGCCGTTCTAAGCTGTCTGTCTGTAGCTCAACCCTTGAAAAGCGTTCGAGTCTTATGTGGAAGCCTAAGTGGTTCGTTTGCGGTATTTGTGGTCAGGGCTAAACACTCGATATTACCGTGGGGCTTGATTAAAGCATGCACCCCCAATAATAAATATCAGCTAAAACTTCTACTTCGACTAGAGCTCTAAGAACTGGTCATGTTTTCTCCAACACCGACCGGATGATTGCAAATGTAGTCTATATACATAAAAAAATGAAGGACAATTGATTATATTTATGCTACAGCAATTTTCTTCAAAGAGTGATGTGGTTTTGGTAGATAGTTAGCTGCTTTCAAAACATGCTCACAGTTGTTTGTATATATAAAATTAACCAAAAGACAATTTTACCTGAAAAGAAATTTAGAGTTTCAGTCACAGATATGCCATAGAGTTTCTGGTGCTGTCAGACAGGATGATAAAGTCCATGTACTGTGGATATCTACAGGATTCATAAATGCTATTTTATAAAAGCCAAATATGACCGCAGGACAAGAGAGTGATGTAGTTAAGTCCTTGACAAATTTTTGAAAGACTTTTCCTCTTGCTTCTGTAGAGGAAATTATGATCTCTACAAGTGAAAGATTTGGATTTCCCTTCAGAATACATTCTAGCCCTCTCCTTGAAACTGAACGCACATGTAAACAGAGGTGAGTAAGCTTCCCATTTCTACCAAGAGCTTCACAAATCACATCTGGAACATCAAAGTGCTTGTTGACAAAACATAGCTGACAAATTGATAAATAAATATTATGGTTATTTTGAGGTAGAGGGAGAGCTACTGAACTAAACATTCCACAAGCATTGCCTACAGAGACTGATTTTAATTTACAGGAGTCACTGAGCAACTTTCTCAAGGCACTAGGATAACCACGTGTGACACCTTGTATATTTATGTACTCAATGGATGGGCATTCAACTACCATTTTAAGGCTAGTATCTGACAACGTCAGACAAGGCACACAATTCTTGTATTCCTTTGGAGTTGGATTAATCGATACATAGAGTGCTTTTAGAGTAGCAAATCTACTAAAAAGGGTAATTAGGGCTTCAGAAGATGCCTCTTCTTTGGAGGGAACAGCTAGAAAGCAACTACTGATTAAAATGTTCTGTAGTTTGCTTTGTGCAATTATTTTCCAAATTTTCATTGACTCTTCTTTTTGATTTTCCTTTAAATGTATCCCAAGGATGTTCAGAAAATGTAATTGCTTGCATGATGCAATTACAGCCCCTAAGCCCTCAAAATCATTCATGGCTGATGTACATCTTTGAATATTAAGTGCTCTAAGCTTTGTACATTGTTGTGCGACCACCTGCAAGTTATGAGAGTTTAGGCCAGCATCAAAAGATAAATCCAAATGGGTAATTATTTTAAAATCACCCAGTTCACAAGAAATACCAGATAACCATAGTTTGTTTGGAAAGCGGTAACATATAACAAACTCGTTAACTTTAACAAGATGACTACTTCCCTCAATATCTCCAGGTAAGCTTGCTAACATTGGTGATGTCTGCTCTGGTTGCAGTGCACACTGAAAATGAGGCTTACATTTACCTTGAACCAACAAATATCTGCAACATAAGCAGACAGACAGCACACTCTTAGTACCCATCATGGCAGACCTCTCAGGATTTACCTTTGATAGCAGTTTACTCAGTAAAGAATAGTCAACACTCTGAGTCAATTGGGCATTGCCACAATCTGGCCTTAGGAAATGAAGATCCAAATTTTGCGGGGCCGAGAAAACATTCTTAAGCCAAAAGCTTAATACATCAGATATCATTTGATTGATGGACCGTTTATATTCATGAGTATTGTACAACAGCTGACCTGCGGCCATATTTGTACAATACAGAACAATGCGATTATAAGGCTTACTCCTGTAGAAGAAGGGCCTTAGCAAATTTAGTATATGACTATCCTTATGTATACTATCAAACGGAAACCTGTCGATATATAGGACTACTTCACTTAAGCATTTGCATGCCTCGCAAATTGACGATATGAAAGCTGAATCAATGGCAACGGTCCTGGATGGTCTAAGTGCAAGTGATTCAATGTTTGCAAACATTGAAATTAACTTGCCTGTTGACTTAAGCGGAAAGTGTCCTTCCATGCGAAACCTCTCCACGTAAGGACTACACCTTTTTAAAAAGGAAACTAGCGAAGATGTGGTAGATTTGACTTTATATATTTCAATGGATTTCCATAGGGTACTGTCATTCAGAACTGAATGCATTCTTTTGCAAGAACGACCAAGAGATATTCGACTTTTCAGATCCAAGCATAAGAAGATGAAAAGCAGGATCTCCAGAGGCAGACTTGCGAGGTCCCTTGCCATTTTCTTGCGGTCGTTACAAAGGGGATGCCCCTAACCTTTTAAAATGGCGAATAAGGTGTCAGGAAGTCACAAGGTTTAGTGATGGAATTCAGCAAAGATGTGAATTTTAGTTCACCAGATATTCCCTTAAAAGAAAGTAAGTGAGATGATTTCGGTCCTATATTCCATTATCATTCGATAGACTCGTAAAACAAACTATAACTGCTCTTCTTAGCCCTAGCGCATGTACCATTCTCGGATATCCAGAAAGTGTGCGATAGAATCGGTAAAAAGAAATTTAATGAACTACTGAAATGTAATTCGGAAGAAGAAGTAGAAAGAGATTCTAAAATGGCTCCATCAACCTCAAAAAGGACCAAATGTAAAGATGAACCTCAGGAATTATTTTCCAAGAAACCAGTAACTAAATGGCACGAGAACTTGGCGCATAAAAGGAAGAGACAAGTTGACCCAAGATTTAATGAGCGATGCGGTGACCTCAATGAACACATGTTTCAAAAGTCATATGCATTTGTAGATGAAATTAGAAAACAGGAGATTGGAGCTTTGAAGGAGGAACTAAAGAAAAGCAAAAGTAATGAATCAAAAACAGAGATCTCCAAATTATTAAGAACCATGGTAAGGAGAGTGTATATGATATCTCCTAACATGACTCTCTTCAGGTTTACTTCTCCTATACGCTTTTTTACAGAATAGGCACAACATGTAGGAAAATGGTGTATTACGTTTTTCATAGAACGTACGTATGTAGGAATTGGTTATTTATATTATTCATGAGTTGCCAATCCTTTCTGAATCTTCATTCAGGAATCTACAATTGTTGGTCAAGTTTGCCTATTTCTTTTGTTCTGATAATTATGTTATACATTTTGCAATAATTTATGGATCACATACATTTGGACACTACATCACTCTTTAAAAAATGCAGTGTTTAGACCTTACCTTACCTTACCTTTGCTTTGTTATATTATGTAGGAGACCAGGGAAGCTAATAAACTAAGGCAAATGGAAAAGAAGCAACTTCAGAAGGAGCACAGAAGAGTCGAGCATAAGTTGAGAAAGAGTGGTAAAAGAGCATTTTACTTTAAGAGAGGTACGTACGTACGTATGTATGAATGTTCTGTATGTTGATATTCATCATATAAAGTTTCCAATCACTGGCCTTTCTGCACTGATATCTCCCATGTCTGAAATTATTATGCCATCTACCTACCTGAAATTAAGTTATTTCAGACACTTGGTTTTCGACTGCTTATTGTAATAATGGTCCCAATTACAGTCATCTCTTCTTCACACCCATATGGTGCTACCCCATCCTCGTGCATGGTAGGTTTCAAGCCCTAGCCACACTTGGTTTCAGGGAACAGGTGTCCGATATATCAGGGCGTCCAAATTAAGATACACATTCTACTTCATTTTTTTAATTTTGCTTTTATTGAAATTATATTATTTTCATTTTAAAAGGGATGGTTCGTAAGATTGAGCTAGCTCAAAAGTACCAGAAACTGAAAAAGGAAAGAAAAATTGACCAATATATGGAAAAGAGACGTAAAAGGAATGCTCAAAGGGACCGGAAGAGTTTACCCAATAAGTAGACTATAGATATTTATTATTTCTTTTACAGTGTCTACAAAATATCTTTAGAATTTGCTTATTTTAATTAAAAAGTGTTAAGGATCATTGGTGATTCCCTCATTTGGAAGTATCATAATCATCAGCAGTACATACGTATACCACTTCCTGTAAACGTGTAATTCACTTTTTTGCTGACATTGTTTTGTGAAGCAAAAAACTTTGGAATAGTGTTCACCTTTTGAACAGGTAGTCCACGTTTAACTACACATAACCCATGTTTAACTCAGAAGGTATATTTCTCTTAATAGTGTCGCTAGCAGTGTTCCTGAAGCAATGTTGGATACAGCAGAGAATAAGAGAGTGCTTATATATCTTGGGAGTTGACAAAGTGCTAGTTAGTTTACCATACGTATAAACATTTGTTTATTCACAGGTTACTGTGTTCTATCAAAGGTTGACTATGTGCAGTAATATGAAGAGTGGGTTTGGAACATGGAGATAAAAACAACTTGTGCTCGCCACTGTACTTGCCTTTTCTCCAGTAGAGATTGCTTGAAAGGAAATGTTTTAAACTACCAGTTCACAGCCTTTCAAGTTAGTGTGTGGTGCTTGAGACATAGCACACTCCTATTTGTTACAAACAGGCCTATGGCCTACTCCAAAAATTTAATTTAAACAGGAGTTTCCACACACATCACATAATGTATGTGGCGTGATAAGAGATAGTGTGGTACTTCTGGTAAAGAGTATCGAAGCATATGCAGCCCCTGGTGTGCTGTATAAGGGACTCTGAAGTTACTCACTGATGTAACGGAACAAAACAGAGAAGATACAGTCGAATCCTTTTATAAGAAACACCCTTGGGACTACAAAAAGCTTGCTTGCTTATATCAGGGTGTTCACTATGAAAGGGTTTGAATGCAAATAGAATAATATGGAGTACAAAACAGTGTTAAAATGGAATACAGTTTGAAGTTCAGTTTATAAAATGATCTGAAGTAGCTTGTTTTAGGCTGTCTTTCTATTTATCCTTGCGAGAATATGCCAAATGGTACAAGAATTATTGATTAGGAAAACCTATTCTCAAAAGTTATAAGAAAAATACAAATGGTAATCTAAGTGTAGGGAAGTTTGTATGTTCCATCCAACTGCTTATCTTTTGAGCATATACGTATAGTTATTTCGAAACACAGTGTCACAATTAATTGAAACATTCAAATAAAAAATGCAGACAAGTGATGGATATTTAGCATTGTATAGTGAGTAAATGTATAATTTTGTACGTATATCAATGGCTTATAGTAGAATATCTAGGTTCTTGTCCACTGCTAGCTCTCTCCAGTGTTGTATGGTAGGCTATATCTATATTGCGTAGACTGTCTTTTGTATGCTGATGATTTAGTTATATAGCTGTTTGCCCAAATATATGTTGTCTCACTTCATTTTGTGAAGATTGGTCTCTCACAATTAACCTGTCATGCGAAAAGTGGTCCTGGCCAAAAATGGTCTGCCCAGACATGTTTTGGCAGCCAAAAGTGGTCTGCATGGGGGGCAAATTTTGCACCAAATTCAATCCTGAGTGAGCCAGTTTTGGTGTCTGAATAGCTAGCTATATGCAAAAAAACGTGCAGAAGATTAATAGCTACAGTGACCTTTCTGATCTGAATATATATGACTTAACCTACAGCAATGTGATGGATGTATAATCTCTAAATTGATTGCCCCCAATGATGCTCCCTATCCTGCTACTATTTCTAACCCTAGTAACTTCATGAACTACACCATCATGTATATATAATAGATCATAATTCCTAAGTCATACAATGCAACTTATAAATAAATTAGCCTTACAAGATTGGACCTTAAGACTAGACACTATAGACACAAACAGTAGATCCGGGGCAGGTTAGCTAACTACAGGTTCATTAAGAGAACGCCCTCAATTGATGATTATATAAGGACCAGTAATTTTGATAGAAGGAGAGTATTGGCAGCCCTGAGGTGTGGGTGCCTCCCTTTCAAAATTGAGAAGGGCAGATTGAGACACCCTAAGGTTGATCTGGAGTGTATAGGATTTACCGGCTGTGTAACTGTGGTGCAATAGAGAACTCCACTCATTACAACCTGTCCAGCTTTCAATCATATCAGATGTAATCTTTTTGCTGAGTGCTCACTTTTATCCCCTAACTTCTATTCTTACCCAAGTATCCAAAAAAACACTTCATCCCAACATACCCAAATCAAAAGATCTCAAATTATATTTACAGTATGTACATTCATCGTAAATCTCTCATTCATTCTCATTAATTTTTGACCTATAAAAGTTTTGTAATGTACACACCCTCCCTGCATGGCTCTGGACCTGGAAATGTACCCTATTTAACACCCTGCCAGGGACTTGTAAACCCACCAAGGGTATAGGGCTATTCTTTACTGATTGCCAACTTCCTCTGCCTCCTCGATATCGTTAAACAACTCATCCATCTGCTGTCTCTTGTTCTAGATTACTTTAGCACATTTCAAAAAATTATACATTTTAGAAATTACAGGAAGAGGTTGTAAATTGAATTAGATAGATTCACTTTCTGTGATTCGGAAATCTCTTATGCAAGGAAATATTTGAGAAAAATACTTAAGGAGCACCTTAACTAGAAATCTGTAACGGTCATAGACATAACTTTACTGTTCACAAATGTCCCAGCTGGTCTTGCAGTGGAGGTGGCTCATGAACGGCTGAGAAAAGACACTTCACTGACTGAGCGCACGGCATTGTCAACTGACCAGGTGGCCAACCTCCTCCGGTTCTGCCTAGATGCGACGTTCCTGGCCTATAGAGGTGAGCATTACCAACAAACCTTTGGCACAGCC
Source organism: Chondrosia reniformis (assembly GCA_947172415.1). NCBI lineage: Eukaryota > Metazoa > Porifera > Demospongiae > Chondrillida > Chondrillidae > Chondrosia > Chondrosia reniformis. Next base: position 2,227,768 of record OX359202.1, on the reverse strand, counting down.
ATGGGTTCCCCTGTGTCAGTCACTGCAGCCAACCTTGTCATGGAGAACGTGGAGAGGAGAGCATTGTCCACATATCCACTACCGCTTCCTTTTTGGAAAAGGTATGTGGATGACACACTGACAGCTCTACCCCAAGACAAGGTCCAATGTTTCCATGAGCACCTGAACTCCATTGAGTCCACCATACAGTTTACTGTTGAAATGGAGTCAGAAGGTACACTGCCTTTCTTGGACAAAAAGATCGCGCATCACCCTGATGGATCTTTGTCAACCACGGTGTTTAGAAAAACCACACACACGGATAAGTACTTGGACTTTCAATCTCATCACCCCCTGGCACACAAGATGGCAGTGGCCCACACCCTATTCGACCGTGCTGAGAAGATCTGCACAGACTTTACAGACTCGGAGAAAGAGAAGGAACATGTTACAGAAGCGCTCCAAAATAACAGTTACCCCAGAAGGCTAGTGGTGAAGAACTGGCGTCCACAGCCACGCCCACAACTGCCCAAGCAGGATCCACCCACAGCTACTGTTACCCTACCGTACATCTGTCACCTATCTGAGACCATCCGAAGGATATTGGCCCCACTCGGGGTTCGCACTTTCTTCCGGCCTCACTGCACACTTTGACAGACGTTGGTGAGGTTGAAGGACCGCATGCCCCTACAGCAACGAGCTGGCGTGGTTTACCGCATCCCGTGTGGTTCGTGTCCGAGAGTGTACATTGGCAAAACGGGCAGGACTATGGAACACCGCTTGAAGGAGCACAAGAGGGCATTGACATCAGGGAACATAGCCCAGTCAGCGATAGCAGAGCATGCAGTTGACCGTATGCATGAGATTAATTGGGAGGAAGCAGAAGTGGTTGACTACCATCCGCACTACCGCCAAAGATGTGTACTGGAGGCCTGGCACATCCGTACGGAGCACCAGACAATGAACCAGGACGGGGGCCCCTTGTCAGCTGAGTACAACCCCTTAATCCACAATCATAGACCAGCGGCAGTCTGACTACATCATTATGTGCATGTTTTAACAGTCATTACTATTTTATTTTATTATTTTCATTCACTTCCTCTCCTCTCCCCATGTCACCTATTTTATTATTACTATTATTATCATTCACTTTCTCACCTCACCTCTGTCACCTATTTTATTATTATTATTATTGGCACTCATTTCCTCTCTTCACCCCCATTTATGTGTATATTAACACTTGCCGTTTTTGTAATATCATCTTTTCACTGATGAGGGCCCAGGATTGGGCCGAAACGTTTGAATTAAGTGACTTCGACATCGTCCAGTGATATTTTAGGCTAGTGGAGTTTCCATATCATTATATAATACATGGACCATTGGTCTAAGATGCACATCCTGTTTCCACTCTCCAGGAATAAATCTGTAAGCTGTCTTCAACTAAAAAGGCAGTGGTATAAGAGTAATACCGTATAGCCGGAAATATCGACGGGGAATTTCTTTTGGCGAATAGGCGAATTTCACACGGATCGCCAAATTATGATCCGCTCTAAATTCGCCAATTTTTGGCACCCATTTTTTTGGCAGAATTCTGCCAATATTTCCAGCTCTTTGGTAAACAATGACGCGTGATATTCGCGGACTCTTCTTCGTTCTATTTGTTACATTATTCATCAGTTTGTGTCTGAAGCTATATATAAGCTCTTTAGAAGTGCAATCGAAAGATTCTCACCAAATGCTTGAGACAGTCACGCAAGAGGATATTTTTAAGGATGAGACTGACCTCGATAAAGACGTCCTGCGAGTCCCAAAGGCACATACGCAGAACCTTAACGGATTTGACCAATCGCCTACTTCAGTGGATCTATCAGAAGCGAGGGAGAAGTACCAACTAATGTTGCGAGTTAGTGTACTGCACATACAAGTTCCATGTTAAAAGAGGGGAGTCTCGTCCGTATACGTAGGCTAGCGTTGGGGTGCGGGAGATATGGTGGACGATAAGAGCAAGGTTGAGGAAGATGCAAGAAACGAAAGATGTGGAAATTGCTCCTTTACTAAAAGAACTTAGTCATCAAGAGAAGACTATTTTGGCTGACTTGCAACGATTGAAGCATTTCACGTCATATCTCAATTACAGGCAGAAGCTTTCAATTGTTAGTGTATAATTTCTATTGTGTTTGTGGAGTTGTATTTAGGTGATGTGCTACTGTAGAAGTTGTCAAATTTGCTTCAAAAGCGACTGGAATACTTGCAAAATCCTCCAAATTGCGTCTCTACCCAAAAGCTGGTTTGTCAAATTAGAAATGAGACTGGTTTTGGCAGTCAGCTGCACCATTTGATGTACTGCTTCATAGTGGCATATGCTACAAGGAGAACACTCATTTTGGATTCAAAAGGTAGTCATTACTCAGTGTGCTTGCAGTATCTTAGCTTTGTCTCTCTACCAGGATGGGCCTATTCATCAGAGCATGGGTGGACGGATGTGTTCCAGCCCTTGAGCTCCACCTGCACTGAGGCAGACCATCCTATCGATTGGGAAAGTAACCACACAAACATAAAAACTCTGTTTTTACCACGTTCTTGGAGTTATGTTCCAAAGTTGCCCCAGTTACCACAAGCAGTGCCAAAGGACTTGGCAGACAAGCTGATGGCATTCCATGGCTATCCTTTTGTCTGGTTTGTTGGTCATTTTGTCAAATATTTAATGAGACCAAACGCAAAGATGCAATCTTACATTGACAGCAAATCGAAAGGTCTTTCTATTCAGAAGCCATATGTTGGGTAAGTGGGTGTGTCCTACTAAGTGGTGGGTGTGTCCTACTAAGTGGTGGGTGTTTCCTACTAGTGGTGGGTGTGTCCTACTAAGTGGTGGGTGTGTCCTACTAGTGATGGGTGTGTCCTACTAGTGATGGGTGTGTCCTACTAGTGGTGGGTGTGTCCTACTAGAGATGGGTGTGTCCTACTAGTGGTTTGGTCTGTTGTTGCCTGTTCTTGTAGTATACAAGTGAGAAGAACTGACAAGCTCAATACGGAGGCAGCTTTCCATGCACTTGCCGAGTACATGGTACACGTTGAAGAGTGGTACGAGTATCAGGAGGTTTTGGGGAACCACTGGGAAAGGAGAGTTTATATTGCAACTGATGACCCTTCTGTAGTCAAGGAGGCAATAAACAAGTGAGGTCACATGATTACCTTGTGGTCACATGTGTATCACATGACCCCTTTATTCTGTGTAGGTATACTCAGTTTACAGTGTATGGAGACTCTGATATAGCAAGGTCTGCCCAAATGAACACTCGCTACTCCATGGAGTCCCTTCAAGGAATAATATTTGATGTTCACATTCTCTCAGAAAGTGAATACATTGTCTGTACCTTTTCATCAAATGTATGTTTTGTCTCTGGTTGCTATGATACTGTTGTCATGGTAACATATTGATAGGTTTGTAGAATGGCCTATGAGCTGATGCAAACAAAGCACATTGATGCATCACAAAAGTATTATTCTCTTGACGATATCTACTACTTTATTGGTGAGTTGCCTTAGGGTAAGGGTTGCCCTGCTCTCTGATGCTACCTCTCCTCACTCTGTCACAGGTCAAAGGGGCCACAATGTTAAGGCACTGTATTCACATGATAAACCAAGTAAGTGAAAGCTACGTATACATTTAGCGGACTGGTAGTACCCATTCCAACTTTCAATAGATGAATTGGAACTGAAAGTTGGTGACCTAATTGATATAGCTGGTAATGAAAAGAATGGATCCAGTGTGGGCACAAACTGCAGGACCGGTGTGCACAAGACTTTTCCCTCATACAAGGTCACTGACTTGTTTGTGATCGAGGACTTTCCAACCTACCCAGAAGTGTCATGATATTCAAGTATCAAGAACTTGGTCAATATAATAACTTTAGTGTGTTTTGTACTTCATTGCTGGCACCAAATGCCAATGTCTTGTTAGAACTTTATTAAACTTGGTTTGTACAGCACTGATAACCCCACCTGACATTACAACTCTGTGACAGCACTACACAGACGCCCTTCTTACATAATGTAAATGTTTTGTCTCTGATCAAGTGTCACTTGTAACTGAATTATCATTTCTCTGGTTCCCTGCACTTGCATTTATTGTCATTGCTATTCATGGAATCTAGCACTCACAATATTGCTTTGTATTTACAAGAATATGAAGTGGATATAAATATATATATATATATCCACTGTTTTTGGTTAGTACAGATTTAAACTAATTGCTTTTTATTCCTGGAAAGTCACTTTTAAACAGATGGAACTGCTTGCTGAGTCACTAAATGTACCACAAAAACTACAACTTGGATAATCTGGTGTACATGGTCAGTGCCTGCCACTAAATTGCAGGGTACAATCACTAGTTTTGAAACACTTGTGAAAGCCATTGAAAGGCCTAGTTTCAATTAGCATAATGTAAAACTGTGAAACCACAAATTTCATAAATATCCCACGGACCACTGCACAGCAGTAACCTATTGGAATCTTGTAATTCTTTGCATGTTAGTTACTAGAGGTGCAAGCTAACTTGTTGTAAAGTTTGACTTGCATCCGAATTGAAATATGTCCTTGTCACCATAATATTTGCAATGACCCCAATCATGCATTTAAATCTTGTGAGGAGTCAATAATCAGCAGCAAAACTAAAGGAAATGGTCAGTTGGCTGCTCTAGATCTGCACTCAGATGTTATTCAATACTATATGCCGTACTTAGCAGGCATTCGTGCAGTAGACTATTATAGCATAATGAATTTTGTGTGCAACTTTGTTTAAGGATTGTCATAGGTAAACTTAACATATCTTTAATCATTATTCATTCATATGTAAATAATACATGCATTATATTAGAATTCATCATTTGTTGTACCTGCATCCATTTTTACCATCCTATACCCTATATTCTCATACTTCACTGGAAAATTTTCTTTAAACTTGCTTGCATGACAGAACATGCAATTTACTGAATATTTTTGTTTAATGCAATTGTATTTTATGAATTTATCCATGTATAAATATTACCACTTTGCAGAATGTATATACCGCAGTAGTACTAATTTTATAGATCTGGCCTATAGCTCAAATACTGCCTATATAATAACATGCACAATCAACTAAGCCAGTCTATCAATAAGGTACATTTGTTGTGTCAAAGTAGTACACTAGCTGTAAGTCATCATCATGCAAAGTGCAAATGGCAATCCCTATAATTATGCAGACCTATAATGAACACAAGCAGTCCATTGTGGATTTCAAACTTCAGTTCATTAAAAAAATAGGTAATGTGACTTAGACACAAAGTTACAGTTATATACTGAATACTAAGAATGCAGGCCTAATTAATTGGCACGTCGATACTCAGGAAGGAAGGTTACATGGTCCTGTTCAGAGCATTCATATCAATGACCACCATCCACACCTGCTCTTTCTGAAGTCTAAGATTGCACTATCAATGAAGGCAGATGGAAGGAAAATGGAAGAGAAGCAACTTCAGAAGGAGCAGAGGAGAGTCAAACATAAGTTGAGAAAGAGTGGTATATTGACGGGCATTTTACTTCAAGAGAGGTATGTACGTATGTATGTGATACAATTTTGTAAGTGGTTCTGCTATTTAGAGATTATGATGGAAAGAGTTTTTAAAAGTAGCATGCAGCCTACATATGTACGTGATTGATTGATCCAAAGTGTGATTTAGTAATCAGTTTTGTGTATATAATTGTTTACCTCCTATATATGTTGCATACGGTATAGTGTGCATTTATATATATATACATATGCATGAAGGCTCAGAAGTAGGTTGTGGTATGATAATTTTGCTACTATGATAAATTGGACACATGTTCCCTGGAGTAAACTGTAGCTGAAGCTTGAAACTTACCATGCACAGAGGGTGGGAGAGTGCTACTTAGGTCTAAAAAGAGATGGTTGTAGCTGCTACCTTTGTTAAGGTAAGTGCATGGTTGAAATCCAAAATAATGTAACTCTCTGGCATCATTTTTCGGACATGTGACCTGTCAGCACAGAGGAGCCTATATATGTTTGGGAGCTTGTTATAATTAATATCAAGCTCCATTCTTGTCCTACCTACTTACAGAACTGTGAGACTATAGCAACCGTCCATTACATGATGGTGCTTTATTAGAAGGGACTTGGGTGGGGGATCACCCACACAATTGTGAAAAATTCTTTCTTGAGAATCTTCATCATCAAACCTACATATTTTGTTGTTAATTAACCCCTCAAATACGTATGTCAATGATTAAATGTGTCTATTAATTTTGTACGTATATCCAGCAAACAATAGGCTTAAGGTTCAATGAAAATTATATAAGATGGAGGCTCAAAGAGGTGCTTTTGCTTACCTTTTTTACTATGACCTGTCCTACGTATGATATTTCCAGTGTACATTAATTAAAGGGCATGCAAGCCAGAAATTACCCCCTTTAATGGGTATTAGGCTGTGGTTTCTTGTTTGTATATATATGTACACCATTTAGACCATGATAAATCCTGAAGGTGTAGCATTCAGGATTTATCATGGTTTAATCAGTACATACAGTCGACTCCAATTATAACGAACTCGCTCATAACGAATTTTGGGTTATAACGAACGATTGTCAAAAAACAATTTCCTGTCCATTCAATTCCTTCTGTTTATAACAAACAACCCTAAACAAACTTCTATTATAACGAAAGTGTTAACTTATGTATGTGTGAAGTCAAAAACGGCTGTATTTATCATTCTTAAACCGAAGTTACTGGACGAAGTGGATAAAGGAAGGAGAAGGGTATTTGTGACAAATTTTCAGTTGAAAAGTCCACCCTAAGTACCATTAATATACTGTTTTACGTAATTTTTATTTTGTAAGCATTCTACTGTATTCATACTGCACTGATGAGTAGTTTATTTGTATAGTTATATACAAATAAAGTACATTTGGTTATAAAGAACTTCTTTTATAAAGAACAATTATGCTGAGATTTTGGTGTTCGTTATATCAGGAGTCGACTGTAGTTTACTCTGTAATGGCTGGCCTTACGATGCCTGATGCAATCAACTATGTATGTAGGAACAGGCAACAAAACGAATAAGACACATACAAAAAGCAACTATACGTATATTCCTGCTTGCAAAGTCACATATGTACTTTTAGAGTTCTTGGGTGTCATGTGGGCAGGTATCCAAACTCTGTTCCCCCACCCAGGTCCCTCTAGTAAAGCACCATCATGTAACATTTGTTCATCATCCATAGTCAAATGATAATGACAATATACATGATGTACTCACCACTGCCAGCACTGGGAATCCTTTGCTTTAGTCACACTGTGTTGCTGTAGGTAGGGCAAGTATGTATATATGAAGCTTGATATTCATCATATAAAGCTCCCAATCACTGGCTTTCTGTGCTGATATCTCCCATGTCTGAAATTATGATGCTATCTACCTACCTGAAATTATGTTATTTCAGACACTCAGTTTTCGACTGCTTATTGTAATAATGGTCCCAGTTACAGTCATCTCTTCTTCAGACTAGCATGGCACTAATATGGTGCTACCCCATCCTCGTGCATGGTAGGTTTCAAGCCCTAGCCATACTTGGTTTCAGGGAACAGGTGTCCGATATATCAAGGCATCCAAATTAAGATACGCATTCTACTTCATTTTTTAATTTTTAATTATTGAAATTTTATTGTTTTCATTTTAAAAGGGATGGTTCGTAAGATTGAGCTAGCTCAAAAGTACCAGAAACTGAAAAAGGAAAGAAAAATTGACCAATATATATATATATATATATATATAAGAGACGTACAAGGAATGCCCAAAGGGACTGGAAGAGTTTACCCAATAAGTAGACTATCTATATAGATTGGAGAACTATAGATATTTATTATTATATACTTTTATCTACAAAATATCTTTGGAATTTGCTTACGTATATATTTTAATTAAAAAGTGTTAAGGATCACTGGTGATCCTTAACACGGAAGTATCATTATCATCGGCAGTATATATGTATACCACTTCCTGCAAACGTGTCCAGTAGAGATTGCTTGAAAAGAAATGTTTTGAACTACCAGTTCACAGCCTTTCAAGTTAATGTGTGGTGCTTGAGGCACAGCACACTCCTATTTGTTACAAACAGGCCTATGGCCTACCCACAAAATTTAGTTTAAGCTGCAGGAGTTTCCACACACATCACATAATGTATGTGGCGTGATAAGACTAAATGTGGTACTTCTGGTAAAGAGTATCGAAGCATATGCAGCCCCTGGTGTGCTGTATAAGGGACTCTGAAGTTACTCACTGATGTAACGGAACAAAACAGAGAAGATACAGTTGCACCCTTTTATAAGAAACACCCTTGGGACTACAAAAAGCTTGCTTATATCAGGGTGTTCACTGTGAAAGGGTTTGAATACAAATAGAATAATATGGAGCACGAAACAGTGTTAAAATGGAACACAGTTTGAAGTTCAGTTTATAAAATGATCTGAAGTAGCTTGTTTCAGGTTGTACATGTCTTTCTATTTATCCTTGCGAGAATATGCCAAATGTCACAAGAATTAATGAACAGGAAAGCCTATTCTCAAAAGTCATAAGAAAATACAAATGGTAATCTAAGTGTAGGGAAGCTTGTATGTTTGTTGACTTATGTAAGTAGTCATTTTCCATCAAACTGCTTATCTTTTTGGACACACATATTATATAGCTATTTCGAAACGAAGTGTCACCGACAATTGAAACATTCAAATAAATCTATAGACAAATGATGGATATATAACATTGTTTAGTGAGTGAATTCGAATGTATAATTTTTAATATCAATGGCTTAATATATAGAATATCTAGGTTCTTGTCCACTGCTAGCTTTCTCAGTGTTGCATGGTCGGCTATATTTATATTACGTCGACTGTCTTTTGTATGCCGATGATTTAGTTATATAGCTGTTTGCCCAAATGCCCTACAGGAGAAGTTATATATCAGAGAGTACGGTAGTACTCTCTAAGTAGGGATGGCCGAAAAAAAACATGGCCGCCCTATTCAATGTATTATCAATTAACACCTAATAAATCAACAGCGATAGGTTTTTTGCTTGTATTCGAGTGTTTGCAGTCGTTTTTGCATGCTTTTCTAAACGCCAAAACATGGTGCGATGCTCTACAACCTTCGCAAAGTGGTTAAACCGAAATAGGCCAAATTCTGCAATTCCTCATTTTTTCTTCTTCTTCTTTTTTCAAATGAGCTAGCGCTAACATGCGAACTTACACAGGTACATACAAGTACTAAATCGTCATGAATGTTTCCGAACTAGGGAATAGGCTACCCTAGATTTCAACGCGCTCTATCCGAAGCGTGTTACTTTTTAAAGTGCCAAATTTAGGGCCTCTTCGAACGCCATTTTTTAATTAAGTTTCAAATTCTCTGTATATAAATAAGTAACTCGAGTTAGAAATATTTGTGGTACTGCCGCCCCCCGTGATCGAATTACTTAGTCGCTTTGCAGGGCCTATATATAGTCGTATTCTTAACGATTACTGACCCTTTAATATCCTAAACTGAATGTTAAAGAACGGTAGAAGATTTATTTGACAAATTTGGGATCTTTTCGGACGCCATTTTTTTAATTTAGAGCTCTCGATTATATTGATTCTGCTACTTTATTTCAAATTTTCACCAAGAAAACTTTCAAAACAAATGTTAATAAGAAAAAAGGAGCAATACAAGTTAATTAAAAACATTCAAAAATGAAGTTAAAAGTAGGGATGCCACTTCTGCAATGTTAGCCTTACTATATGATCACTTTCTTGTTTCGTTACTTTTTCTAGATGTGCCAATCACTGTTATAGTGCCATCCCTACTTTTAACTTCATTTTTGAATGTTTTTATTTAACTTAAGTAATATAAGAATAATCGATGTGATAATCAAACCACAAGTAATAATCAATGAAACATCATAAAGAGGGAAAAACACGAAAGAAGCAATTGCTGGGAATTGAACCCAGGACAGCTGGTTATGACCACCAGTTGCTCTGCCACTGAGCTACAACTGCCACAGCAATGCCTCTCCCATGTTCTCCCTCTTAAACTAACTACAACAAATAATCAGTGTACATTCTTAATTAGTGGTGATTCACTTCATCAGACAAGCTGATAATCAAGACCCAGCCCATTTCCAGTGGGAGGGGCCATCTTAACCAATGGGTCGCTGGCCACCATCAACCACAGGAGAGCTGGGGAAATCTATGAATAATCGATGTGAGAATCAAACCACAAGTAATAATCAATGAAACATCATAAAGAGGGAAAAACACGAAAGAAGCAATTGCTGGGAATTGAACCCAGGACAGCTCTGCCACTGAGCTACAACTGCCACAGCAATGCCTCTCCCATGTTCTCCCTCTTAAACTAACTACAACAAATAATCAGTGTACATTCTTAATTATTGGTGATTCACTTCATCAGACAAGCTGATAATCAAGTTAAATAAGTTAGACTATATAGATCTATATAGATCTATGTTGTCTCACCCGATTTTGTGAAGATTGGTCTCTCACGATTAACCCACTAAAGTTACACATTTTAGAAATAACAGGAAGAGGTAAGATTCACTTTCAAGCAATTATAAATATTTGAGGAAAATATTTAAGGAGCACCTTAACTGGTTACCTGCAACGGTTATAGACATGCATAGCTATAAGTTTACTGTTTTTTTTTTTAAATAATAATAATAATTGTTAATTAGTGTGACATGCCATACAAAGATTAATAAAGATGGCCCAACCAGTTCAGGTTTACAAGTCACATTACAAAGGAAAGTCATGATAAATAGTACTTGAAAGTTCATTGTTCTTCTGGAATTGACAGCTATATGTGTATAGGGTGGGGGGTGAGAGGTGGGGACGTGCATGCTCTATAAAAATCCTTGATAAATAATTAGCTAAGGGATTTGTGCTTTAAATACATATATATCATAAATAAGATCAGTGATTTGTTTACTAGGATATGATAGAGTAAAAAGGCACTTTTGCAAAGGTGTTAAAGAAAAGAAGTGGGGGTGATAGTTAATGCATTCAATAAATAACTTACATCGAAGATTGTTAAAAGTGGGACATGTGATCAAAAAGTGTGTGGTATCCTCAATTTCACCAAGGTTGCACAGTCTACAGACCCGGTCCTCCAGTGGCACCTTAGGATGTCAGATTCTGCCAAGTTCTATTGGAGCGGCAGGCATCCACACCTTAGAGATGCCAGAACTCTCCTTTTGTCAACCTATATATATAATTTGTTAAAAGAAGGTCTGGCGTCGCACATTATTTAATTAGAGTCATATTTAGAGCAATTTGCAACTAGTAGATCTACTCCCAGGTGATATCCTTAATTGTTAGCAGAGTGGAGGGACTAAAGATATATCACTGAGTGTCCTGATTACATTACAGTAGACCACAAACCCTCCCTCACCTATATAACCTCATGGATGCAGCCCTAATCCATTTTTAACTGATGTCATGTGGACAGGAACAATGGAACCATAGAACTGGCTATATAACATGACGAATGGTAACAAAAGTCGTCACAAATACGTGTAAAGATAGTCTATGACGTCGTTGCTACCGCCGACAAATCATTTCCGTCTCTAGGTAGTTAAAAGGGCTTCCAGGCTTTGCAGTACATTCCTCTTTTTAATGGATAGTCTTCGCAGTTTAGTCCAACCCCGTCTCTTAGAATCTTTGATCTGCAAAAATGGAAGATTCCTATGAAGTCAAAGGTGCAAATTTCAAAGATTCCGCCTTTGATACAATGAAGAAACCCTTTAAACTGTCGAATATGAGAAGATGGTGCTTATTCTATGGCATTGTTGCTACTGTCAGTCTGGCTCTCCTCCTGATCCTCCTGATAGTCTTCATTGCTCTCTATGCGCAAGCTAACAACGCGGCTGCTTCTAGCTCACAATCCAGTTCCAGTAGCAACGTGTGCTTGACTCCAGATTGCGTAAACCTTGCTTCGTTGGTCATCAACAATTTGGATGAGAACTTTAATCCGTGTGAAGATTTTTATAACTTTAGCTGTCGCAATTGGGAAAGAGCACAACCTCCGCCTGCTGGTTAGTTGTATACATATATATATAGTTGTATATAGCTAAAGAAATGTCAGAGCAATTAGCTCGTTACGTGTAGCCAATAGCTGTCTACAAAAGAGTTCGGGTTTGCTACTAAGATATATATGTCGTGTATGTGAACTTATGGAGCTGTAAGTTATCTCTTCAAAACCTTTTTTGGTTGCCTGATCATACTATATGTAGGTCTACTAATATAGTAAATACCTAGAAAACCTCACAAGTCTCAGGAATTTGTAGGCTGTTCCACACATTGTATCATCTTGTTATACTACTAACCACAGAGTAGAGTCTATATATCAGTGCATGTGAATGCATATAGTTCAAAAAAGATAGTTCTGTATGCCTTTGCATGTATATCATTAGAACAAGGCCACTTCTAAGATCATGGTTATAACTCTTTTTATAACTTGAATAACTTGATAAGCAAATATTGAATAACTTGTTTTTTACCTGGATTAACCCTAATGAGCATGCAGGGATATGTCTGGCCTTGGTAGCTAAATGCATTAATTGAGCTAAACATGGTACGTATAGACTTATTCGATCGATCTATGTAGGTATTAGTGATCATTTACAATGTTTAATATATCTACAAGCTTGTTATATATGTATATGGAAATCTTATAGGAAATGGATCGTGCCACATTTATTATGACAGCCAAGCGCCACATGTGGTCATAATCAAACATCTTGAATGAAGAGGAAAAACATAATTACTGATTGAACCCAGGAAAACTGGTTATATTTTATTATGTATTCCCTCGACTTACACTATCTACATCTACAGCAAACAGTTTAAGAGTTAATCAAACCAACCATGCAGCAACCGGGCCATTTTTAGTGTAGTAATCTGTATTACCTATTGTTGAATTTGCAACTAAGAAGGTAGTGGTATAAGTAGTAGTTATACACTCTGCCCTATATAGGCTTTTCACAAGCTTTAGGTGTTTACTGAGTTATCGACGGGATATCGCATTGTATAACTATAATAAGAGGCCAAAGTGCCTCTTATTATAGTTATACATGCAATGATTATTTGCCTTGGTTGCCCCAGCAACAGTGTGTATATAATTGTATGTCACTAGTTGGAAATCTTTGCTTTTTAATACAGGTGTCAGTGGACAATTTTTTCAGATTGATTCCAGAAATGATCAAACAATTGAAAACCTTTTGTCAGAAGTTCAAAGTACCGATGTAGAAGCAGTGAGAAAAGCAAGAGCTTTCTATGATAGCTGTAATAATCAAACTGCAAACGGTAATGAGGATGATGTTATCTTAAGTTTAATTGGAATATTATTCCTACTGTGAATGGTAGTCTATGACCCAGTTTAAGATATCCCCTTTTATTTATGGTTTTTAATACTGTAATTAAGATGTACTGTAAGTCTCAATGTTAATGCTCTGTGTAAGCCATTACCGGTTTGAGAATTACTCCATATTTTGTGTAGACATACATACATATATACGTACATATGTGTAGCCATATCACATATGTATACTTAATAGAATGTTGATAGCATGCAGAAACACAGTACTACTACCCGGACCTTGAAAATCCAGCCACTTGGATTATCCTGTCAATAATTTGGTTTTTCTAATAAAATTTACTTGTAATAACAGTAATGCTGTGACATTTTGTTTTTACAGTTGTTCATCCTGGAAAATATGAATACTGTCCGGGATGATAGGATGACATACAGGATGTGTATAGCTTATTGTGTTGCTCATTTGCTTGTATAGGTGATCAGCCATTAATTGAATTGATTCGCAGTCTTGGAGGATGGAAACTTGCCAATATTGCACCAGTGACTTCATTTAGCCTCAGTCAACTGGCTGGCTATCATGCTATTATAGCTGGAATGCCTGACGCAGAAAATTTCAATCCATTTTTTTTCTTTTGAAATAAGGATTGATGATATAAACTCAACGACTCCAACTCTAATAGTGTGTTAATAAGACAACTTTATATACTGTATTTACATAATTATGTTTTGTTCTTCCAGGTGAAGCAGAGTGGCACCACGGTGACAATAAATTTTGCTGTTGCTTATCAGCCACCAGTGAGTGGTGCATGCGGATTTGTTGTGCAACAGTACATGTTTATTAATTAACCAGTGATTCCTGATTGGTTACTTGTTTAGTTAAGAAACCAGATTTTGACATACATGACAGACTCTGTGTATCTTCTTGGCGGAAAGGCTGGCAATAAGACTGCCATTACAGCAGCAATGGAGGATGTCCTTAATTTTGAGACAAAGCTTGTTGAGGTAGTTTGGAAACTGTAATTATAGCGTGTTAATTTCAAATTTGAAGCTAGAGTAATACTGTACTACAGGGACACCATATGACTTAGAGTTGTCAATCATCAGCAAATATCTTTATTTGTACTTCCCTAAAGTTTTCTACCAAAACTGGAGTGTCAGTATATTCAAGACTTTCAATTCAGCAATTAGAAGCAGACTATTCAATTTCAGATGTAAGTATGTGTATAGCCTTAACCTCACAAGGCCTTATCTTTCATTGTATATATGCAGTTTAGGAATATAAGTAGGCTGTATATATGAACATGCTGCATGAATATTTCCAGTAGAATGACGAAAGCTATCAAAGGTTGGACTGGAATTTTAACATACATTTGTACTTATATAGTTTAATTGGCTGACTTACTTCAAAGCAGTATTTACCAAAGTCACTGGTGCAGCTAGTTCTAACAGTATAAATGCCGAAGATGTCATTCAAATGACAGATAAATCTTACTTTGACAATCTAGTAACATTACTGAACAATACCCCAGAAGAGTAAGCAACTTATTTTATTGTCTATTCAGAGCATTACACCATTATGTACGTATATATACTTAATACTGTAAATCCAATAGTATGTAATTGTGTCAGTTATTATTAACCTATTTACTTTGATTGCAATTTCAATTAATACAATTTTTGCACAGAAAATAGATGAAGTATACAAACACACTAATAATGTTTCTGACCCATTTCTTCATCAGCTTTGTGTGTCATGTTAACATTGTGTCCAGTTTATACTGGGTTGGAGGCTTGTCAATAGCCATGGCATATCAGTGGAGACTCGTGTGCTTCTTCATGATTGCATAGTACCCTAGCTGTTTGTAACAAAAATCAATCCCTTCGATCGCACATACATGTATGTGTGTCTCTTAGACCTTGCACATACAGATTTTTCTCTCAGGTATAAATTAAATTTGTACACAATAAATAATTGCATTTCAAAAGTAAATATGCAATTCGCAATACTTACATTATCACAGGATTTACGATGTATCTGTATAGATATGTTTTTTGATTCTTTCCTTTGAAGGACTCTTTCCAACTATGCAAAATGGATAGTTGCTAAAAACTTTATTCCTTATTTGGGAGGTGAATATTCCAATGTTATTACTGCTTTTGTGTTGAATGGGAAGCAGCCATGTGTTAAGCTTGTGGCTTCTGAGCTACCATTTGCCATCTCAAGGTTGTATACTCCCTCACAAGTGCAGTCAGGAACAAGAGCAGTTGTAAGTAAGACGTACACTTGATTATGTCTGTATAAAAGTTTGATATAAAAAACTCTATATAAATGGACTGATACAGAGTTAATAGAACAAAACATTACAATATTTTTTGTAATTTTTTTAAGTTTCATAATATTTTCAAAATATATTGAGAGGTTCATCTTAATTTTCATTGTAATGTTTCCTTCATTTAGTTAACTGAAATGATCACTGATATCATGACTGCCTTCAAGCAACGTATAAGAGAACGTGATTGGCTTGATGAACAGACTAAGCAAGCTGTTATTGATAAGGTACATAATATGTAGTATTATTGATAATAGATTGGTTGGTTGTACACTGAGAACGTAAGGGCTGTGATCATCACAGTGTCATGCATGTATTGTGGATAATGACAGGTTTGGCTTATTTCTTTCTAGTGATTATATATAGTATAGTCGTACAAGCCAGGAATGTATTTTGCATTAATTAATATATTATATCCTTTTAGTTTATTCCATGTGTAAAAGGCTTTCATAATGTATCCGTTTCAATAGGTAACCTAGACTGTTATACCCTTAACCAATATATTAAACCTTCAGTCTGTATGGGTCTAAAAAGAATTTTGATGTTTTAGAAGGGCCACTTAATCATTTGAAACATTTAAATAATCCTAATGGTGTCATATGAAGTTGGATGTATACATGTATAGAGAAACTATATTTTATTTACATTTATGTGCTCAATATTAGCCAGCCATTTGCAATTGATTTCTGAGTGTTTTCCTCATTTGTGTATGTGTTCAAGTTAATTTCACCTATTTCTGGCAAACATACCAATAGTACAAATGTACGTACATATATTTCAAGTATAATGATATTTGATTAACACACTATACGTACTTTGGTCTAAACTACATATATATACTTAATGTACTTTCTTAAATCTTTGTACTTCCAATTATCAGGTAAATGCTGTGAAGCATAGAATTGCTTATCCTGATGAAATATTTGATGACACCTATCTGAATAACTTCTATGCTGATGTGAGTAATGCCATGCAGTTTATTAATCGCACATAATATCCCTACTACTATTCCTATGGGCACAAAATTTAATTTACTCGTTATATTTTATATACACAGCAATTTAAATACTTTTAATGAGATGTACATTTTACTACAGATTAATCCTGATGGAGAAGGTTTCTTGCAGACCTATATGTCAACACAAAGGTTACGTTTAAAAACTCAGCTGAAATTCTATCTGTCAGTTCCTGTAAACGCTTCACTGTAAGTGTATAGGGTTGTAAACTGTTGCAGAATTGCATCTAGTCTCTTTGTTTGCCCAACTGACATCCCTAGGTATATGGCATTGAATTACTAGAGAAGTGAGAGTATATAATGTCAGTACATACGTACATCTATCTGTTTCTTTTTCTCTCTAAATATATAGATGGACTAAATTATTCTTTTATTTGCCTCCAACTGCCCTCAATGCTTTCTACTATGCAAATCTAAATGAGTTTGGTAGGTCCCCCCATGTAATATTTTAATCATCATTACTTTATCAATTTCAAATTGAACTGATTTTTATTATGTCACTTTTCAGTCTATTTGGAAGGGATCCTAAACTCACCAGCTTATAGAGCAGGATGGCCAGAGTAAGTACATGGATGGTAATATGCTAAGGCATCATAAAGATAACTCAATATTACAAAGTGAAGGATACGTACGTATGTAAGATACATGTGAATTCGGGTTTACTCCTTGCATGTCTTTTTGGAAGAACAAATTGTGTTCCTGTTAGAAAATGGACTGACTCCTATAATAGTATATATTCCTGATCACCCTTTTCTTTCATTTTTCTTTCTGATGAGTTTTATAGATGAAAAATCCATAGTCATGTGTTATCAAGTTGACCTTTGTACTATACACATATGTATCCTTTCTAATGAAATGTACGTAGCTACTACTTGTATGGTGCTATGGGAGCAATAACTGGACATGAACTCAGTCATGGATTTGATACCAATGGTAACATTTGGAATAAACTTTGTATTTACAGCAGCATCCATTAGACATTTACAGACATCTATACGGTACAATTGTGTTTCCATTCGATGGGGATTTGATTAATCTTTGATCGAACTTCGGCATATGTAAACACAAATTATACTTTGAGCTATGGATGAAGATACAGTTCTGCATCCTAGTTTAATTAGTGGAGCTGGCAATGCTTCTGGAAAACTGCATGTTATATATACCATTGCTTGATTGTTGTAAACTTAATATTATAAGAAAAGATTTATTTACCTACTGTACCAATCTTAATCCCAATTTTACATGTATGCCTCCCTCCACTAAATTACAATATCTTTTAACCTCAGACAATACAAAAGTCATTAATTTTATTTATAGAATGTATAATCTTAGACAATCCCTTTTATTCCCATCATAATTTATTGTAAACACCCTCACCAATCTTTTTTGTGACTAATAAGCCAAACCTGGCTGGTCAGCTTGTATACTGATAGTCACTTTAATAATAATAATAATAATAATATACCTTGCATGTATAAGGTGTTCTCTTTGTCTTCCTATATATGTAGTACTAGTGTGACCTTACATGCATGCACAAGTTCTGAAGTAAGAAGTTGCATTCAATTTAGTTGAACAAGTTGATGTTAATCAAATGGTGATGAGTGTTAATGTTACATTCTGCAGGCAGGCAGTATGACCTCAATGGTAACCGTAGAGAGTGGTGGACCAGGGAATCCTTAAACAGCTTTGATGAGAGGGTATCATGCTTTTTAAACCAGTATAATGCATATAAACTGATGGGATCACAGGTATGTCCATTGTTGATAGTTATACATAAAGAATTGCGTACTGACTGATTTCATAAATATAGTTTAATTTGTATTATGTAGGTGAATGGTAATATAACAATTGGTGAAAACATAGCAGATGCTGGAGGTCTTGAGACCAGCTTTAGGGTGTGTGGCTGATATATTTAAGATAATAGATATAATTGTGTTAAACTAGTGTTTCTATGTTGCTAGGCTTACAGAAATAGATTGGCCTCAGGTCGTGGAAATCACATGGATCTACCTGTCTTGAATGAGAAATACACTCACGATCAAATCTTTTTCATTGCTTTTAGCCAGGTAATTCATCCAGAATTTCATTTATGCCTGCCTACAGGCACATCAAAAGAAATAACTACATGACATTGTACATGGTGTCAATTGGTATATAGTACCTTTTTACTAAATTGATGATAGCATGACTTATACAGTAAAGCTTTGGTGTGCTCTAGTGAGAGGTCTGGCCTGCTCTTCTCAATTCTCAATACATGCAGTGCCCTCTTCAGAATGTTCGACTTTATAAGGAAGGGGTGTTGGCATATTTAGTCAATTGTCTAAGCTCAGTGTGAATGTGTACAGAGGATATATACAATAAGAGCCCTTAGTTCAATATTTTGTATAATGCATAAATAAGTGTGTTTTGCACCTTATGCAGCTTTACTGCTCCAAGTTCTCTATACAAGGTCTGCAACAAATTTTGATGGATGAACACAGTCCAGGACCAATCAGGTAAATTTAATTTCATTAATGTGTACTCTTTACTTTATACGTACATGCACATAACAAACCGCATAAGGTAAACATATGAATGTACGTATTGAATCATTAAGCTTAAGTGCATATTCCTTTGATATACATATATTCAACACATTCTGTAGTTATATTAGCAATCTGTGATAGTATCGAGTTCACTACTATGTAGTTCTGAGGATTTGATTAAGTTATTGAGCTTCCTGTAACACTACAAACCTTTACCAAACTGTTTACTTTTCTCTAATTCTATGCACTCTCGTGACTCATACGTACGTATAAAATCCATATACACCTCAGCGCCATGGTATGAGTGATATATAATCCATTGCTATTATCGTTATTTTGGTGGGACTTTCAGGATGGCTCAGCTAGCATCTGGTTGTTTTTGCTTAAACGCTGACAACTTCATAGAACACTCTTCCCCTGACTACTCCAACTGTCCTAAATGTAAGGAGAATTGTCCACCCCCCAAAAAGAAACGTCTTAGTCGCAAGAAGGGAAAGCAGCGCGGCATCGACAAGGAGAACGACCCACGATTTGAGTTCCTACCTGAGGCCGAATTTGAAAAATTGAGACACTGCTTTATTGTTATTGTAAGCTTGGTATTGTGTTTCATGAAATCAAATACCACCTTCCATATCTGGGCAGGGATATAACATGATTTAAGAAGCCAATGCAGTATATACAGTTAGCTCCTTAAATCCTGTTATATTATGTTTACGAAATTTAAACACAGGTGGTTGCCCCAGCAACGGAGTATATGTACTGCTTATTATGTAACATCATGTCATCTTAAAATTGCTGTTCTTAATCTCAATGTGTCAAGTTTTTTCAGCTAATGGACCAAAACATTCTGAAAACTTTTGAATCATTATACAGTGATATGAATGCTCAAAACCTTAATAAAAAATCCTTAGCAATCTGCTTCTGTAGAAGATTATATTATCATAACTAGCCAGGGATTTTGCCATGTCAAACTTTGATATCTTGCGTACATATATATGTACATGTATACGTAGTATGTTTCTTGTTTAGAATACTAGGTACTATATCCAATAATGAAGAATTTGCCAAAGCTTTCAATTGCAAAGCTGGAACTACATATAATCCTGAGAAGAAGTGTAACATCTGGTGATGAGAGAAAGAGGATCGATTTTAAGTGCTACATTACTCCATCCTTGTATTTAGACTTTATATACATGCGTGTAGGAACAGTATACTAGTTTATTTCCAATTTAAGCCAACTATAAATATTTGTAAAATAATTTTTCTTCATGATCTGCAGTTCTTACATGTTGTTGGTAAATTTAATACTAAAATGGTTCGTGTTCATCAAGTATACATGTGCCTATAGATAGTTGTAATGTAGAATTGCTTAACAATGATATTATTATTCCACAACCATGGTGCACACCATGGCCAGTACGTTTACTTTGTATATACTGCATACGTATGTATTGTGTATATATAGCTACAGTGCATCATATATGTATTTACTATGAAAACACTCCTATACAGCCTTAAGATGACATTGACTATATAATAATAATATTCTGTATATACTGTATATTCCTTAATGAAGCTTTTTAATGTATAATTTATTATTTACACTGAACTCAATTGTGATGTGTCAAAATACACTATCTGTACATGTAAGCATGTATAATACGCATGCAGACAGGTACATATATGTATAGGTAAGCAATTGCAAATCAGAACAACAAATTTAAAGGCTAGGATATACATAAGTTTACATGTATGTGTGTACATGCAAAAAGAAGGAATTGTATATACCACAATGTCAGGTTTAGTGTACATACCTCAACCTGTATATATTATATGAAGTTTATTGAGCAACAGCAACATTAAATCTTTGGAATAGAACGTTTCAACCCATAGGTCTTCATTAAACGGGTTGAAACGTTCTATTCCAAAGATTTAATGTTGCTGTTGCTCAATAAACTTCATATATCATCATGTTCGTGACAAATTAAATAATATATAAACCCTATCACTTCTTGAAGGGCAAACATGTATATACATACATGTACATATATATTAAGTTGATTGTTTATTTGACCTATCTGCAACAAAATTCAAGATTTGAACATTTCGACCCATGGGTCTTCATCAGCAATAATGAGGACAGAGATTGCAACATAGTTAAGTAGAAAAATAGTGACCTGAGTCCTATAAACTATACATGTAAGAAGTACCCATGTAACTCTGACAAATATTTAAAATGTCCTTGAGTGTCTTCTGATTACATTACAGTTGACCGCAAACCCTCCCCCATGCATCCTGATCATGATCTCCTGTAGTCTTGTGTCTTACAGGCATAATACTATTCAATTACAGTTGACCGCAAACCCTCCTGGGCATGACCTCCTGGAGACAGGTTCAACAAATGTCATGTGGACACATATATACTCTCGGTACTCTAATATAAAACATATACCGTTAATGTCACAGTGTGGTTGCATGTATATATATACTATATATATATATATACTATATATATATATAGTAAATGAATATTATAGATCTACGTACATGAGGTAGAATGTGTATATGGTATATACATAGTTATTAAAGATATCAATAATATATATAGGCAACAATATAATATTGTATATCCTGCAGCTGAACACTGTGCATGCAGGTGTACATGCACATGTTCTTCAAACTTCATGATTGGATGTACCCCCATACTATATAAAAATAAAACTATATATATGTCTGTACCTCTGTCTGTACCTAGGCCTGAAACAAATATACCATAATAGATCTTTGCATGTGCACACAACCATTAGAGCAAAACCAGCTGGGTTCTCTAATAAAGAATGCATTTCATTCACAACATGCACAATATAATAAAAAATATGTGGAATGCATGATGACCTCAAGCTTCCCCCACACTCAATTAACACAGAAAGGAAGTATGTGTGTCTTACAGGCATGTGGACACAATTAAACAAGTTAATATCTTCTATATATATAGTTGGAGCCTGATCATGATTTAACTTTCTTATAATGAGTATATGTATATAATTAAACTGTTTCTTCCATCTTCTCTTATATATACAACCACATGGCCATGGAGTTGTTTATTATAATAAGTGAAGATATTTGTAACATGTACAATGTATACGTATATATGATAAACTGCATGCGCAAAGAAGGCAAACAATGCCTTTTTTTGATGATTCAGCTATATAGGATGACAGGGAATAGGTAGTCTCCCATGGCCAGTTCAATTAATTGAGTTCCGTTTCCCAACTTAAAAGGGAGCGGAAGCTCGGTTTTGATCGTCACGAACCAACGTCATTAATTACGTGATTCTCGGTCATTTAGACAAGTCAGACCCCATTCTAAGATTCGATATGGACTCAGTCTCTTACGTTCAAAGCCGAATATGTTCGGTGGTATGACAATGCAGTGATGGTATTTGTGTTGAAACTTATGGCACGTCAGAGGAAGCTTTTTGCCGCCATTTTTTAATTATGAGCTCTCTGACTGCAACGTTATTTCGACTTGTCGCAAAGAAAACTTTCAAAACAAATTTTAACAAGTAATATTAACCAGAAAAAAGAGGAAATACAAGATAAATTAAAACATTTCAAAATGCAGTGCTTCCAACAGTCGCTAACAAATCTGCAAGAAGTAGCAAAACAAGAAAGGGATCGTGTGACAAGGATAACCATACAGAAGTGGCATATATGCACCCAAACTCAGTATATATATGCCACTTCTGTATGGTTCTCCTTATCACACGATCCCTTTCTTGTTTTGCTACTTTTGCAGATTTGTTAGTGACTGTTGGAAGCACTGCCATCCCTATGTAGTTATACTTCTAATTTCATTTTTAAAATGTTTTATTTATCTCTCCATAATAGCATTGCCCAACTTGGCTGGACTGTCGCTACCATCCTTACAGTATATATACTAGCTTGGTGTGAATCAATTATATACTTATAGTGTAGCTCATATGATTACTGCCCTATTCATCTAAGCTATAGTTGTCCTTTATATCGGTTTGATTCTTCCATGTAGCATTGCTTTGAATACATACATACATACATACATACATATATTTAAAGTGCACATAGTTCAAATGTCATTAGTTTGACAGGGACACAAAAGTTCCAATCTCTACTACTGGAACTGGAGTTTTCTCATGTATTCCACCACACACCAGTATCTTATTTGAATTAGTACAGGCTGCAGCACTTAGAATTCTAGGCGCCCTTATTTCTGGAAAAGGTAACCATATTTTCTGAGAAGCAATGTAACCATAGCACTTATTACTTCCATTAACCTGATTGTGTGAATCTTCACTTCCAGCAATGGTTAGTAACATTCCATCAATAGAAGTAAGAGCTGAGCCAAAGAGGGGAACATCAATCAATGGTACCCAAGGTTTTGAAGCAACTTTCCTACCACCTTGCTGGCTTGTTATAGACTCAAGAGACTGGTAATATATGGTTTTATGAAGAGTTACTTCCTTATTATCTGTATGCCAACCCAAACCAATGTACAAAATTTCATTACAAATGGTTAAATGTGGTTCAGCCAATGAACGAGGTAATGCTGGAAGGATTTTGCAGGATTTTGACATGGAGGTGTCAATCAGCTCTATGCTAGATAGAGGCTCCCCACGACACAAACCACCTGCTACAACAATGTAACTATCAAAGCCAATTGCTGAAGCATTGCACCTTTCTTCATTCAAGTCTGGCTGATAGCGGGTCCACTTCAGGTTTTTCATATGGGTGTGTAGGGAAAAAACTGTTTTCATGTGTCTAGGGTCCACCTTGGTTTCCTTAGGCTCAGGATTTGTTGTAAGGAGACCACCCAGCACAAACACTCTGCCAGGAATTGAAGCAATAGCAAACCACTTTATGGTTAAAGGAAGCTTTGGCAATTGTTCCCATAGTAATTTTCCTTCATTCAAATCCACCATCCAAACAGTTGAAGCATCTCCAGTGGCACCAGGTATGCCTCCACCAACAAATATCATATTTCCAGTCGTAGCTATACAAGGTGATATTTGTGGATTTGGCAAACGTTGTAACTCCTTCCACTCCAACACTTTTCTTTCTTCCTGTAAAATAGAGAAAATTATGAACACAGTGCATGCAGTTCTTATCTGAACCTAACACTATTCATACTCTATATATAACTTTCTATAAAGGTTGTTAATAAAATTTGAACTGCTCTAAAGGTACTTTTCAAATACAAAAGTACAATATGGGTGATGTATAATTCTTCTGCAATTGTATTTTGGTCAAAAGAATATAGTGCTGATATTCATGCAGGAGTGGGGTCCATTACAGAGGCTTCTGTGTTTGTTAGGAAACAGCGATAAAAGCCCCTGCGATGGAGTATACGTATATCACTCATACCACGGTGCCTCGGTGTATATGGATTTAGACTCACTCGCCCTTAGGCGCTATGTGCCCTCATGACTCGTGGGTCTAAAATCCATATACAGCTCGGCACCATGGTATAACTAATATTTAATGTAAGAATGAAAAAATTTAAATTGCTATGAATTCAAGAAGTATTTTCAATCCTGGGGGTGGGGGGGATTAGTATAGTGTGCAATACAATGGAACTTACTGGGCTATACTGTGTATACTAACTTAGTATATATACATACAGTATGAGACTTACTGTGTCTCCTTTGGCAGTTGAAGCAGATTTCCTCTTTTTCTTCTTACGCTGCTTTGGGCTTCCACTTCCATCTTCAGTAGTCTTAATCTATACAGGGCACAAATACATACATTTAATTAAGCCATATCTAAAATATATATTATACCCCTATATATCTCCTACAAATTTACACCTAAACATTCACAATCAACCCAATGTAAGTGAAAGAGGAAGTCAGCTGTATAGCAGTCAATTTTGTTGACAAAGAATAGCTAAGGAAAGTAAAATATAAGAACATACTACAGACTGTTTTGCTTCCACTGTAGGCATTGGCTGCGGAGCAGCAAGTTCAAGACGTACAATCTTCTCCTCTAGCTGCCTAATCTTGTCAACATAAAACTGTACGTGAGGCTCATGACTAGCTGTTGACGAGGATGTCATCAGATTGGATTCTGTGATCTTCAAATGATCTAGGATAATTCTACTATTAGGACGGGACTTTGGGTTATTCTCTAAACAATTCTTTATCAACTCTTCGAATAACTCCCGTTCTTCCTTGTTCATAGTGCTTACTTGATGTTTACGCCTTTCCCATTCGCTCAATGCAACTAGCCCTTCTCCACCCTCGGCTATTTTAGTGGAATGCACTGGATAGGGCCATTCATGTGAAATAACTGACAATAGACAATTTCCAAAAGAAAAAATGTCTACCTCTACTCCATACTCTGGACGTCTCTGCATTATTTCCGGAGGCATGAAGGCCAGTGTACCCTTAGCAAAGGACAATTTCGTGGATGTAAAATCCAGCGCGCGAGTCATGCCAAAATCACTGAGTTTAGCCACAAATGTACACTCGTTTAAGAGAATATTATTTGTACTAAGATCACTGTGGACGAGCGGAGGAGATTGATTGTGCAAATAACATAGTCCTTGAGCTACCTGACATAGAACAGACACCTTTGAGACAAGTAGAAAGTCCTCCTTCTTCTGTCTTTCTATGTACCTGCGGAGAGTCACGTCCATTTTCTCCATCAAATAGACGGGGATGTCATTCTGTGAATTTAATAGCACTCCATAAAGCTGTACTATGTTAGGGTGCCTCAGTTTAGCCCAGCATTGGCATTCGGCCACGTAATCTTGAAATAACTTTTCCTTCTCGTGAGGCTGGGTGTCAATTACAAATATATCGTGGAGTTGTTTCGCCGCACAAGGAGTACCATAGAATTCAGCTTTCATAACCTTACCATACGAACCCATCCCAAGTACTTCGGAAGGAAAAAGCCTCGCTTCTATTTGTAAATCCCTGAGATGACTAAAATATTCCGCATGAAACTTATCTGCTTCTGATCTAGTAGCCATTTAAAACGGAAATTATTGACTCTATCTCTCGGTACTAACCGGCCATCATTTTGCTAAAACGTGTACTAACATGTGACGTAAGGAATAAATGGCTGCCAAAATGGCTGGTCCTTTTGAGTGTCCTGCAGTGAAATTAGTATTCACCGTTATTCCTGTAAGTGAATTGAAAAATGTTTTTCCGCAGGAAAGTTTAAAAAGTCGTGTTGTAATTTTAAGACGATGGACGTTATCTTAAGGCCCAACCTCGATTTTGGGGCGCTTGACCAAGGAAAATATTCAAGCCACTTTAACGTATCGAATAAGTTGTCTACATTGAAATATCAACCGTCGTTCGATGCCTCACCGTTGAGGCTGTAGGGTAAGATGGTCTTTTAGCCCGTTTGTAACTTTAGCTCCACTCGACACAAAATTTAGATATGGGCCTAAATAAGCGGGAAAAATTCCTTTGCCACACCTTTAAGCAATTATGTGCGTGGGCAACCTCGATCCGACTCCCTTAAGTAGTGGATAAAAATGCCTACTGTTTGATTCCTGTTGTCTCATTGGGAAAAAAACGTTTAACTGTCACTGGCATTCCCTGCGCATTATCATCATTACCATCATCATAATCAGTCAAATCCATTGATGTGTCCCCACAAGTCATTCATCTCACTGTCAGAAAATTCAGAGGAAATATCCCCAATTTTTCGGCAATATTAACATATAAAAACGAACATTTCAAATCGATTTCACCTTCGCTACTAATACCTCAGGAAGTATGACAAGGAAAGCAAGGAAATCGCTCACGTATAGGCTTTCTGACCAAATAATCAAGGATACTGAGGTCACAGATTTCTTGATTGGTCAAATGACAATCGTTTTCAGAATTTCCTCCTCTTTGCAACTCAAAATCGCTATCATCTTCTTCACCATTACTTTCTAAGATAATTTCGTTGCATCTGAAAAGTTTGTCACTTCTTTAGTCTAATAAAACGTCCTTGATTTCTGGAATTGCTCGGGTATCGACGCCATTTTGTTATTGCGTAAACAAAGTTATACTGTATAATATGCGGGACAATGCGTATAAAATCAACTTTAACTTCCTCTCTTAGTATTGTGGACCACGTGTACTCTAGAGGTAAACCCTACATTACGATTTTAGATCATCCTTTTCTTAAACCACTGGGAAAATCCCGTTTTAATAGGAAGTTATACGGCGTCAATAAAAATTCTTGAAATTTGTCCCTTTTTCGGGACAAATCGAATAGGGCGTGGGGTCAGAGGGTTAAGTGACGGAAATAACGGAATATTGTTACCCGAAGAAGCGACGCCATCTTGGCAAAGGTCAGTTTGCTCTCCGCCCTGCACGGGAAGTACTAAGTCAGGAAACTCGCTCATTACATTCGCTCGGTAATAAACTAAATACAGTAGGGCCTATAAAAAACTAAATAGCTAAATAGAGAAATAACAAGCCTATGAAAAAACTAAATAGAGCAGCGTTTCTTGTCTTGTTTGCTCCAACATTCTCGTTGTCCTAATCAATGGTATCTATCGCTCAACCAATTTTGACTGTTGCAACAATCCAATGCATATTTCACACTTTGCACCGTTGCTGGAATCTTCCTCAAATGCAGAGAGGTGAATGAAACCATTTGATTCAAAAGACTGCTCTACAGCAACAAAGATCTTGCTTAAATTGGGCTGAACTACTTGAGTAGTGCTGCTACCTCTTTCAGTAAATAGGGAGGTGGAACTCTCAGGGATAGCATCATGATCAGTCAGATCTGGATCAAAGGACAGGTTACGGTGTTCACCCTGTAAGACAAATAAGTGTATGCACATGAGTACATAAATGATGGCACAGTTGTAAGGCACAGTTGTGTAAGCTGTAACGTTTCCAATGGCACTTCTACATCTCTATAGACAAATTAAGCATATGTAACAGACTTGTGTGTGTCATGTGACTTTGCGTGTTATGTAATAGTATATGATGTAATAGTTTGTGATTATCGATGATACAGTCAGCTGTAAGAATCTTTTAGATTTTGCTGTGTGCAGTCATTTTGTTGGTTAATTGCTTTATTGAATTGACTTTGTTCGTTGTCGCGCTGGGCTATCAAATTGGATCACTGTGCAATATGTTACACATATATCATAATCTATTGTGTATAAGTATAATAGAACTGTATCATTTTAAATAGCCAGCCAATTGTAATTGTCTGAGTCGTAGTGATTATTCAATCTACAATTCAACACTATAGCTACAACTACACATCCCTTAAATTTGAAATACTTACCACAGTTAGTACAGGCTCTTTTTCCTTCTCTTTGGCACCTGACTGGCTCACTATAGTCTTTAGCTGCATTTTGGAATAAAACAAAATTCACAACTAACTTTGCCATAAAATATCATTTACTGATTGAA
Organism: Chondrosia reniformis; assembly: GCA_947172415.1. NCBI lineage: Eukaryota > Metazoa > Porifera > Demospongiae > Chondrillida > Chondrillidae > Chondrosia > Chondrosia reniformis. Next base: position 2,199,098 of record OX359202.1, on the reverse strand, counting down.
ATTGAACAATGCAGTGAATCCTCGGTTATCCAAACCCCATCGGGCAAATGCCACAACAATTTTGTCCGGATAAGTGAAAAGTTCAATTAAGTGAAAGTGAAGTATTTCGGATGGCTATTCTATAATGTACATTTATCTGCAAAAGTATGTTTAATCCTACTCTATTTTATCGTTAAAGGCAAATGAAAAAGGGTTAATAGCAACTGCAAAAATGTTAAACCAAATGAAAAACTGTAATTACGTAATCCATGCATGTGTCACCTGCATGGTAATTTTGTGGTCCAGATAATCGAAGATCTGGATAATCGAGGTTCGGATAAATGAGGGATCACTGTATATAACACATTTGGTTGCTCATCTATTTAGTAGAAGCCATACAATAGCTTGGTTTTCCGGATCTCCACCTTTATCCACCTATAAACATAAAAAATGTACATGATTGAGTATTTGCTCATTAAATATTCTAAGTCTACAGCAGAAATATTTAAAGCTTTAGATTCCAATGTGCACATTTTATTTATATTAGTTACTTCACATGTTATTTACCATAAAAGAGATCTATGTATATATACATTACAAAATAAGGGATTTTATAGCTGGATTATCTAGCTGGAAGAAAGAGAGTTTGGGTTGGAACCAAACAATCAGAATGGACCCAAGTCACTAAGGGGATACCACTGGGATCCATTCTGGGTACGCTACTTTTAGTTGTCTTTATGAATGATCTGCCTCTACAATTCAGAAGTTCTCCGAAGCAGAATGGTTTTGTCATTGGGACCTGTTTTATCTGGTGTCTTTTTATACTGGGATGGTAGGCCAGCCAATTGTAATTGTCTGAGTCGTATTGATTAGTCAATCTACAATTCACTACATGAACACTACAACTACACATCGCTTAAATCCGAAATACTTACCACAGTTAGTACAGGCTCTTTTTCCTTCTCTTTGGCACCTGACTGGCTCACTATAGTCTTTAGCTGCATTTTGGAATAAAACAAAATTCACAACTAACTTTGCCATAAAATAACAGTTACTGATTGAAATTGAACAATGCAGTGAATCCTCGGTTATCCAAACCCCATCGGGCAAATGCCACAACAATTTTGTCCGGATAAGTGAAAAGTTCAATTAAGTGAAAGTGAAGTATTTCGGATGGCTATTCTATAACGTACATTTATCTGCAAAAGTATATTTAATCCTACTCTATTTTATCATTAAAAGTATTTTTTTAAAGAATTTCGGATGGCTATTCTATAACGAACGTTTATCTGCAAAAGTGTGTTTAATCCTAAGTGCCTGTACTCTGTTTTATCATTAAAAGCAAATGAAAAAGGGTTAATAGCGACTGCAAAAATGTTAAACCAAACGTCTCAACGTGAAAAAGTGTTAAACCAATCGAAAAACTGTAATTAAGTAATCCATGTGTCACCTGCATGGAAATTTTGTGGTCCAGATAATCGAAGATCTGGATAATCGAGGTTCGGATAAATGAGGGATCACTGTATATAACACATTTGGTTGCTCATCTATTTAGTAGAAGCCATACAATAGCTTGGTTTTCCGGATCTCCACCTTTATCCACCTATATAAACATAAAAAATGTACATGATTGAGTATTTGTTCATTAAATATTCTAAGTCTACAGCAGAAATATTTAAAGCTTTAGACTCCAATGTGCACATTTTATTTATATTAGTTATTTCACGTTATTTACCATAAAAGAGATCTATGTATATATACATTACAAAATAAGGGATTTTATAGCTGGATTATCTAGCTGGAAGAAAGAGAGTTTGGGTTGGAACCAAACAATCAGAATGGACCCAAGTCACTAAGGGGATACCACTGGGATCCATTCTGGGTACGCTACTTTTAGTTGTCTTTATGAATGATCTGCCTCTACAATTCAGAAGTTCTCCGAAGCAGAATGGTTTTGTCATTGGGACCTGTTTTATCTGGTGTCTTTTTATACTGGGATGGTAGGCCAGCCAATTGTAATTGTCTGAGTCGTATTGATTAGTCAATCTACAATTCACTACATGAACACTACAACTACACATCGCTTAAATCCGAAATACTTACCACAGTTAGTACAGGCTCTTTTTCCTTCTCTTTGGCACCTGACTGGCTCACTATAGTCTTTAGCTGCATTTTGGAATAAAACAAAATTCACAACTAACTTTGCCATAAAATAACAGTTACTGATTGAAATTGAACAATGCAGTGAATCCTCGGTTATCCAAACCCCATCGGGCAAATGCCACAACAATTTTGTCCGGATAAGTGAAAAGTTCAATTAAGTGAAAGTGAAGTATTTCGGATGGCTATTCTATAACGTACATTTATCTGCAAAAGTATATTTAATCCTACTCTATTTTATCATTAAAAGTATTTTTTTAAAGAATTTCGGATGGCTATTCTATAACGAACGTTTATCTGCAAAAGTGTGTTTAATCCTAAGTGCCTGTACTCTGTTTTATCATTAAAAGCAAATGAAAAAGGGTTAATAGCGACTGCAAAAATGTTAAACCAAACGTCTCAACGTGAAAAAGTGTTAAACCAATCGAAAAACTGTAATTAAGTAATCCATGTGTCACCTGCATGGAAATTTTGTGGTCCAGATAATCGAAGATCTGGATAATCGAGGTTCGGATAAATGAGGGATCACTGTATATAACATATTTGGTTGCTCATCTATATAGTAGAAGCCATACAATAGCTTGGTTTCCCGGATCTCCACCTTTATCCACCTATATAAACATAAAAAATGTACATGATTGAGTATTTGTTCATTAAATATTCTAAGTCTACAGCAGAAATATTTAAAGCTTTAGACTCCAATGTGCACATTTTATTTATATTAGTTATTTCACGTTATTTACCATAAAAGAGATCTATGTATATATACATTACAAAATAAGGGATTTTATAGCTGGATTATCTAGCTGGAAGAAAGAGAGTTTGGGTTGGAACCAAACAATCAGAATGGACCCAAGTCACTAAGGGGATACCACTGGGATCCATTCTGGGTACGCTACTTTTAGTTGTCTTTATGAATGATCTGCCTCTACAATTCAGAAGTTCTCCGAAGCAGAATGGTTTTGTCATTGGGACCTGTTTTATCTGGTGTCTTTTTATACTGGGATGGTAGGCCAGCCAATTGTAATTGTCTGAGTCGTAGTGATTAGTCAATCTACAATTCACTACATGAACACTACAACTACACATCACTTAAATCCGAAATACTTACCACAGTTAGTACAGGCTCTTTTTCCTTCTCTTTGGCACCTGACTGGCTCACTATAGTCTTTAGCTGCATTTTGGAATAAAATAAATTCACAACTAACTTTGCCATAAAATATCAGTTACTGATTGAATTAGGACATCACAATAATATTGAATAGAAGCCATACAATAGCTTGGTGTTCCGGATCTCCACCTTTATCCACCTATAAACACAAAAATGTACATGATTGAGTATTTGTTCATTAAATATTCTAAGTCTACAGCAGAAATATTTAAAGCTTTAGACTCTCATTTTATTTATATCAGTTATTTCACGATTCAAAGAAAGTTCTCCATCTATCCCAACGTACGGTTAGCTATGGGTGATAATTTGGGACATTAGGGAGCTACTTCCAAATCTCATAGTGCTCGCTACTCAACGATTTCGTCGTCGAGACCTGGTTTGTCAGGTAAATGTCTTTTGGGTCTACATGTACGTAGGTATATTGCGAACGGTTCGTTCTAATATAGCTAAATGCTTTATTGAATTAAAACTTAACTAACTCACCTCCTTTCCAGATTCATCGAGGACGTTATTCAAATAATTATTCATTTCAAGCACTTTTTGTCTGAGTTCGAACTTCTTGATCTATATACTTACTTTCTGGGATTTTTTTTCTACGTATTAATACGCGCACATTGCGTATTACACGCGTGTAGGCATCTGACTGACAGTCCCCCGTATGTGTAGTTGTGGCGTCATACGAGCGTGATTAAGAATAAGAATAATAAGGTCACGAACATTTATAATTCGATAACAGTTGCTGGGTCTTCAGTTGGTTCCTGGAACTGTAAAAGTTAAGCTCTGCTTACCCTCTTCTTCCTAACACTTTTACTTAATTAGCATATATTATAAAGTACCTTTACATTCTATCATACCCTAATAAGCAAATTACCAATCTTATTTATTAAAAGCACAAATCCAAACCTGAGGAGCAATGAACCAAGTTCTTGTTGCAAACCTGGCCATCCTTACTAGATAATTCAGTTATGTCACAATAATAAACAATCATTATTAAATTGGAAAAGCTGAGTAGCATCATTTTAGTAACGATTACTTTTATTCAACTGCTATAACTAAAGCCCATTACACTTATATTTTGAGTTTGTCTAACTGTTCACAATATGCGTTAAAACTGCGTTTATGTTGACTGGGTGTGCCCATCTAAGAGGATGAGCGATCTGGTTCCTTTAGTTTCAGAAACTTCTCATTCGAAAAAGGCTCGAAAGTACGAGCCGTTACAGCTAAATGATGGAAGCATGATGGAAATCGATATCGACTTCGAAGAGCTCGCAAGCAAGGGAGCTGATCATCCGGAAACGGAATTAGACGAACAGCTGCGAAAATTCGAGCAAGATTTCAATACGATCTTGCGAAAGAAGTATTCACAAACAGAAGAGAAGTGGAAGAAAGAGTTAAAGGAGATTTTTATTTTAATCACCAGAACAGTAAGTAGATCAGAGCATAGCTACCCCCTAATTTTTATTGCATTAAGTATCGAACATTACAAATGAAATTCATCTTTTATTTTGTAGGCTAACAAGTCCCAAGCTGCTCAGCAGCCAACATCGGAGCGAAAGAGTGTTTATGTCACATCCTCGACCTTTGATCCTGCAAATCTTTCAGCTGCTAAAAGATTGAGAGCACTGGGTTCGCTGCCCCCCTCAACCTCTAACTCTCCGATGCCAACAGATCCAATGAAGAGAAGAGTTTTGTTTTCCAGCGATGCTTTTTCTGGTAGTACTGCTTCCTTAGGGCACAGCAGTACACCGCCAGAAATTGAATTCTTAGTGAAAACCCTTCTGAGTATAACCGGGGTGGATGTACACAAGGCGTTGTCCTATGTTGTGAACGAACGCTTCAACCACAATGCAGTACGTATGCGTTAACTCATGCCTAGTGATGGATCTTTAAACACTTAGTCCATGCATATGACTACTACAGCAGGTGGAAATCTAGTGCCTCTTTGAGTTATACTCTGGGATTTTTGTTTGACTACAAAGTGAAGTATATAGTCCATGCAAGTATTCTATCTATGACTATAGACATTTACAGTCAAAGTTATGATTAGGAATGATGGTTATATTAATTACATGGACTATCAGTAAAATCGCAACACCATGAATGTCCTATTGTATGCAGCTCTTCATACATTGTATAACTAGCTCCAGATCTAGAGACTATATAAAGACCTCATAGATCAACTTGCATTCTTTTGTTAACCTATGGTTGCTGATTGGTGTATAAACAGAAAAGCTGCTGTAATAGGATACCTCAGTAGGTCTGTAGGGATAGTCATACATATGTATGAGGAATATCCTATAAATTGCACAACACTCTGATGGAACTTACCTTTGGTGTTTGTTGATAAAATGGACAATTTTGTAAGTGCATTGTATGTGCCATTGCTCCCTAGAGGTAAGGTACTTACCTGCATGGGTATAGCTTGTTTGAGAATATGCATGTCAATCCTGTGTGTTTAGTGTCTTCCTATTTTAGTATATAGTATCTCCACGTCATACTTTTATTTTATCCCATTTAATTGATGACAATTTTAGGTAATATGCATATCACAGGAGTTGCTGAAGAAAGGTGCAGATCCTAATAAGGAAGTTGGGAGGTGTGGAAGGTTTGCTTTGCATTGGGCTGCCTTTCGAAGAAGCAATAAACTATCAAAACTTCTCACGGAGAAAGGTGCAGACGTGAATAAGCTTGATCAAGGTGCAGGAGAATCTGCAGTATTTGTGGCTGTTAGAGAGTGGAAGGAGAACGAAGTCTTCAACATCTTTATAAAGAAGCAAGGAATGAACTTATTTGCTGTTAATGGGGTAAGCCAATTTACACATTTATACATACCTTTTTTGACACTCATATAACCCTTTTTGTAGGCTGGCAGGACATTGCTACATGAAGCTGTTATATATTCCAATGAACAAGCTACCAAGATTTTACTTGCCAAGGGGTTGGATCCAAATGCTAGAGATATGGTACAAATATAGAGTACTTGCTATCAAATATATACGTACTTTACATCTAAAAGCCTAATCCAGGTGACATAGCTAAAATCTACCATAATCTTGGAGTGCATGCAGATGCCTTTTATAGGGACTCTGTTTTCTGAATTTAGTTATGTAAAGTAATTCGTGTAAAGTGTGTTTGTGTTAGCCAGTTTCCACATTGTATATTATTAATATTACTACATGTACGTATATTTAGGTGCTTCTTGTGGCTTATACACCAAGGCTACTTTGCCCCATGTAGCACTGTACAAAAGGATACAATAATTCACACACATATGTATGTGTATATCAGAAACCTGATGTTTTAAAGCAGCCATTTTTTTAATTGCTGTCTTCTGGGTATCCGTTTGGGCTACATAGAAATGTAAGCATACTCTGTGCCAGGGGTTTGTACTTATTACCTAATTGCTATGAGCAGCTATAGCTGTAATCCTGCAAGACCAGTGGTTAACAATGTATAAGCCTCTGATCAGGTATCCAATATTCTTGTTCTCTTTAAATATGACACTAACCAAAGTTTAAAATACGTTCATGATCAAACATTTTGACAGCTATACAGCTGTCTTCATAAGTGGTATAATAGGTACTGTAGGAGGAGAATAAATACACGGGGAATACTTGTGAGTAAAATAAAATTAGGGGGTGAGTGGCAGTGATTTGATTACAATGAAGAAACAATATAGTTTACAATAGATATTTGATAATTATGAGGGGGTGCCTTATTTATAATAAATGTTGAATGGAGGGGAGGGTAATAAGCTATAGTGTGATGGCTTTGACTGAGGGATGTAGACAATTGTAGGCCTGAGGGAATGAAAAGTCTTCCTCTGTCTTGAGGTTATAGGGGATAAATCTGATATGCCAAGCCTCTATAGGATGCATCTTTCATGTCAATAGTGGCTGTAGTCGAAGGCCCGGGTTCCTCCCAGTCAACAGAGTATCCACTGTTACAACAGTGTGAGGTTAGGGCAGAGGAGGCAATATCTAATGAGGATACTACCCTCTTGTGCTCCTTGATATGGTCCTTTCAGGTCCTCTAGTTCTTGGGCTGCATGCTGAGTTGGTGGTGGAAGCAAGGCTGGTGGACCCTCTCCTTTCGTGATTGTACTCCTCAGAGCGGTTGCTACCATGGGGGACAGACAGGTTACATGCATATGCTTGGTATAGTCTGCCTTGGTCTGGAAACAGGCACGCCCAACCATTCCACAATATGTAGATTAATGGTTGAGCCTGATTTGGTTGTAAGGATTGCATGCTGGCAGAGAATGTGGGAAAGAATCTCCCTGAGCCTGCTCATCCATCTTCCAATGACGTGAATGGTTGGAGTGACTGGAGCAGCAGAAAACTGGCAAAGTGCTGTGCAACAGAACTGTGATGAGATGAACCTGGTGTGGCTTAGACATTACTATTAGGTCCACCCCCCCTTGAGGTTGAGCTTGATTGTCAAACATGTAGGAGTGCCAATTCCAGGATATATTGGGTTTACAGGCATGAGCTCAGTGAAGCTTGGATGCTGTTAATATCCTACTGATTTACAATGGGGGTGTATTGTGAGACATCTTGAGCCTCTGAGGAACAATTTATCTGATAATTTGTTAAGATTTTAGAGAGCTGCCTTCTTTGTTACTAGTAGATTATTCTTTGTGAAAATGTGGATGTGGTCCTTTGTGAATACATCATTTCAACTTCTTGGCTAGTGTAAGAAGATCAAGGTGCCACACTGCCACACTGTATGTACAGCTGCCATCTGGTTGCTCTAAGTATAAACATACGTAAACATTAGTAGCCTCCTTATATACCTAATTTGCATTACATTGTTTTCAATGATCAAGATCTGTACAATACTCCTTTCCTTTTATTAGTATAAGAGGTCGCCTCTCCATTGGGCAGTCATGCAAGGAAATGTCCACTTCATTGACCTGCTAATTCAAGCAAAGGCTGATCCTAATCTCCAAGATGTTGGAGGCAACACACCACTGCACTACTGTGCCTCTTTTGGGTACAAAGAAGTCTTTGACAGATTAATTAAAGTTCCTGATGTGGATGTAACTATTCAAAACTCTGTAAGTTTAACATAATGGAGCCATAGACCACTTCTCTGGTTACCTCTGTCATTTGCAATTGAAGCCTTTGGTCTTATATGTTATTTATTACTTTAATATTAATCTTTGACTCTATTGTGACTGCAATTTACATTATTCTACGTATATTGTCATTGATATTAATGTTAATTGATTTAAGTGCTTCATGTGCTAGATGCACACTAAGGCTACATCGCACTGTACAGAGACATACGTACATGGATTAAGTATAATGAATATACGTATATGCAACCCCATTCCATATTGAAGTGTTTCATTCCCTTCCCACAACTTGCTTTAATCTATTATTTTATTTAAGGTTTGGTATGTTGCAATACCTTTGTTACCACTCTTTTACTTCATAGGATGGTCAGTCTCCACTTCACTGGATGTTTGCAGCACATTATCATGATAATGTTGACCAAATTGAATATTTGCTTGCTGAAGGTGGAAGTAGAACTCAAAAAGACAAGGTTAATTTAAATATCAGTTTATATGCATTTACTTTAACACCATGAAACAAAATTGCTTCGTTATGTATTCGCATTTGTATTAGAATGTGTATGGTACAGTGACACAGAAACATGGCTGCTCTATATTTAATGCATTATCAATAACCCTTCATAAATAAAACAACAATATAGCTCCTTTTGGTATGCATTTTACTATTTGCATTCAATTATACGTATATGCTTTCAAAGCCTGAAGCATGTTTGAATGCTTTATTACCAATCACACAGTGATTAATATATATTTAGACCACTGGTGGTGGAGTGATAAGCCTAGTGCCTAAGGATGATGCAATAGAGGTCAAGGTCATTTTATATATGCACTGGTTTTACTTGTGCATTGGTATATACGACCTTTATTGGACCATCCAAGAGTGCTGAATTTAAACAGCAAAACGCCTGTCTAAATATTTTAGTGCTTGATAATGTGACCTTCAGTCAGTGGGATTTGAGGGCCCAACCACTATTGATTCGGAAGGTCTACTAATGAAAAGTTTGCCAACCTTCAGTCATGTGACCTTCTCTGAAGGATCCCAGTGGCTGGAGGTCACATGATCAACACTAACTATATATACATTCTTTCTAAATAGGTATTCATTAATAGAAACTGCTTACTTTTAGTCACTTCATAGATACATATACTTACATATGCTTGTATGTCTAGTTTGGAAGAACACCCATACACGAAATGGCTTACTGGGGAAGGAGAGACATTCTTCGTTTATGCCCACCAATTGAGTCAAATTCTGACTGTTTGGATGAATGGATAGACAACGTAAGCTTTTAAGTGGTCGCGTGTATTAGATACAAATGTATACATGTAGGCCTGAGATTACATGCTCATGAACATGTAACTTCATTGCAGGATGGATGGACTCCTCTTCATGATTTTGCTTACAATGGTGCAGAAGGCTTTCAGGCTGTCCTTGATATCTATGATTGGATTGTTAAACTGGGAGCTGCAACGGATCTGTTGAATGTTCAGGACCACGTAGGTGTCCTGGAATACCTATATTAAACTTCCACTGTATATTTTATGATCAGTTTAATCTGTAATAATAGGCTATTCCCTTAGATTTCTATGGTAATGTATGTGAAAAGAAGGATGTTAAATATTGCCTGACTGTCATTTAAAGTTCATATACTAAATTCATATAGTACTAAGAACCAAGTGTCTAGGAATCAAAGCTGTATATAGTGTTTGAAAGTAGGATGTTTCTTTGCACACGCTTAAAATAAATTTAATGATAACTTGTGTTATAGTTGGAGCTACATTTCTCCTCTTTTGTGAGATTGGTCTGCTATAAAGTTTTCCTTATATCTAGTCACTAAATTATGAGGTACAGTAACACTTGCTGTACTTAGTCTGATAGACCTCCACAATTGTACCATTGCTATTGTTGCTCCCTGATTACCTTTTAATGTAAAGGCTACAGATGAGTTGATAGCATCTGTTAGAGGGGACAATGTCCGAATTGTATATCCTTATGGATATTGGTGTTTGTAACATAGAGTGGTAGTACTGGCCAAATTATAAGGTTGTGGAGGTACAGAATAGGGTGTGGGGTTACTAGAAGTATTAGCTGTTGCAGCTGCTCCTTAAAAAATGGCAGCTGTATCTGAAGTACGTACATGTTTTTCTTTTTAAGGGTGCTGCCTGCAATACTATGACTTTAGTAAAAGCACTAAAGCTAACCTCTGTTAACTTGTATATGTAGCCAGACTCTTCCAAGTGTATTTGTGCAGGTATTGTCACAGCTTTTCACACAAACAGGACCTCTTAGTGGTAAAATTTCATTTATGGGCAAACCATAGGATGAGAGTTTGGTTGACCTTGTCATCATGAGCTAGTTACATGTCTTGCAGTAATGTCCAAACTGTCCATCACTGTGGCAAAATTCAAATTTTCTCTTTGTTTTTCTTTTTGTCACACATGGTAGATATTTAAATACGTATGCACTTGCAAGCCAGACTTGACTTCCTCCTTCCTTTAACTGATCTAAATATGCAGGTAGATACAGCAATACGCATCCTTTCAACTAATGTAGACATACAGGTAGCCATGTTTACATAAATGTAAAGTTAATTTTAGAAACTGAAATTGTGGTCCAAATGGTCCAATATTCAGGTTTCCGATATGTGTGGGTCCACTATACATAATTAAAGTCAAAGCTGATGGAATAGGCATTTTATAATAGGAGCACAGTTTTCTAATATGGAGTTTTGATTTTACAGTACTTACAGAAATGTAATGAAATAATAATTAGCATTTGTACATTACAACTGTTGACAGATATAGAGAATTTATCTTATTTTTGCCATGTTAACTATTGTGTTTGCGTATATTATGTGTACGGGCTTTATCCCCTGCAAAGGGGATAAAGCCCATGGCTGATTGATTGATTGATTGATACAGAAATGTACTTGTATTTATGTTGTCATGTTTTTGGTTTAGCATGGGAGAACGCCTCTATTTATAGCAGTACAGAAAACAAGAGTGGAAGTTGTGCAAGGATTGTTTCACTTCCCAGCAGACCCCAATTTACCAGATAAGGTATAGTACATATTAATCCATGCTAGGAAAAATGGTACTTACTTAAGTAGGATTTCTTCATCTTTAATGGCATCTTTATACTTAAAAAAGAGAGCTGGCCATCGCAGTTAGGATATCCTTTATTCACATACATTAGGGTTTAGTTTAATCAATTTGAGGTGCTTATTTGTTGTGTGTCACATGCATGCAGGGCTGTATGCAGCACTTGGGGCCAGAGAGGCAAAGTCAATCCTAGGGGAGGCAATGCCCCCCTCTATGCAGCCCTGTCATTCTATATTTATGCTTTCCATTATACATAGCTACATGTATGTACCTACATATGTATGTATATCTATACTACTAACATACCCTATTCCGATGGTACTTTAGTGCATTATTATTTTAGTTGATATCTTTAAAATAATACTGTTGCAACTGATTTCTTTGATATTTGTCCAAGTGGGAAGGCTTATCAAAATTTGTTGCCTTTCATTAAATTTTTCAGCTGCATCGTTGAGTTGTGCTATGTATATATGCCAGTTGTATGTACATAGAATTAGCATATCAAATTGGTTCAGTTTGAATTCTACAGGCTAACACAACACCTCTGCACATTGCAGTTGCCAATGAGCACATTCCTCTTATCCAGATTTTGTTGGAGAATGGTGCAGATGTGGATCATCGTGATGATGTAAGTCATACACATCATACGTATTATGGAATAGAAAGGCTCACTTTTTGTATTCACAATAGCTCTGTTTACATGAAACATAAAACTGTTTTATATAATAGCCATATGAAGGATATTTTTGTACAAGTGGAGAAAGATGTTGTGTTTTTATGAATGTGATTCCACTTATTGAGGATAAAGCCTTGCAATCAATTTTAATCAAGCCACCAGGCTGTCTATACCGAAAGTCGTAGAACATACTAAAATTTAAATGACTTAAGTACCATACACATTAGTGACATCACTTCCATGTTTGCACGTATCATCCCTATACTTCAGCAATATCATGAATCATCCAAGTATAGAGTGTATAACTATGTCACTCAAAATACTGCTTCTGTATGGTTAGCTAGCCTTACCTCCATGATCACTGTCATTTGGGTTTGTTACCTTTTCCAGACATGCTATTCAATTTTGCAAGTATTGTTTAACTTGTGTTATATGTATAAATTATTAATAGTATATAAAAAAATTCAACAGGTTGTGGTACAATTATAAATGCAATACTACAGTGCTGGAAATTTATTTAGTTTATGCTAAGAATCCAAACCATAGTTTAGTTGCAAACATATATAAATACCTATATACCATATACTGTAGTTCTGCAATGAAATACATATGTATGTATGCATATTACTTAGTTCCGAGCAAAAATTATACTTAAAAAGTAAAACACTTACATACGTAGTTGTAGTAAAATGTATACCAGTTTTCGATATCATTAATTTCTGGTACTACAGGTACAGTATATATAAGTTTAACAATAATGTTCCTTATATATATTTAACCTTAGTGTCTGACTATTAGATTATTTGGTTTATCATAGGAGTGTTTACTATGTGGTATTATGTTTACCATACCACTAAACTAATGTTTATTAAGTATTATCACTTATTGTACTATTTAAGCTGCTGTAGTTGCAGCTGATATTGATTCATTTTGTCATTTTGTGTGGTTAACCGTTCAGTGATCACTCGTGCTAGCATTCTGTGAGCTATCTTGGCAAGGCGCAGGGATTAGCTCTGATATTGCATACCTGAGCTTACATATACATTCTGTATTACTTCTCTTTACTGGCATTCTTGCCATGTTCCATATGCAGAGCAACAGAAGTCCTCTTGACCTAGCAGTACGTAAACAAAAGTCAGAGATTTTAAGTCTTTTCCCACATAAAGAAAAGCATACTTTTCGGATGAAATCGTTCATGGAGACCCAAGATTTGAAGGAAGACAAGTCAAAGAAATTTCTAGTGCAGGCTAAGCCTCTATTTACTGCTAGTCCAAGTTTTGCAAGTTGGAAAGTAAAGCTCTTTGAAGCATTAATGAACAAAGAATTAGCAGAAACTGTAAGTTTAGTCATTTTTGTATACATCTCAGTTGATTGTTTACAATTATGAGAAGTAATTTCTGCTTTTGTTTCTCTTGACCTAGTATAGCTAAGTCTTGTTAATATCAACCACTATAGATATATATTATTGAGATTCTCTTGTATCTATCATATAAAAACTAATAAGCAAAACATAGGTTGACTATGTATTGGCTAACTCTGATAAAGAAAATCGTCATTCAGTGCGTTTATAGACTAATTGCTTAATAGCTGTTAGTATAAGATAGCATAAACGTGGAGCATTGCATTGGCATTTATAGTTTAGTAGCAGAGCACTGGTAGTCATGACTAGTGGTCTTGTGTCACTTCCCAACAGTTGCCTGTTTCATGGTTTTCTATTATTCCTTGTGATTACTTGTGGTTTCATTGTCACTTCAATTTTACATATGCATTACAGGTGGAAGCTCTGGCAACAGTGCACAGAGAAGAACCTGCAGTAGAATATGCTGACCCTCCAGCCCTTTCTGCAAATGAACATGGAGTTATGGTGGCCATTACAGATCAGTTGGTGGAGATGAAGGAGGGAATCAAAAGTGAAGCTCTCTCTTTCTTGGTGGATCATTCTGTATTTCCAGATGATTTCACGGTAAGCCAGGCACCGATAATGGTTGGCTATTTTATTCCTTTAAATCTAAAAATTTGTATTTACTATATACTTGAAAGGTGGAATATATGATAAATGAACTTCTAAAGAGAGGAACTAATCCTATTAAAAGCAAAATGGATAGAGCAGTTCCTTTAATACATTGCTTGCTTGAAAGAATAAAAGATGCTGATATTCTACTGAGGCTCGTTGATAAGCTGGTTCTGAAAGGGGTCCTCATAGACTATCATCCAGTTGAAGATGAAAAACTAATCCTGAAAGTTGAAAAACCAGAAATAGAAAGGATTTTGAGGAGCCTTCTAGAGCATGGTGCTAAGGTAAGCCTATTAGTTATACGTATATAGACTGTACTGTGTAATTGCATTATCTATTTACATTACATGTTTAATTCAGCTTAATAACTTAGAGTCTCCTGTTGATTATATGCAGGTTTCTAGAGTCGTGTCAGATTTTGCTTCCTTTGCCATCAATCCTGATGTTACTAGACTTCTCTTATCAAAAGGAGCTGATCCAAAAGTTATAGCTAAAAGCAAGGTACATAACTGTGTTCTATAACTAGAGAATTTTGTTCATTAAATTTCTTGCACAGCAATATATTAATATTCATATTGCAGAGCATCTTTTGTTAAGGCAATTACTGTCTTTTAAAACTGCACCATCAGCTTGCATGATAAAATGGCAGAAAATGACTATTATAGTAATATATTAAAATAGTAATATAATACACATGAGCAAAACAATTAAATTATTAGTGGTAGAGAATTGAGGTCCTCTCCTTCTTACGTGTTGTTGCCTCCCATAATGTACATGTAGCTGAAATTCCACTTTCAATTCAATATGCTTTTTACCTTTCACCTCATGCTAAATCTCTTCTTTGAAAATAGGCTGACAGTACCACATGGAACTTGATTGATGATAGCACTGACTGCTTTGAGTATTTGTTTGAATATGGTCTATCCTTTTCAGATCTGACAAATGCAGTAAGAAAGCTTATCTAAGATTACAATAGTGTTTTATTAAAAAAGTTAAAATGTGAGTTAATTGTACAATACCTGTGCAAAGGCTATGGAAAATCATTGGAGTATACTAGGGCCTATATTTAAGATGTAAGAAGCCTCGCTGGTAAAGGTCATATCCCCCGAAGGGGTCTGGGCCACGAGATTAGAATTGGCAGAAGTGGCTCCACGATCGACATTGCGCTGAACTTAACAGACAATCACAATGCGAACTGCGCGCAGTTGTACAGAGAGAAAACAATTTAAGCAGATTCAAGGTGTCGTCTGTCAAAAAGAATGGCTCCTGATTGTCCTTGACGCCATGGAAGGCCAGCGGCAATTGTGCAATCAAGGTCTCCCGAATTGACTGTTAAGTATATACAGTACATATATCTACGTATATACGGGGATGACAATGCGACACTATTGCTTCACTTCACTACAATTACACCAAACCAGACAAAGGATCAAGGTCTCATCTTGGCTGGGGGACCATGCAAAGTCCTATTAAAAATGGCAATTCTGTGAGTGCTCAATTGTGCTTGTAGATTGCAGCCTCCATCTTCACTTGTTATGAAACCACAAAAGTTTTACTTGTGGGAGATTAATAAGCTGTCATCCAAACTCACCATCAGAAATATACTACAATGGTGAGCCCTAAGGAGGGCGAAATAGCTGTCTGTGGTTCTTTAGAGTTTTTTCCATCTTTGGATGACTGGGATCACTGTTTGCCATTTTTAATAGGACTTCGGCCCCCGAGCCAAGATGATATCTTGGTCCCTTGGCTGGTTAATATTCTCTATATTATATGTTTAAGTAATATGTATCTTTGATTTGGTGGGCTAATGATTACTTGCTATGTACAAATATAAGGTGTTTACCCTTTTTCTTTTGTAGATAATGGTTTCCATTAGATAATCCTTTTACTGTTTTCCAGGATATTATATACATAATTATGGTTATTATGTACATGCTTTTTGGAATACGATTAATGCATGTATTGAATACTTGCAGTAAATGTAAAACAAAATGATGTACATTTAGTACTCTTTTATCTCATAAAGTATGGAAGGACACCATTACATAAAAGTGTTGCTGCATGCAACTCACAAATGGAGGCTGTCAAGTACTTTTTGGAACGTGGAGCTGAACCTGACGTTACTGATCAAGTAAGAATATGCAATGGTAAAGTACAAAGGCTGTCTATATCTTTTATAATATAAAGTTTAATATACTGAATGATATATACGTACATATGGCATACATGCTTAATTAATACATGCCAAAAATCTAAACTTTCAATTGCTACATTGACTCATAGGATGGTAGGACTCCACTGCATGAAGCTGTTAGCTGGAAAAATGATGAAGCAGTGAAACTTTTGATCCACTTCAGTAAGTGTAAAGTCACTGATTATGAAGGTTATCTCTATGTTCATAATTTACACGATTTTTGAATATTTTTAGATGCTTCTTTAAACATTCAAGATTATAGGGGGAAGACCCCACTTCATTTAGCTGCTGAGAGTGGTGATGCTGCTGTGCTTGATTCTCTATTGAAAAATGGTGCAAATGCCTCCGTTCTGGACAATGCAGGAAAAACTGCCTTAGATTTCTACATTGAATCTTCCTATGATCACTCTTTTGAAGATGATGAGCTTTGGTACCTTCAATTCTTTGTGCTGATCTTATCTCCTGAAGCAATGAGATGGTTTTTTAATGATGAAGAAGGTGGTAAGTATAATGCATACATACAACACTACATCAATTCTGTATATATATCCAGAATAGACCATTAATGCTATTACCTTTTAGAATTATCAATCAGCTAGGTACGTATGTATACCAGTCACGTATAAGCTTTTGCTTAGCAGGAGTAAAGGACACTTTGACTAACGGACACTACAAATTTTTTAATTTCTTACTTTCAGTGGAGCCTACATATATACAACAATTAATAGATAATTTGCAATATAAATTAGGTATATAGATATGTATGTACCTCAGTACCTTAAACCCTTAGGTTATACACAAGGGCATCAAGGTATCCTCTTTCAGACACAAACTCCTTTTTGCCTAATGGTACAACCAACCCACCCATGAGATAATGATTGTGTATAATTTTAGTTTACGGATGTATACAAAGTTGTTGGTATGATGTACGGACGTTTACTACATGTGCAAGGAACTGTGTGAGTGGTGTTGATTAGTCGATGCTCAGTATCATGCCAATTAACACCCATCTGGCATCTGGCTCCAAGCACATGCGACTGACTGCAAAGGATGAACATGGACTCTCAAAATGGCCAAAGACTTGTTTTTATGATATGTGCTTTGAGGGCCTTAAAAACCAAGCGAGACATGTTTTCTTGTGGTAATTTGGTCCTGGGGCCCTGGCTATAAATGTACAATTACCCTACTGCTTCTATACGTGTTAGTAATATTAGTGAGAAATAATGAAGTATATATAATAGGTACATGTTATCTCCTTTATATATATGTACGCTGCCTGTTTAAGGGGGCTTGGTTTACAGCACTATTTAATACTTTTACTTATAGAATCCAGCAAAATTACTGATTTTTTGATTGAAAAAATGTATGAACGATCTGAAGAGGACGACCAGGCTCAAAACACTTTAAAACGAGCAATGAATGACAAGCATTATGATAAAGCAGCTGAGACAATTACGGCCATGAACCCACGAGGGTACAAACTACTTTTCTTCTATATATATATGTCTGTTTTTATTTTATGATAAATTCTTTGATCATGAAGTGATTACAATTGATCCGATGTAGAATTGGATTGTTGTTTGAAAATAAGGAGACTGAAGAGAAGAAGCATGGTCTTGACAGTGGACCACTGCAGGGAAAAAGTGAAAATCAGGTGACCTCAAGCCCAGACATAAAATTGTATTTGGAACAAGAGGTGAGTATGTACATAATCATTGAAAAAGTATGTAAATGTACGTACATGTAGTTGTAAGCTTAAGCTAATTCATATATAAACATAATATATTGTATGTGTGTTGCTGTATATTGTATGTATATACATAAATCCTGCTGCAATTTGATATATCGCTAAAACACACACAGGTAATCTGTTTATTCACTGAAAGTATCAGCTTTTAGGTGTTAAACTATATAAGCAAATCTGCTGGAAACAATTTTAATCTGTTATATATCCATGTATAATCTCCCCTTGTCAGTGTGTACAGCCTGCATGCTTATGAATATCATGTATTTACTTCTCAAAATGGCCACTTTGCTTTTTGGCCGAGGAATCATAGCTTACATTGCATCCCTGGCAAGTGTTTTGCTAGTTTATATAATTAAAGATGAACTACCAAAATGGTTGCTTTTTAATTTAAAGGGAAAATTGGTGTACATGCGTACAAACGTATGTAAGTTTTATTTTGGTGAAATAAGAAGCCAAATTATGATGTCTTAACCTTATCTGCTTTCTGCATGCATATATGTCTTTACCCATGTTATTTAGGTAACTGCAAAAGCAATTCTTGATAAAATAGTTGTCGGAGGCAATTTAGTTCGTTGTGACATATTGGACAGTGATTACAGTGCCCCAGTGATTAAGGTTGATGGCCCTTTAGATATCTTTAAGCTAACCAACTTCTACTGCTGTCGCAGGACTAAGGAGGACAATCAGACGACTACTTTTGATACTATTGTATCCAATAAGGTTAGCTCTGACTTAGGCATAGGGGTACGTGCATGTATATTATTTATGTAATAATTTTGCTCTTTGTAGAATTTATCTTCGCATCCTGCTATTCAAACTCTGCTCGATTACAAATGGAGATTTGTTCGAGTTCATCACACGTATGTTTTTATAATACAGTGTACTATTTGTATTAATTTACTACTGTAATGTTTTAAAATGTGCAGGTCCATTTTGTTGTTTTACTTCCTGCGTATGCTTGTTTTTACACTGGCCCTCCTAATCGCTGCTCGACCAGATCTCGATAATCCTGGTTGCTATAGGAACTCATGGGATTGGGCAAGACTTGTATTTGAGATATTATCTTTCCTCTATTTTGTATGGAAGCTCTATGATGAAGGCTTTGAGATATTTAGGTTAGTAAATATTAATGAAAAATCTACATGTTATGCCTACTTTTTAAAAAGGCCTGTTGGGAACTAATTAATCCTGGAGAGAGCTTTGCATGAAGATATAGGTCCTGGAGACTTTTCTTTTCTTTCTTTTCTCTTCTCCACTGGGCCAGACAGTTGTTTCTGGGAATTCCATCCTTAATTCATCAGTTACCCTGGGAATCTTTGTCTTTTCTTGATCTTGATCTTTTCTGAATCCTTGGCAGCGTAATGTTATGCCTATAGTCCTTTTTCTAAAAATAAAATATATATACGTATATCAAGATTTCATTTTGATTTTAGGGATGGACCACGAACTTACTTCAAGGATTACCTGAATTGGCTGCAACTGACTTCAGTGTTTTTTCCACTTTTCTGTGTTGTTCCTCTAAGAGCTGCTACCACCTGGTGTGCCTCAACTGGAGATGGATACTGTGTTCTTCCTGCTCCTAATGCTACACGCATCAATCTTACATGTACCATTGCTTCCAGTTGCCAGTGGATCTTTGCTTCTCTTGCCTATTTCTTTAATGCATTACTTGTTTTTGAAATTGTCGCAGTTTACAAGTGAGTATAAACATGTAGTAAAAGCATTTTAAGTGGATAAACTTCTTAAGTGTACTCTATACAAATACTTCTTCTTAATGACAGAACCGTTGGCTTATATCTGTGGTCTTTGGTGGAGATATTGAAGACAGACATCAAAAACTTCGTCATCTTCTTCTTTCTCGTATTGTATGTATTTATGGGATCCTTCTACCTTGCTTTAAGAGGAGGAGTTAGGGTGGGTGGTAATGGTACTATTACATCAGATCTCCAAATTCACCCACTGGATACACTGTGAGTGTTCATGTCTTTTCATAATACCTTATTATCTTAACCTGTATATAAGGATTCTATATGGTAAGTTTCACTGAGTGTATATACTGTTTGTTGATAAAAGAGACTATTGAAGGCTATTCATCAGTTTCTGAAGAAAACCCTTAAGATTAAAATGTTACATTTTGACTAAGAAGGCAATATCTATAGCTGCTTAAACTATTGAAAGGTATATAATAGAATAAGGATTTCTTCTAACTGTGTCGAACTTATCTTTGGAAAGGGTCATCTTTCGACTTTGGGAGCGTCTAGAGACGCAGTTTTTGGTTCTTCTTTCTGCCAAACATTTTGACCCTAGGGGTCTTCTTCAGTGACTGAAGGTATATGTACATCTCAAAAATAACTTCGTCAAACCAGTTTGAATAATACTGAGCATATTGGCTTTGGATGGATTTAATAGATCATTTTTGTTTGTAGATATCCATGGCATGTCTTTGCAATGGGTCTTCGGACATTAGCTGAGGGAGGAGGTGTTTTGGGTGGATACTATGCAGAAGATACAAATGGAATGTACATTGGTTATCAGTAAGTTGTTAGGTTTACATATACGTAGTTTGAGTATACAGTCAAACCTCAATTATCTCGTCGTCAAAGTTATGGACACCTCTATCTATCAGGCATTAATTTTCTGTATAAGTGGCAATTTTATCATGTGAATCTCTGTGAATTGCCATATTTTTTAGCACTAGATTTAATTTTCAGTTTCAATAAAGTAGAAGATCCTGATGGCATTGAATTCAAAGCAGTGTAGACAAAAAGCAGTTTTAAATATGTAATCTAGTTATATGTACATATATATTTTACATGCACGTAAAAGTGTGTTATATTCAGAGATATGGGCAAATTCAGAGTTACGGGCACCCTCTTGGTCCCACACTGCCCAGATAAGAGAGGTCTTACTGCACCACTTACATATGGTTTGCTTTACAGTGGATCCACTGGTATTATACTGTACGTATATATGCCCTTAATATCTCCTTATTAGGTGGTTAGGCGTGGTTGTCTATCTATTGTTTATCTTCTTTGTTGGAATTGTATTACTCAATTTACTTATTGCTCAAATGAATAAAACATATGAAAACATTGAAAAGGAAGTTCGGCGTGAGTACTACTACACCCTGGCCCGTGTACTTTCTAGATATAGAAAGTCAATGGGACCTTTACCTTCCAAGAGATTTCTAACCATAAGTGAGAACTGCATTTGCACTGTACGTATTGTGCATTGTTTATATTGTAAGTGTGTTCCATGTGTCTCAGCTAGAGGAGACATTGAGTTAATGTTATCAGATATACGTATGCTTGCACATATCCAATAGTCTTTTACTCGTGAACACAGAATATACTATTAATGTGGTTTGCTGCACTGAAACTGTGGATGTATTAATGATTCTGTTCTGACACAATCTGATTTATTCATTGTATTGTACTATTCCATTGTAAATTATGGGGTATATATAATATTGTTTCAAGTGTAGTCAGCTGGTGCAGTTTAGTGTACATTTTCCTTTCAATATACATATATGATGCTAAAACATGTTTGAGCTATATATTTACTGAAGTCTACTAATTGTACATGTTCTTTTATATTTAGAGGATTCAAAACATGAAGCTTGTAGGCAAGATTTAGGACTGAACGCAGCCAATGAAAAGAATAAATCAGAGTACGTGTATATTCTAAGTAATCAGTATAGAATTATAAACACCCTGTGTATCAAAAACCATTTGTGGTGCCTTTAGCATTCATTAATGTATCCACGTACTCCAACACTGCTATGATGTTTTATGACTTTATAACTTAAGGGGAATGACATATATAGTTATCATGTCTGTATACTTATATTTACCTTAACACTAAGGTAAATAGCCTTAAGGGTACACAATTTTCATTAAACACTTATCAATTTGATTTCAGCAATACTGTAAGACTGATTTCAGCTAAAATTCATAGCTCTGCCAAATGATGGATGTACATCATTGTACAGTACACATCATGAAAATTATATGATGAATATTCAAACATGACGAAGAGGGAAAACACGACAGAAACAATTGCTCGGAATCCAACCCAGGACAGCTGGTTATAATCATAAGTGCTCTGCCATGGAGCCACAATTGCCACAGCAATATTCCATTCATGCCTCCCTCTTATACTAACTTCAGAGTAGGTAATTAGTCATCATTCATACTAATTAGTGGTGATTTCATTTATCAGTACAAGCTGACAAGCAGGGATCCAACCCATTTCCATTGGGAGGAGTATCTTAACCAATAGGTTGCTGTTCACCATCAACCACAGGAGAGCTGGGTGAATCCGTGATTAATCAAGTGATAATTAAACCACAAATAATCATATCAGACATCATGAAGAGAGAAAAACACGAAAGAAGTAATTGCTGGGAATCGAACCCACGACAGCTGGTTATAATTACCAGTGCTCCGCCACTTAGCAACATATATCATTTGTGCCTGCTTCCTTTAAATTTCAATAATGTTTCAATGCCTATAAGGTATACAATTTAATTAGCATAAATTAATTGTACCTATTAGGTCTGTAAAAGTACAATAATTTATTCTATGCATGTAGGTTTGTGGATGATAAAGTTGTTTGTTTGACGAAAGAAATGACAGCCTTACAAAAACAAGGTGCAGATCTAAGGAATGAAATGGTTGCCTTGGAAAAAAAATTAGCTGAACTTGGTAAACATACTTTAAACATTATTAATAAGCTTGATGACAAAAGAAATGATTAGATCATGTTGCATTACATACCTGTGTTTTGTATATTTCAAAATGGAAACATTAGCCTATTATAGAATTTAACTACATTTGCCCATCTGATATATATAATATATCTTCTGAGGATCACAATGAGCAATACAGGAGTGGAATCTAAGTTAACTTGCTATTGTTGGGAACCAGAGTCTCCGATCCCCCACCTGAAGGCGAGCCATTGACAACTGTTTCATATTTATTAAAACTCATAATACAATGGAAGTGGGGTGAAGTCCGGATATCATATCTGGAGAGTACGGTATACTCTCTATAGCCTTAGATTCAGATACTATTTTCCTTATACCGAGCGGTATAGCGAGGTTAATTGTTTCCGGGATCGAGATTGCCCACGCACATAATTGCCTAAAGGTGTTGGTTAAGAAATTTTTGGTTCACTTTAGGCCCATATCTAATATACATGAATATATAAATATAAGCTATATAGACCAATATTATATAAGACATGTATATATACGTACACTTATTATTATGCTAACAATATTATATATGTTATTATATATACTATAAGCGAAATTTAGGGCTGAATCCAACGCACCCCACGCACGCATTACAATATTTCAGCTCCAATTTTCATTCCACGACAAGCATATCTATGACGATACCTGACCCGACCTTTAGTTTGCTTGCGGCATATATGTTGAGAGTGATCAAGAGGGTTGACTACACCTGACTACCACTTTGTTGTACAACCGACTCTCATGTAGCACAATTTACCTAACAGTTTTCAAATGACTAGCGATTACTCATTTAAGTATATGATTATGGGAGATTCAGGTGAGTAATTATCTATGCATTTTCTAGACAGCCCACTGGTATTATGTTACTAAATATATATATGCTGTATTGTGTTTCTTTATAGGCGTAGGAAAAAGTAGCCTTTTGGTGGAATTTACTGGGTTTCGGCCAGTAGGCGATGTCGGTAAGAGCACTACCTATATATCTACTATATATTATCTACGGTAACCGTTATAATATTGTAGTACGTAAGCAGCTAAAACAGGATTTCTCATAAGATTCCTCTTTCCAATCGCGTGCTCATTAATTCTGTAATTAATAGACTATATAATCTATGACATATGCTGGTAGATGGCACATATGCTTCGTGTCGCTCCATGTATATATGATCTAATGCGTGTATTAAATTTTAACGCAAGTTATTTTGGCGTGTAATATATATATAGTTTATCAAGATAAAGAATTGAACGCAACATTACACTAAAGCCCCCTTTAATTCGTTTAGCCTTGAACCGGCTGAGGGAAAGTACACAGTGTCTAACTTCCGGTGTTCTAGTGGGCCCATTAAACGTGCCTAGGGAAGCATGAGCTTCAATTTTCAGTGTTCTCTTACTATTGCTTTGTTGAACCATGTTAAAGTGAGATGGTTCAGCAAAGTTGTCATGAGAGATTTAATTGTATTCATTGTTATCCTTGTGGAAAGACCTCCCACAAAACCAGGATATACAAGCAAGTGTACCATCTTGATTCAACAGTCTGTAGCCACATCATAAAATCCACTGTAATGACCAAAGGTATATAGGTATATATTTGAGCATCAGCAAATTATGTATACGTAGTCATCATGGGAGCTTTAATTGTATTCATTGTTATCCTTGTGTTATATCATTTGATATGTGAAAATCTTATGGTAAGACCTCCCACAAAACCAGGTATGAGATACACAAGCACTGTCTCGATTAAACCTTCTATAGCCAAATTAGAGACAATCCTATAGACTTATAAACTGCAATGAAAAGGTATATACCGTAAATCAAGAAATTCATGCTGCATTAAATTCATGCAGTTTTAGTTTAAAGATGATTCCTAGAAAAAGTAATGCAATTTAATTCATGCGAATTTGTATTGGGTGGTCACATAATTGGGTATTTATAACACTGACAATCATACACAAGATTCCTTCGAGTGCGCTGTAACTGTACGCATACGATTGGATTGCTGCCGGTTGAGTACCTCTGCCACACGTTTGTTGGCCTCTGCAGTAGGTTGTTCCCCAATTCCTGTCTCCTCCGGGGTCGACCACCTTCGCCTTCGCAAAATACCACAGCAAGCTCATGGTCAAACTCTCCTACCTTTCACACTTAGCGATGTAAAGCTACACGTGCACATACCCGGGCGTTACAGTAATTATTTCGTAAATAAGGGAAATCTGTGTGAGGCCCCGCACGAATACGCACGAATTAGATGCACGCATGAATTTCTTGATTTACGCTATATATATATTTAAGCATCAGCAACAGTTACATTCCAGAAACAGAGATTTGATTGTTTCAACCTGTAGGTCTTCTTCAGCAATGCTATCTTTTCATTATAAACTGTATTATGATATTATAATTAAATCATACACCTGTACATGCAGATATACTGGAAACATACTGAAACACATAAATGCGTACATTTACAATACACATGATGTGATAATTACAGTTGATGCCTCCAACAGTTTCAACCTGATACTACTCTGTAGGCACCTGAGGGACACCAAGAGAACCTCCTTAGTGGTCACTCCCTGCAATTGACATAATACCCCACAGAGAGGTGATATTATAAATAGACTAAGCACCTGGAGGCATAGACCCCTACACTAAATAACCCTCTCTAGAGCCTACTGTCCTACCCCATGCGAGCTGTTGCATAAGCACTCACCGAACTTCTTATTTGCTAATGCATAACCCAATCGTGTGACCTATTGTATGTATTATTGTGCAAGCTGATTAGTCAGCCCATTTACCCCATTTAACTTGCCTACCTTTCTCTGTCATTCCCCTCATCACTCTATTTATATAACAGTGTGGTGTTGGCCTGCTATATCTAGTAGCATTTAGTTCAGCTATTACTGTCCTAAGTTAGTTAGTTGGTTCAGGGGTGTAGGGGTTGCCATGCATCCTGTTGAGGCTATGCCTATAAACTTAGCTAATCTTGGCTATGGCATATGACTATTGACTTCCCCCATACCTGCATTTGATTGAAAGACTGGGTTTCCTCAGGAAGGTCTTCTGGGACTATTTCTCAAATACTTCCATATAGACATTGACTAAAATGGGGCTAGCTGTGTTTATATATGCTCAGTAACTTCTACCCTAGCTGTATGCAGCCTTTATACAGTATCATGATTTGCAATCTTGCCAGAAAAGGACTGTATATAGCTGCTGGAACCTTTCTTGTGGACGTCTTGCCATCATGGTATGACTGACCAGCCCTTTACTGAGAAATGTAAGCCTTGCATGTATAAGGACCCTCATTTTTGAGATTGGTGGGACTCCAAAGTAGCTGAGAGATGTTGCTGACACTTGGAGAGCTGTGAGGTTGCCTATATACCTACCGTTTCACAAAAAATTAATTAATGCAGTAATCTTCTCCTTCTGGCTTTGTTATATATAACACCTGCAAGGGTAATGAATGTTTAGGGGCT
The DNA here is from genome assembly GCA_947172415.1 of Chondrosia reniformis. Classification (NCBI taxonomy): domain Eukaryota; kingdom Metazoa; phylum Porifera; class Demospongiae; order Chondrillida; family Chondrillidae; genus Chondrosia; species Chondrosia reniformis. The sequence goes on along the minus strand of OX359202.1, from coordinate 2,172,746 downwards.
GACAACAGGCCAATTGGCAGTCAGGCATCCACAAATTAACTGCTTTTCCACTAAGGACCTTTATCCAATTTTCTGAGTATATTATGTACAGTAAGCACCCTGGATGTCCAACTTTAAGAGCTGTGCATCCATACCCAGTGTTGCCAGGTTGGTTCCCCCAGAAATCCAGAAACTGAAATATAATTTAATGTTGTGCATGAGTGCCAACTCTCGGGCTTGAAACGTGGTGAAATGGCAGTCCCTTCCTTAGACTATCATCCCATCCATACACCATCACCAAGGGAAAAGAAGATGTGAAGTGGTAAGTGGAAATTGTTGCACGAGTGCCCCTCCCATACCTTAATATTATTTATTATACAGGCAGTTTCAAGCGGCACACAGAATTCCGTAGAAGCGTAGGTTGGAGACCTTGTCTGTCCATAGTTTTGTCTTGGGTCCAAAAATCCATAGACCTGGCAACACTATGTACCTGCCTCGGAGAACATTTCTTAATCCCTCATCCCATTGCTCATGTGGGCATTTATATTCCTGACCTAGAATGTAATAATCTTCTAGCAAGAACATTTAACTGATTGGTTGATTACTATGCCCTAATTTGTCACTTTGCAATCATCCGCACAATTACCTCCTGAGTCCAATGGATATATTCTCCCAAACATGATATTTCGTTACTTTGCTCATGTGTCTGTGGTCATATATGATTGCACCTTTGGTATATATAGTAATAGAGTGTGACAATTACATAAAATAATTAACAGTAATAAACTTTTCCTTCCAAATCTAAATAAAGGCAGTATAAGCAATTAACAATGTGCAAGACTCAGGTAGATTTTGTTAGCTCTGCCTAAAGGACCTCTTATCTATGATAGTGTCTATAGGCTATCTGTTTCGTTAGGAGAAGTGTTTGTTTCATATCAATATGCATTTGGTATGTAATTTTAATTTTAATTTACAATTACTATAAGTGAATATCATTTTATTAGTTTCACAAGAAATATCGAATCAGATGTTATGTTACTGTAGGTTTGGACTATGGTGCTCGCAGGATCAACATTGAGAGAAAAACGATAGTTCTTGGTATTTATAATCATGTAAGTGTATAATGTTACTCTCAGTTTATTCAAGTTGGGTACAATTAACGTCACTTCATCAAAAGTTTTGCTTTGGTGAAACATTACATACATACAGTGTTAGTATTTTACACTGGAGCCCTTTTATAACTAAACCCAATTTAAAAATTATAGTTGTAATGTACGTTTACTGGTGAATCTAAGAAAATTTTAATAGAGCAAATTTTGGGACTAATGCTTCCATCTTCTAGATGTTAACCCCGATTAACACATCCCATCTATCTACTTATCTATCTATATATCTATCTATCTATCGATTTATAGGTGTAGTAAAATACTTTGCTAGCTAATTTCACTGAAGTACACTACACAGTGCAAGTTGCTGGCAAATATAAAAATTACAATCAAGTACTACACAGTACAAGTTACAAATTTAAAGAGATCCAAGTGACACCTAGGATAATCTGTATTTTAGTTGCAGACTTTAAAATCCTCAACTACTGCATAGAGAGTAGTTGTTGATACAGATCTTCCAATTGCAAGCTAGAACACATGGCCTACCAATTATCGTTTCACACCTTAGTATAGACTGAAGATGATGCATCTGCATGCCATATATCAACAAAGGTTTCAGTCTTAAAGGAGTCTCAGCTAATAACCACAGCAGATTTAATTTGCCTTGTGAGGGAGCTAAGAAAAGCTACGGTTGGTTGCATGCATTTGCATAATTAACAGGGAGACCATTGTAACTTGTACACAAGGGACATCATATGACATACGTATATAAAGGCCTTGGCCTTTTATGTCCTTGTGTACAAGTTACAAAATGGTCTCTAACCCTGTTAATTATGCAAATGCATGCAACCAACGGTCAGCATTTTTACCTTGAACTTGAATTATTCATCTCGGACAAGAATAAAGGTTGAACTTGTGCTATGCTTACATATAATTACAGTGGAACCCCTTCTAACAGACACCCCTAAAATGTGGCCCCCTCACAAATACAGGCACTTTTTGATGTATGGACTATTCTGCTAATATATAATTACCCCTGAAATATGCCCCCATAATTGTGATGGTAATTTGTAATATGGTCACGTGAAAATCCCAACATATTACAATCCCTAGAAGTAATTTACTGGTACATATACATAGACAAGGTGACCATGGTATTCCTTTTTAGAAGAATTGGCTCAGAGCTGAAGAAAGAGGGAAATGGTAAGATTGAAGAAGACAATGAAGAGGAGTATATATAGGCAGAAAATGATGATGAACCAGTACAATCTAGCCACTCAGCAATGACCTTATTTGATGTGAAAGCAAACCTTGAAGCTGTAATGCCATTATTAGACCATCAATGGTTACACCTCAGCCACCAATCACGCAAGCGAATTGCTGGATAGCATTTGGCCCTTCAGGTCCCCAATAGGATTCCACAGAAGCAAACTACCCTGACACAATACTTCTCTTAGTATATTATATTAAGGACATACTGGAATTTGGGAAATTTTTGTTGTTGAATAACTTTTGTGGTTGGCTCAAACCACCAAACTTTCTTGCATGAAAGATTTTCAACACCTGAATTAATGCCAGGGCAGTTCTAAAAAGGGAAATGAAATGAAAATTTCAAGGTGGCTGCCTTTTGACGTCGACTTTATGGTGTTCTGCCCTTAGTGATCATAGGCTAAATGTCTGCTATAAACATTGAATAAAAAATAAAAAACCTATATTTCAACACAAAAATGTTTGCTAACTATATACTGGTAAAGTTTATATAGTCAACCAAGCCTGATAATTCCATAGGTTTATAGCTGCAGATTTTTAGATTACTACAATAATGGTTTTACAAAATCAAGAAATTGTGTAATGCACATCATTTTTGTATTGCTTATGATTGCATTCCAAAGTTTGCTTACTTTTTTATGTGTTACATTTCTGAAGACTTTATTCTTTTCATCTTTTGCATTTGGTGATATTAGGTTGACACACCTTTTCATTCCATGACACGATCCTATTTTCGTGGGGCAGATGGAGCACTGCTTGTGTATGATATTTCAAGACAGGAAACCTTGTACCATCTCCTTACTGCGATTGACGGCTTCCAGACTCACTCTAGCTCACAAATGGTTATGATATTAATAGGAAACAAAAGGTACCAGACACATTTAAATCACTATATATAACATATATACCATTTAATTGAGTGTTAATAATACTGTTCTACAATGTTTATAAATAGAAGCGAATACATATATGTACTTTATCATTAGGATTAATGTTTTTATTAAGGGAAAATGTTTATTAAAGAATGATCTACATTTGTGCACTAACTGTATATGTGAACACAACTTACTTACATTTGTCATAGGGGCTGGAAGTTTAATATGTTGATAGCATTGCTGTTTTCATTCCATGTATGATTATGAACATACTGATAGTTACAATATACATAGTATAATAAAATGGTGAATCAGATTTTATTAAACCACTTCACTATATATATATAAATTTAGTGACATTTACTCGATAATGTACTTCCTTTAGTGATCGGGAGTCAAGAAGGGAGGTGAAGTATGAAGAGGTTAGTACATGGTCCTTTAATCATAATTTTATGGGATTATTTATTTATTTCAGTGCTTAAGCCATAATTAATTGTGTTTGATTGCAGTCTCTGGGCAGATTATTATATATACCGTATACATATATTACAGAGCACTATTGACATAAGTGATTCTATCTCTGCTTGTGAAACATTTTGTGGTCTCTTTTAGATTGGCAAATACAGTGAAACTCGATAATACATACCCGGCATAATACTTATATACCTCCCTATGCTATTCTATACACTTAAAATGTAAATTTTTACTAAGTACTTTGATCTGCTTAATGCATATACAAGAACATGTTTCCCACAACATACATACAGTTTCATGTGTACATTTAAAGGTAATTTGTGAACAAAAGGTCAAAGAGGAAGATTACTGTAAAACCATTAATATTAGCACACCATTGATGTTATCGAAATTAGTAGCGATGTGATATCATTTGCTAACATTTATGGTCACTAAAATGTTTATTATTATGCATGTGCAGTACTCTACCAGGTTGTGAGTGAAGTGCAAAATGGCATCCTCCCTGTACAGCAGGTTGCAGAAAGGAAAACAATCACACTCTTAGTTGACAAGTTGTGATGACCCATATACTATATAGTACTTTTGCAGCAAATTGAAATGTGGAGCAAGTACTTACAAAAAAACAATAAATTTAATGGATGCTAATAATTCATATATGGTAAAAATGCTAAATATAATTATGGGCATAAATATTAATGGTTTTGCAGTACTTTGATACATGCTAAAGCTGATTTTACAGTCTGTAAACAACAATTTCAGTGTTGGGACCATTATCAGCATATAAAAACATTAGTAGTACATCCCATTAAAATGTATAATTGTATATAGTTGGTATTTGATAAGGAAGTAGGACCTACTCCAGCTTAGAAGGTTCAGTTTTTCATTTCTTTTGGGATAAGTATTTATCAGAGTTTCACTGTACTTGTTTTTCAAATAAAAATACGTCTAATCTTGACGATTACATATAAGTTACTCTCTTCTAAGCTGGTCTGTTTTGCATGTATTAGAAATTGGTCCTAAAATATGACGGATGGATATTGGGTATAATAAACCATATAAAATTGGATTCGTTCAGGACAAATTTAGGCTGATTTCCAGTTGGATGCATTGAGTAGGGGGTGGATTATTCGATATGCAATGCATATGTTATTAGCCTTAATTAATGTGACAAAGAAGATTATGCCAAACATAATTATAAGGTACTGTTACATCCCAGATTTCTTAAAAGCTAGTTAGCTAGTATAAGTCCTTAAGCAATACTTCAAGTTTACCACCAATGAAAAACAATTTAGCTTATTCTGTTATGTTTCAGGGTGAGGCCTTTGCAAAGCAACATGGTTTACTCTTTATGGAAACATCAGCCAAGACAGGACAAAATGTAGAGGAAGCCTTCATTGAATTAACAGTTGCTTTATTGCAGAATATGAAGGTATGTTATAAAATTGTACATGTAGTTAATTAGTATATAAGCATTTGGCTAGCGCCTACTGGAGTGTAACCTGTTTTAATGACCACCAAATCAGGGCCATGGCCACCCCACTTTTTGTCTTCAACAGTAGTTAATACCTCAGACCGCATGATCATTGTTGCAGTCAGCACTGTGGGAGTCTGACGTAGCCACGACCAGTCGACCACCTTACCTGCCTCCATTTTGTCATGATGTCATAATTGCCTAACGCTGTGATAATTTATTAGGGACTTTAAGTGCATGATCATGTATTTGTAGTTCGTGTATCCAGCTTATAATATCTCTTTTCAGTTTCTGCTCACCTATCTTACTCGCAGCTATGTGTGTACTTGAGCTCGCTTTCTCCATTTTATTGGGCACTTGCTTTGGTGTGCAATTGCACATGTGTATAAGTCACATAAGCAGTTTGAAGGTCAAGGTACTCCTGCACTGCTTATAACTGGATAATTGCATGACGTAAAGAAGCCTCACTGGCCTCCCCACTTAAAAGAGCTGGCTCCAACCCTGCAAATCTATTACATGCTTTTGTACATTGAAATTTAGGAATTATACTAGACATATGTATGACATATAAGGGGCGAGCCTCAGCAAAAACTTGTAAAGTTTATACACAGGCACCACTGCAGCACAAATGAGAAACCATATAGACTATAGTAATTACAAAAGATATGTACATATGTAAGACACTGAGAAGTGATCCTATTATAGTATTGCTCAGTTGTTCTGGCTGAAAGCAGTCATGTTCACCTTGATATCTTCTGAATGTAATATTCAGTGCATAGAAGTCATATAAAAGATTTTTGAGGTTCTTAAATGTAGGTCTTGCAATCTATGGTCCTCTTCGTTCCTCTCCTGTATTCTTTGACTGTTGGACAGTCTAGCAATTCGAGTGAATGGAAATGGTGGATCAAACAAGAGGTCAGACAGGTCTCAGACTCTGGAACAGGCCACAAATGTCTATCCACAAGAAAACTCCTTCTTTCCAATGTCTATCACCACTTTATCCAGAGTCAGTCCCTGTGATTTGTGATTGGTGACAGCCCATGCAGGCTTCAATGGAAGCTGTAGCCGTGAGCACTGGGCACCTGATGCAGACCATGAGCGGCGAAGAGGGGTGATGGGGATAGCTTCATTTGGCAGTGTTGGTCCAGAGTAAGAGTCAAATTTCACCATCACAGCAATTGGTAGGTTAGGAGGGCCTCCAGTGTGGTAACAAATGGCAGCAACAGTACCCATGGCACGATTGACCAGTCCACCATCTACCAACAGGGTGGTAGTGAGCATCACACGAGCACTCTGTGCAAAGCACAAAACTGGCTCCAGACCAATTGCAAGTAGTATTTAACACTTACCTGGTATTAGGAGATATGGTGTTTTCACCGCAAGAAGCCTCCATGAAACCAGTCATTCTGGGCCGAAAGCAGCCATGTCATGGTCATTGGGACCACTTTGTGGCCTAAACTGCTGTACGTATGTACAGATATATATATACAGTAAAAGTTGCAATATACTAGGTAATCTAAATAAACAAGTAATTAATGTAATATAACATATGGCTCCAAGAAAGGACCTAGCAGCAGAATGGGCATAGTATCATAAAGTTTAGGTTATAAAATTCATTTTAAATTAAGGGATTTTTTATTTAGGTCTCCATTTAGTAGAAAACGGAGGACAAAGTCTGCATATAAAATGCCATAGGACTATAGAAAAGCTATAGAACATTTATATTGAAACCAAGTATTGTATTGATAAAAATTATCAATTGGTTGGATCACTGTGAAACCGACATATATCATGATACATGTGTATGACGAACGTCTGGCGAAATATTGCTTAATTAAAGTTGCAAAATAATCAAGATATATTGAAGAATGCAAGCTTACAATTGCACAATCTGGTGATATATTATGATGTTTCTCGAGTGCATCACCAACACCCTTGTATGTCATTCCGTACAAATTTAGTGAAACATGTGACGTTGCGAAAACGTCACCGCCTCCTTGCTAAAGAAGATCATCCCTTTTGTGAATGGCCATGACAAGTCGACACTCTCCTATGAGAAGGAGCTACCGAATAAGCGAGTTGTAGCGAAGGTTATGTTCCCGTTAAGTTTGAGGCTGAGTTGTCCCTATATTGATGCAAAAGAAATTCGTTTAGTCGACCGTATTAAAACTTTGGTAATTTAAGCTCTGTCTTCTATTTTATGTTTTTTGTTCATATTTTTACTTGTCCATGTGTAGGAATAAGGAGTGTTTGTTGCGACCCTTGTTGCATGAGCGTCAGCAAACATGAATTTACTAATTTCCTACTTGATATTCCCATTCCTGTATTACTGATGAAGACCTCCGGGTTGAAACGTCCCGAATTAGTAAATTTATTTTACTGACGTTCAACAAGGCTTATTCTTATCCATGTGTGAGTTTTCCATGTGTACATACAGTAGAATCTCATAACGAAATGGCTCATAGTGAATGTCTAAATGTAGTGAAGTACTTTGCTGGCTAATTACACTCAGGTACACTACACCGTGAAAGTTACTGGCAAATATATAAAATATTAAAATTACAATCAAGTACTATATACAGTACAAGTTACAAATTTAAGAGCTAGGTCCAAGTGACTATATATATATTAATATTAAAATTACAATATTACTATTTTTCTTTAATTTTCTTTTTTCTCTTTATCCAAAATATGTTAATACTGTATACTAGTGGCTACCTCCTGTATAGGAGATATGGCTGTATGGATTTGATTGATTAATTGATTGAAAATTACAATATATACCTACACAGTGCAAGTTACAAATTTAGAGAGATCCAAGTAACACATAGGATAATCAGTATTTTAAACAGTACAAGACTTTAGTCACACTGTTGCAGGCTTTGAAATCCTCAACTACGGCATAGGGAATAGTAGTTGATACAGATCATCCAAGGTAGAACACATGGCCTACCAATTACCTTTTCACACCTTAGTATAGACTGAAAATGATGCATCTGCATGCCATATATCAACAAAGGGACACCATATGACATACATATATAAAGGACTTGGCCTTTTATGTCCCTGTGTCAAGTTACAAAATGGTTTCTAACCCTGTTGATTATGCGAATGCATGCAACCAACCGTCGGTATTCTAGATCTTAGCTCCCTCACAAGGCAAATCAAATCTGCTGTGGTTATTAGCTATGTAAACAGTCCAAATTTATATATATACAGTAGAACCTCGGTTATCCGAACCTCAATTAACCGGCTGCTCGGATTATCCGGACTCGAAGGTCGCATAATCTTATTAACGCCCATCGTTTTTTTTGCGAAGTAATGGCTAGTTCGAGTGGCTCTGCGAGGAAAAGGAAGCACTTAGTTCTTCCCCTAGAGAGCAAGATAGCTATACTGGAGCGACTGAAGGCTGGAGCAACCCAAGCACAGCTTGCGGAGGAGTACGGGATCAGAAGTTCGACCGCTGGCAATATCAAAATTACATATTCATTAGGATGATTCACATATCCGGCCGTTTCACTTATCCGGCCATAGCTTGGTCCCATTGAGGCCGGATAACCGAGGTTCTACTGTACATGAGTAATAAAGTCAGATACTTGTGTCTGTATGTGGGTTGTACAGTATATTATATCTAAGGAACTATGTCACCAATTTAGTTCAGTTTTATTTAATGAGTTTGTTTTTAACTTCCAAAATGAGAATAATAGAAAAGTTTAATGATAACCTCGTTTCTTGTGTCAGTATTATAAAGAGTGTCTCCCCATCACTGATAGCAATACTCTATTAGATGTGTACATAGATGTTTGATATTATCTGATTTCGAGTTTTTATCAATTTAGGTTTAAATAAATTTTAACTTTACAAAGTTATATATAAAATTGAAGCTATTACATAGTAGTGATCTACTTATAAAGCATGTCTTGGTCAGAGTACAACAATTCTCTTATTTCCAAAGTCAGCAATATATAGATTTCCTTCATCACTGATAGCAAGACTATAAGGACAGTCAAACCAAAGATTATCAACTTCACCAACACACTGTCCATCTGGTGTGAAGATGGAGATTTTGTTAGAAAGTGATGCAACTATAATGTGTCCATCACTTGTGACTGCTATACCAGTGGGGCTCTTGACAATGTCTTCACCAAACTGTCGGATGTACCGTCCATCCTGATCATGTACTTTGATGCAATGATTGCTATAGTCACTGATGTACACTAATCCATCTGGTGATATACAGAGCTGCCAGGGATACGAACCAAAGCACCTTAGGAACTGACCATTCTCTGTAAATACAGATATTCTATGATTGCCACGGTCTGCTATAAAAAGGTGTCCCTCCTCATTGACTGCCACTCCTGTAGGACCCCTTAACTGACCTGGCTTTGACCCTTGACCTCCAAACTGTCTTACTAGCTGACCAGTCGGAATGTAGATCTTGATAACATGGTTGCTATAGTCACTAATGACAATGTTACCAGATTTGCTGAAAGCTATCCCATAGACATAGCCACAATCATTCTTAAGTCTTCTCGCAATTTGACTTGCCCTGTTAATAACAAGGATTTCTTTTGTATCCAAATTTGCAGCATACAACATTCCATCTGATCCACAGGTTACTGCATAGCATGGTCCAATTTTAATCTTCTTTTGGATTTTGTTCATCTTCTGAATATCCAATGGCTTAGCAACCTTCACCTCCACTGGACTGTCCACTACGTGGTGACCTCCGATGGTCACACTCAGCATACACTCGAGTGATGGAACACTCTTAAAGTGTACCTCATATGTGCCATCTCTCTTGTCTGTTACCTTACCTCTCAGAGGAACACCTGCTGTCACAGGACAAAGGACAGCCGACACCTTTTCTCCTCCTCTGCACTCATTGCCTCTCTCATCTTTTGTGGTGACTTTGAAGGAAAATTCTTTCTTCTCCTGTATCTGAACAAAGGCAGCACCTTCTTTGTTCTTCTCCAACCCTCTAATACTGCAGTTTGGTGGATGTGCCTGCAAGCAGACTACTCCAAATGAGGACAATGTCTTCTCTGTTTCGGATTGTTTGGAAGAGATAAACCGGACAGATGGGTGAATGTAGCAAGATGGCTGAGGACTATGACCAGTAAGTTTGTACACTCGTTTGACCACCATCTTGGTCAAGTACAGCTGTTCTTCTCTTCTTCCATTTGAAAAGATGTCTTCTGAAAAAGAAAGAAACTCCTCCCATTTCTTCATTTTAACTTGAAGCACTTTTCTCTGCTTGACAAGACATTTTCTTTCCCTTTCTTCCATTTTCCTCACTTCACCAACAAGACTATCACATCTTCTAGTTATCATGGCAATTAGCTGTTCCTTCATTGCAAGGATCTCTCCTACAGTATCAGCGGATTGCTGTTGAAGACTAGCTTCACTGGCCTCCACTTCCTGAAGGGCATTGTTCAATGCCTTTGTCTGGCCCCTGGCAGACAGCACACACTGTGTCAGAGTGCTCCTGTTTAGCTCTCCTAGTTTGTCATTGATGAAGGACACACTGTGAGTCTTGTGGCCACCAACAGAATGACATATGGCACAGATCATCTGTTGACAGTCGCGACAGAATAGCTTCTTCTTTTCGTTGTGTTCAGCACATTGGAAAATATCTTCTTTTGTAGAGCCACCTTCTAAGGTTTCATTAATCGATTGCATTTGATGCCTCTTAAACATTTTCTTTGATCTGTGAAGATCTACACACTCTTGGCAAATAAAGAAATCACATTCTGTGCAGTAGCTCACGGCTGCCCTCTTCTCTTCGTGGTCCTCTTGACAGACCACTCCTTCCTTCTGATACTGACTGCTCACTGTCTTCCTCAGAGCAAAGGGATGGCTCAGAAGACCACCGGGAGGGATGGAGAACACTTCATCACAGATCTCACAGGTCACTCCATGTTGAAGCATCTTCTCCTGACACTCCATCTTACCACACAAGGCCAGGGAGTGCAGACAAGGTAGACATTTAAGCTCTTCTACGCTCACTCCACAGCTGACACAAGAGAGACTGAGAATAGTTGATGGAAAAGAAGAACTAGAAGTGGGTGGAACCTCTGGAAGCTCAGCCATTTTATTTGGTAATGTAATTGGGATCATGTGACTTTGAAATGAGGGAGGAGCTAAATATATCAAACTATTTGCTATGTAAACAGTCCAAACTTAAATATATACACATGAGTATTACATACTTGTGTCTGTATGTGGCTTGTACAGTATGTATATATATATAGCTACACAGTGCAAGTTACAAATTTAAAGAGATCCAAGTGACCCCTAGAATAATCAGTATTTTAAATAGTACTTATAGTTGCAGGCTTTGAAATCCTCAACTACTGCATAAAGAGTATACGTAGTAGTTGATACAGGTCACCCAATTGCAAGGTAGAACACATGGCCTACCAATTACCTTTTCACACCTTAGTATAGACTGAAGATGATGCATCTGCATGCCATTTATCAACAAAGGTTCCAGTCTTAAAGGGGTCTCAGCTAATAACCACAGCAGATTTGATTTGTCTTTTGAAGGAGCTAAGAATACCGATCGACGGTTGGTTGCATGCATTCGCATAATCAACAGGGTTAGAAACCATTTAGTAATTTGTGCACAAGGACATAAAAGGCCAGGTCCTTTATATATGTATGTCATATGGTGTCCCTTTGTGTGACTAAAGTCTTGTACTGTTGAAAATACTGATTATCCTATGGGTTATTTGGATCTCTCTAAATTTGTAACTTGCACTGTGTAGCTAGTACTTGATTGTAATTTTAAGATTATATAGTCACTTGGACCTAGCTCTTAAATTTGTAACATGTACTGTGTAGTGTACTTGAGTGTAATTAGCCAGCAAAGTACTTCACTATATATTTAGACATTCGCTATGAGCAATTTTGTTATGAGATTCTACTATATGTACACATGGAAAACGTACACATGGATAAGAATAAGCCTTGTATATATACGTACGTACATACTTACATACGTACACCAGTGTGGGGCTCACTCCTGGCTTGCCCCAATAAGGAACCTTTCAAATTTTAAAATTCTCTCTTAATTATGTCTGTGTTTAGTGGGCTTTATATGATGGCTGTTCTGGATATGAATACTGTATATACATAGTCAAATCGAATGTAAGGATTTAAAAGTATGATGAAAGAGAAAGCAGTTGAAGCTTAATAATGAATTATTACAACTGGTTTGACCAATTGTGTTCTGCCACTCAGTGGTAGATCCAAGGGGGAGGGGGCTATAGGGTCCCCCTCACATCCTATATATAGGGCTGTCCAGCTTAAGCAATAAATCCTAATAAGTATGTGGCTAAAAAGTTTCAAACTACTGTGACAAATGTAGCTCAGTGACTGAGTGACTGATCATGGATGTTACTCCATTAATGTTTTCCCTCTTGCAAGCTACTAATTATTATACTAATATGAGTTGGTTGATTTATCTAAGCAAGATCCGGCTGGCCTGTATTAACCTATCAGCTTGCAGTGTATGTAGCTCAATGTTTGATGTGTGTAGCTGACACCAGCACTCATCATAATACATATATAAGCAAAAAGGTTCTGTAGCCGTTGACCAGGGCATAGCATAATATATAGTGATAGAATTTGTATAATAATGCATAGGTTTGTTGCCCAATTAAACTATGACATTTATCAATCAGTGACAAGTAGTTATTATGGACAAATGATTTTGTGGAAGTATCAACATCTCAAAATATACTTATATATGGAATGTGTTTGTGTAAGAATTTTATATGGATGCAGCTATCATGTCTAGCATCTCCCACAGTGTAATGATAACTTCTTGGCTGGTGCCTGAACCTGGTGTATTTGCTTGTGTAGCTGAACATCAATTGTGATGCATCCATTATTCCTATATGCTATAATTATAGGTACTGGTCCAGGATCCAAAATGGTATAGAGAAGCAATAAAATTACATGGTTCTGTTGAGATAGACATCATGCGCTGCATATTCACGGGATCCTCACGAGTTGGGAAAACCTCACTGAAGCACTTTTTGCTCTATGACACAGCAAGAGAAGACAAAACGAGCACTGCAGTGCTAGAGGCCCCTGAAGTAGTTCTGAAGTGGAAGGGAGATGATTGTCTCTTTTCAGCAGGAATTAAAGTTGGATCCTCGACCTGGAAAGCTGCAGACCATAATCTGTTAAGACAGCTCATTTCTGAAATGAACATGAAGGAGAAAGATGAATTTCCCAGCTCAGCTTCACTTCCACAAGCTACAGCACTTTCCCAAGACAACAACAATGCAGTAGCCAACAGCAAGACAGTAGACAAAACCAACGCAGTTCAAAAAGATGGCCTCATAGAGAGATTTAAGAAAATTAAGAATCCTTTTAAGAAAGCATCCACTAATACCCAGACCCAGTTAGCCCCTGCAACTCCATCCCCAAAGCATAATGCATTGCAATTAGATCTGCTAGATCAAGCTAGGGAAGCTTTCTTATTCGAGCATAATTTGTCCTCTGAAGTACAGATTGATGAAGAGAAATGCATTCAGTTCATTTACCTCTTGGATACAGGAGGTCAGCCCTCCTTCCAAAATGTAATTCCACTTCTACTGGACTTTCCCTGCAATTTTATACAAGTGTTCAAAGCTTCAGATAAACTAACAGATCCATATGTGAATGCATACTGTCCAGATGGTGTCACTGAAGAGAAGAGAGCCAACAGCCGTTCCAGCTGGGAACTGATGAAAGAATCCATAACAGCTGCCTACACAATGTCCATGAAAAGTGACCATGATTTAAAAGCATTTGAAGTGGAAAATGAACCCCAACTTCGCCTATTTGTTGTTGGGACACACCTTTCCGATCTCCCTGAAAGCTCCCAAGATAGGAGAGCTCTACTGGACCACAACAAGAAGGTTCTAAAAGAAATGGACAACAAGCCTTATGATGAGAAAAGAGTTTTTCCTCCCAAAGAAGTTGTGTACGAAGGTGCTAGCAACTACTTCTTGGTCGATAGTCAGCTTAAAGGAGATAGAGAACACATTCGTAATGCATTCAATGCTCTTCGCTCTTCGCTTTCAGATAGTAAGTACCAGTTATCACTGAAAGTCCCAAAGGCCTGGTTATGCCTGCAACTAATCACCTCTGCTGTAGAAAAGAAGATGTGGAAGTTCACAGAGCTTGAGGAGTTCTGCACCAAATGGCAGTACGTGCAAGCTGAACAAGCTGATAGACAACTCCTTTCACTGCTGAATCTGTTTCATTGCCTTGGGTTTTATGTGTTTTACAACATGGGTCGGTACAAGCAGCAGTGGGTCTGCACTGATGCAACCTATCTATACAAAGAAATGTCAAAAGTATTGTCAGTCCAATACTTCCCTAGTGATACACCTTTGAGTGCAGAGTTGCGTAATTTCAAAGAAACCGGGGAAATTCCTGAAGCTAAATCTGAAGCCTTATTCCGATTGCTAGGTGTTGATGCAGATATCCCAAGAAGATGGCTTCTTGAGGTCCTGGTACATGTTGGCATTGCTGCCAAAGTGAGCAAGGAGGAGAAGATTCACTATTTCATCCCAGTAACCCTTCCAGAAGGGAATGTGGATCTCTCAGTTGCCTCTGTAGAAGCATTAGGATTTACCTTTGCATTTAAATCAGAGTTCCTGAATCAGAGATACAGCTGTGTACCAACAGGTATATTTCACATACTGGCTGTTGACATTGCCAACAATAGAACAACCACTAGTGATGCACAATCTGATCAGCCAAGTAAAATATGGAAATATTGCCCAAAGATTTCAGGCTCCACCCAATTTGCATTCTCTCGAGAGAATGCCCACATTGTCCTTTCACAAAAAGAAGACCTCATTCAGCTCCATCTGTTAATTCCCCAGTATTTCCCACGGCTTGATATTTCCTTGCACGAGCTCTGCAAGCACATTAGAGAAGAGATGCATGAGCGTATTAGTTATGTTAGCAAAAAAGTGTTTGGTTCTAAATTTCTTGAAGAGAAAGCCTCTCTAGAAGCTGGTGTCATCTGCAGAAACTGTAAGGACTCAAGCTTACATCTTAAGAGATTTGAAGGAGACAATGTGATGGCTGGTCTCTGCACAAAATGGAATAAGATGACTTCTTTTACTTTAAGAGAAGCAGTCTGGGTTTCTCAAGAACACGGTGGTACCAAAAACCAGGTATGCTGTCATGCTTAAAAATTAAGTATATATTTGTGCATGCATTCCGTTTACATGGAAATTAGTAAATGGCAATAATTACTGTGACAGTTTATAGGCAAGTGTGTTAACAAGTGTTTCTTTTCTTGTGACTGCTCGTTTATAGTTGGAAATGTCTGGTAGCATTGAATTTGCTGGTGACCAATTTATTCTTTATCAAGACCAATCTTCTCTGCCTGTTAAGCCTAAGCAGCATGAAGAAACTGGAAGTGTTGCCAAGAAAGAAAGTGAGCCTTACTTAATACATGATGCTAATATATTGCAATTTTATGCTTTACCAGATTGACCGATGATGTTTTACTTTTTATTTGTACAGCAAAAGGGAAAAACCCAAAAGAGATCATTGAATTCCTTGACCAGATCTATAGCAGTCATATCAAGTTTTGTGATGCAAAAGTGATACGCTTTGATCTGGAAAGAGGCAATGTCATAACACTAGGACAGAGACAACAAATGGAGTCTACGTTAAGTGTAGCTAGAGCTAATGAACTCCTTTATCAGTTTCTTCGCAATGATCCTGCCCTAGAAACACTTCAAGGAGCTGCAGAAGCCCTTAAGAATTCATCTGAAACCACAAACATGAACAAGGAGTTTGCTAGGACTATTGAAGATTTCTTGGAGTAGGACATTGGATTCTGAATCACAATGCATGCATGCTTATAATTTTATTGTGTAGCTATATAGATTTTCTGTTTATTTAATTGTTTCATAATGCTGCTTCTGATATAGATATTCATGACGAAGTATAATAATTGTTGTACTATATAGTATATTAGGCTTCTGGACCGTACAAAGGATAAACACAAGATGCTTTGAATTCAAGGCCTTGACGTCTATCCATCACATTGATGATAGCAGCAATGTATTGGTATATAACAATAATAATATAGCAAAATCCCATCAGCTCAGGTTATCTGTAAAAATTGTATCTAGGTAAACGATTACAAACTTGATATAATTAAAGTAAATAGCTTCCTCACAGCAGTTTTAGACCTACTTTGTGAGACTATATAATCAAAAGTTGCATATTAACAAAGGCTGTACAAACATCAAGCATTACTGAATCAAAAGCATTTCTATGGCACTGCATGATGAGTTTCAAGTTCAATGATAAATAGATTAAATTTACGTATATAACATGTTTGCCCAATCAACTGCTGTTAGTAAAGTTTTGCACCAAATCCAAAGAAATTTCGAATTCGTTCCCAGTAGTATCTACTCCAATTATCTTCTGTCCTGTTATATTCAGACTGGGGTACTCCAGTTTGAGTTAGGATGAGTTTGGTACCATAACTATCTTGTTCTAGCTCCATCTTAACAGTGGAATAAAAACCTGAAAAAGAAAATTTATAGGTCAACATAGCATACTTTATGAGGATGCTGAAGTTATACCACTTCTGCTGCATAATACACAGTACGTATGTAAATAATTCTGATACTGTAGATTTTCTCCCTTAGCTGAAGAATTTAAATGTGAGGCTTTCAACCTCAAAGGCAAGAGTATGGTAATGACAATCAACATTTGGAAGGATATTTGAAATTTATACTATCTATAACTATTTAAATGAACTTCAAGAACATTAATTAAAGACATTTCCATTACATATGTTTTATATCACTACCACAAACTTCATACTACCCATTTGGGGCATTAGGTGCTTTTAAAGCACTGACTGCAGCTTCATGAGGGAATAACTTGTATAACCAAAGTAACACTTATTCAGTGCCCTTCGAATTATCATTATTATTATTCTTGTTGTTATTGTTATATAATTATAAAAATATTCAGTAGCCTTCAGATCTGTGAACTAAACTAGACACTTTAATAATAGCAACATAGGTAAAAACTCTTGAATTACTTGAAGATGAAAATTCCTAAACACATTTATTGAGGTTTAATAGGCACATGCCTAGAAGGCCGAACCGCTAACCTGCTGGCCAATCCTTGCATCTCCAGTGTTGAACTATCCTTTCATTGGGTTCCTACAGAGTACATAAATGAACGATGCAATATTATACAAAATTAGAGGTTATATAACATTAACGTAGTTCAACTGTGAAGAGATACAGGTTACAAATTATTACACGTTGGCAAGCATGCATATACTCATTTGGAAATTTACTCACCAATTGTAAGAATTTTCCT
Organism: Chondrosia reniformis; assembly: GCA_947172415.1. Taxonomy (NCBI): domain Eukaryota; kingdom Metazoa; phylum Porifera; class Demospongiae; order Chondrillida; family Chondrillidae; genus Chondrosia; species Chondrosia reniformis. Next base: position 2,155,200 of record OX359202.1, on the reverse strand, counting down.
GATATGTTGCCATCAAACAACAGAAACTCCCCTCCCTTAATAGCATCCACTTTGGCGGTGTTCCCAGCAAAAACCTGTACTTTGGCTGGTTCTGTTAAGACTGAATAAAGATCTTCTACTCTACATTGAAACTCCTGTGTCATTGTGATCTTGACAGTTGGCACACGGAGACCAGCAGAGGTAGATCCATTGCCACCATTACTAGGGCCTTTGGCCACAACACTAACTGGAAGTGAATTTGATCCTTCTTGCACTTTTAGAGATTGGTCTTTGGTAATTGGGAGGATCATGCCTTGCGTAAACTCTACAAAAGTGCCATTCAAATATCTTATTTAAACATAACACAGTTAATTAGTTAATATACATACTAGAGTAAGGATTCCTTCCAACTGCATCGAACTTATCTTTCGAAAGGGTTTAGACACTCTAAAAGTTGAAAGATGACCCTTTCAAAAGATAATATACATACATTGAACAAAAAGTATTGTTTAAAACGTAACGCCTTTAATGTAGAAGAAACATTGTTCTATCCAAACAAACTTAAAGGTTATTTGCAATATATACCACATACAGGTGTATATATACTAGTAAGAGACTGCGGTTAAGGCTCTTAGATTATACCTTGTTTCAATTTCCTGATATACAGTGCTAATTTTTCTAAAATTAATGAAGTCCCAACTCTTATCCATAGCTGTTTCATCTTGTAAGCTCCAACTACATCACTATCCGTAGTGACAGTAACCTGCAGCATGTACGTACATATGTCAATATTCGGGAAGTTTGTTTGCAAAACATGCAGCCACTAGTAGTAAAAAATTAAATAAGAGTTAGAATTGTTGAAAGCCAATAATTACTGATTGCCTTTAAGAACAGAAAATACATTGCTATTATAGAAATTCTTTACATTCACAAAAATGAACCGATGCATTAAATAATTTTTGATTAATCTCAAAATGGCTAACTCAAACTATCATCATTAAATTTTGTTGATTTTGAATTATATCCAATCTAATAATAATGTCTCCTGAAGAGTGTAATGGGTGAAACTGATGTCTAGATATGTATAAAAGTTATATACACATATAAGCACCACTGACACTCGGCAGAATTTAGGAATATCTACAGTATATTTTAAAAGGGGAACTGAAATATATCTTCAATTCAATCTTCAAAATCGCTTTATCATACCTAATAAAGCAATATAGTGAATGGACGACGTCATGTATCATATTCCTAAACAGTGTTTGCTATAAAGCCATGTCACAGTTAGTGATACCAGCACATTCACCATACACAGTATTCAGGGTTTCCTTACTCGCCCCCCATAAAGAAAATCAAATTGCAAACAAATTTATAGACCCCTCAAATTTTCACTCAAATGTAAGCACTTTGCCTCCATTGTGATCTTTTTTAAAAGAAACCCGATACAAAATAGATAACCACAAGTGCCTGGTAATAGGCTTTGGTGCTGTACATAATGCAGATCAATATGGTAGACTCTAAATGGACTAAATTTGTGACCTTGAATGACCCTTATCTTCCTAACAAAGAAATTCGTTTCTAAAACAGTAATCAATACCTACGTATACGTAATTGGAAGTAATCTAAATTTTGCAATTGCAGTCCCCCAAAAGTTAAGCAAATTAAGCAAAATCTCAGCTGTACGTTTCCAGTAAAGAACTCACAGCAGTCTTATCTCAAAACAAGAATATACAAATATAGAGACTATAAGCAGAGAATGGAACTGAAAACCAAAGCAACAATCAGTGAATTTCTAGTCTACACCTATTAAAACAATACCAGAAGGCATATTATTAGGAATATATAATAAATTACTGTCAGACTGCATCAATTGTAATACTAACTTAAGCAAGTATGTAGAAGGCAAATATAAGCTCTGCACTATTAACAAAATACGTACATCAATATCTTCCAAGTCATTCTCTTCACTTAGATTAGGTATAGTGATGTCACCCTTAACCTCTTTCCCTCCATTGGCAGGCACAGCTGTCCATTTTAACTTTATGTCCCATTCATAGAAAAATATTAACTTCCCTTTTCGATTACTATAGAAAGAGAAAAAAGATAAATAAATATGTAAAACAAAAATCAAAAGGGCCAGTGACGTGCTCAAATCTTTTTTGACTTACTAACATTTACAAAGAATTTAGGTAAAACCAATAATTTCATTTCAGAAAAATTATTTTGTAACAATGCTATATATTTTCTGTATACGTGTGTAGTTTCCGCATTATAGTTTGTAGTTTCCATTTCTGTATCTAACTTCCGTGTGTATGTGTTATCCATTGATCATTAACTTAACCTTTTAACGATTGCGTTTTCTACTTTCGCAAGGCCGTTAACGACTGCACACCCCTTCTGAGCCAGCACCGGTGAATCAACCCTTAAAGTGTATTTTAGGGTCAAAACTAAAGTTTACTTAAAAGCTTACCTTAAAATGACTCTCTTCTGTATTGATTCGGGGGAGTACTTCCGGAACTGACGGTAGAATTTGACCAAATACCAACTCGCTTCCCTAGGCAGCCATTTCCGCTTGCGCAATACACAATAAGTGGCGCCTAATACGTACGTATATGGAAACAGCTTACTGCTGATCAAAAAGGACGGTTTTGAAGCTATAGTGATTACTCTTTATATCTTATTTATCCAGCAAAAATCGGCACTCACTCAGCAACAAAAGGTGACAAATTAAAAAGTGATTAGGTTATTCCTAATCCTATAGTTTACTACGCGAATGTTACGTGTGACAATCGTTCATATATAAATGACTTACAAAATCGCTTTCATGGTTCTTTAGCTTTTGTAAATCTAGCTGACATTACACTGAAGAAACAATGGCTAAAAGAATGAACACTTCTTTCATTATAAGAAAAGTAAATGAAAAAGCAGACAGTGATGACAGTGATTGGGCTTTGTCTGAGGATGATCTCTGGGAATCTGCTGAAGTTGGTGAAATTGATACCAATATAGGACCTGTGATATCCAGAGATCACCTTGAAGAAGCTCAAAAAGTCGTTCATGAAGATGAAGAGGTTGTTGAACCTCAGTATCCACCACCTTCCAACCCTTTTCCAGTTCGGACATCAACTCCAGAACAAGCGTCTTCACTCCCCTCTATACTGGATATCTCTGCAATACCAACACCAATTCCTTCTACTTCATCGCAAGGATCCTTTGACCATCCACCATTTACAATGAAGTCAGGGTCTCTTTTGAACCTTGATGAAAGCTGTAGCCCTCATTCTGTCTTTGAGGCAATATTTGATGCAGCCACATTCCAGCTGATCACTGATCAAACAAACCTCTACAGCCAACAGAGCCATCCTGGCCCTACGTGGGAAAATGTTACGGTACCAGAGATGAAATCGTTCATTGGGATCCTAATAGCCATGGGAATTCATAGGCTGCCTGCAATAAATGATTAATGGAGTATGGATCCCCTTCTTGGTGCTCCTGGGATCACAAGGGGCATATCTAGGGACCGCTTTAAGAGCATACTCCGATACCTCCACCTGAACGATAATACCAAAATGCCCTCACCGGGCCAACCCAATTTAGACAAACTCTATAAGGTGAGACCCTTATTCAACAAACTGAAAGAATGTAGCCAAAAAGCATACTACCCACACCAGGAACTGGCTGTCGATGAAGCTATGGTGCTGTTTAAGGGCCGTTCCAGCATTAAACAGTACATGCCACTGAAACCCGTAAAGCAAGGATACAAGGTGTGGTGTATTTGTGATTCCAGAAATGGGTATGCCTATGATTTTGAGGTATACCTAGGTGCAATGGGTGGCTCCCCAGAGAGTGGACTAGGTGAAAAAGTTGTTCAGATGCTCTGCCGTTCCATCCAAGGCAGAAGTCACCATATTTATATGGACAACTTTTTCACCAGTCCTTCTCTAGCCTGTTCCCTCCACCAGAAGCAGACATACCTTATTGGGACTGCTCGTGTAAACTGGAGGGGATTTCCTGAGGCTCTACGCGATTTGAAGACCCTCGGAAAGACACTGCCAAGGGGGGGACACAAATCCATACTTGTTAATGATGGCAAAACTGAGTGCCTGGTTTGGATAGACAAAAAACCAGTTGCCATCATTAACACATTAGTTCATCCCCATAACACCACCCATGTAATGAGGACAGCAAAGGATGGTACTAGGCAGCAGGTTCCTTGCCCAGAAAGCATTAAATTATATAATATTCATATGGGTGGGGTTGATCTTTTCGATTTTAGGCGCAAGACCTACTCTTGTAGTAAAAAATCCAAGAAATGGTGGCTGAGGATTTTTTACCTTTTACTAGACCTGGCAGTAATCAATGCCTACGTTATTTACAAGGAGACAGCCACTAAACAGTTTACCCAGAAGGAATTTACACTACAGATTGCCAGCCATAACTCTCGCAAAAGACAACCCTGCTTCCATGATCCTGCTTCAGTGACACGTTTAACTGAGCGGCACTTCCAGGAGAGACAAAATAGGAGAGGGCATTGCCGTATTTGTCTCCAATGTAGAAGAACTTACTTTTGCTGCAGTCAATGTTCGCCTTCAGACCCAATACCCCTTTGTCCGCCTCCTAATCCGTGTTTTAAGCTTTATCATACGCTAGAGCAACTGACAACCAAGAGAAGAAAGGCAAATGCTGACGAATAAAGGCTTCCTCCATCGCCGTGAACATTGTTTACATAGGACGCCCACGTTTTAATGCAAACGATTGCATAATTATTCTTATTTTATACTTAATTTTTATGTCTAATACACACAGTAAACTGTGTACAAACACAATATTCGTATTGCCTACAACATGCGCTATTGAATAGTATAAAATATATATAAATTCGGCCATTTTAAATTGTCGCCGTCCTTCACCACTACTGGTCCGAAAAGGGGTGAGCAGTCGTTAATGGGTTAATGCATTCCACCCCATTGACACCCGCACACCGGACTGCACTGTTCTGTTGTTTCTTTGTTGGACACATACACTTATAGTTTCCCTAGACTTTTGTAAGGATTATTCTTGCATTCATTACGGTGTACGGCAAAATAAACTAAATAAAAAATAAACTTCCCATACCGTTGCTGTGCAACGTTGGTTCTACGGTCAGACGTTTTTAAAAAGACTGTGTAAACGTGTTTATAAAACGCTGCGTCTTTTAATCAGACAACCGTTGGAAATTTTAGATAGTCTAAACAACGGGGCTGCATTTTAGGTATTTTGTATTTAAAAAACTATATGCGCCCAGAAATACTTTCTCTTTTTATGCCATTCTTCTAATTCAAATGCCATTGAAGAATCATGATTGCTTGGGACAGCCTTAAAACAAAATACGTACGCAGATTTCCTGGAAAGGGGGTGTATGAACTGAAGAATCATTCAGGACAGGTCATCAAGAAGAAAGTGAATGTCAGCAGATTGAAGCTCTACACACACAGAGTTGACCCTGAGGTGAGGCTTGCACAAAATGTGGAGGACTCTGTGACAAAGGAAAATGAGGATGGAGGCAAGGGAAAGGATGATGCCATGGATTGCGAATTTGAAGAAGACTTTGTTATGAAAGCAAGCGATGATGCCGTTGTGTATGAAAGCAAGGGAAAGGATGATGGAAGGAAAGAGGTGGATTCTTCCACATCTTACCTTCCGTCAGCCTTTGAGGCAACTGAGAAAGTTGATGAGGAGATGCAGAAAGGGAATGGGAATGATGACAAGGAAGAGGATGAGGATAGAGGGCAGATGGATCAGTGCATGGTAGATATTTCCAATATTGACAGAGGAAAGGAGGATGAGAGAAGGAAGGGAGTGGGGCAAGGTAGGAAAGAAGGACAAGGGAAGAAGCGGAAAAGAATGCACTTGCTAGTGCCATGAAGAGGCGTTGCATACCATCACTGAGTAGGAAGAGCATGCAGCAGATTATTGAAGGAGAAATGCTGACTGATGAGCATATCTCTTTTGCCCAGCATTTATTGCTAGAACAGTTCCCAACCCTAGATGGCCTGCAGTCACCATTGTTAAGCCAAACAAATGCTTTCTCTCCAGTTACTACAGAAAGCATTCAGATCCATCACACAGGCATTGCCACTGGGTGACAAATACCTCAATTGGCCAAGATCGGAAGGTCTGCCTTTATGACAGTCTCTTCAAGGGAGGAGAGCTATATCCGTCTTTACAGGTGCAATTGGCAACTGTGTACAAGTTGTGTGTTGAAGTAGCCCCAGAAGGCAACCACACATTTCTGCCCATGAAAGTGCCATCTGTACAACAGCAGAGGGACTACACATTCTGTGGCCTGTTTGCCATTGCATTTGTGTTCCATGCTGCAAGGGGGGATGATTTAACAAGGATATCATTCCATCAGGACAAGATGAGGCAACACTTGGCCAAGTGTTTTAAGAACAGACACTTTACACCTTTTCCACACAGTATTCTTGCCTAACGCTACCGTCAGATTTATCCCCTGAATCAAGGAATTTGCCTGTACTGCGAGTGTGACATGCCTGAAGCATTCGACAACATGGTTGCTTGTGATGGCTGTCAGCAGTGGTTCCATGGGGGTTGTGTAGGGTTCAAATCTGTAGCAAAGTTATCCAGTTAGCTTTGTAGACACTGCAAGTCTTCATAGATGCTTATTCACATAATAACCTTATAATCGTTACACTGTAACTAATATCTATGTCTATCAATAATTGACAATGCTTGTGTGCAAAGAAAATTATAGATACATAATTATAAAAAATGCATGTGAATGGAGCCCGGTGCATATATACGTAGCTCATGCACCGGACCACAATCCTGCCTCCATTTTGTAATGACATCATGGTCGTCAGAAAGTTGGTCTGGTACGTACATAATTGAATGAAATTATTTCATGCAGCACCTCAACATAACCAGGGGAAGTGATAAATGTAAATTGATTATTGATGCATTGTGTGATAGTGTCTGTGACTGCAGCAAGAATGTACGTATAATCACTACTGTAAAAGTGCAGATTCTCAAATGAGGCTCAAAAGAAGTTAAATAAAAATATTAAGAAATGAGGTTAGAAATAGGGATGGTAATGCTTACCAACAGTGACTAGCATATCTGGTAAATGAAGTGAAACAAGACAGTGTTCATGCGATAGGCTAACCATACAGAATTGGAATACTAAAATTTAAGTGACTTAAGCTTACACTTTTAAATGTCCTAAGTCACCGTTGCAAGCACTGTCATTCCTACTTCTTATTTTGTTTCCATTTAATTTGTAATATAGAGTGTCAACCTATGTACGTACATGAGTGGAATGGTTCCATTGAATTGTGTATGTACCAGACAACCTTCCTGCCAACTATTAAAATACACACAAGATGGCAGTCTTGGCTATATCAAACTGTAGATAAGTATAGATCTATGATTGCATACAGGCAAATACAAACTTTGCAGATGCATCTCCAGTAATGGATGTCACTTCAGTTAAACTTCCACTGCCATCGGGGTCTTCAAATTTGACACAAGTCAACAAGTCTTTCAAGACATCCTTTGACCAAACAGATGCATTCTTCTCAGTCCTATAAGGTAAAAAATGATCAAACTTAATAAACATTTAGAAGTATGCAGTCATTTAGCTATGTTTAAGAAGAATCGGGACATCCATTTTGAACTGAATTGCACAATAGAGGATATGCAATGATTGCGCAATAACCAAAAGGTTAAAGGTCGACAGTGAATACGTACGGTTTAGCATTGAAAGTATACAAAACCCAAACATTTTTGATTCTATTCACCATGTCTCATCGTCAATGCAGCATTTGGGGTTGTTCTAATAGGAAAGGAGGATGCCCTGAAGATGTTTAAGGTAATAAAAGGTGCAACTACGATGGACTGCGCATGAAAGACTCTCCTGAGGCAAGTTCGTTGCTGACACTTCACAACATAAATAAGATGCTACCTGAAATCTATAAAGTCGTCGTTTTCCAGCTAAATAAAACTAGAAAAGTGCCAGGAGGTAAGTTGTGGAAACATGGATCGGAAGCAAGTCTCACTACCGTATTCTCTCTAAAATTTCGTCACCCTATATTTTCGTCATCCGCTAGAAACCTGTGCAAACGCATTCTAATTGGTGACGAATTTCCATTTTCTAATATTCGTCACATCACTCTAATTATTCGCCAGACAGCTGGAAGGCGTGCCTGTCGTGTCCATTGGCCCATTCTTGGTAGCAGATGAATTCTTCCCCGACTGTCGGCGCCCAGGAGTCTTTGTAAATGTGATACCCTCGAACTGCTGTCCATACGGTGAGTTCAAAACCCGCCATTTCGTCTCGAGAAACGCCCCTAACAAGGTGCTCCAAGGTTTCGCCGTCCGCTCTAATGTTTCGTCGAAATAATCTAAATATTCGTCACCCTCGGCCAGCTTGTTCATTCCAACTCTATTTGTGACCAAGTGACGAATTTTCCTGGACAAAGTTAGTGACGAATTTTTAGAGAGAATACGGTATGTGGAATTCAAGGGGCCGAGTAAAAGCCGCCCGAATGTTTTACCTACACTATTCAAACAATGCCATGACTTGTACAGTCCACCAGCAAAGCGCTGGAGACGACTCCTACAACATTCTCCTTTACCTGAGCTGGAGCATGATCATTAAGAGGGGCCTTCAGTGTTGAATCCCAAGCCTGTAAGGGAAATATCTTCTGCATTTCTTTCAAATGCCTTAAAAAGGGCCGTGGTCGGGCTACGTCAGACTAGGGCACAATTGGCAGATAACTTGCTGAAACAAGTAGAATTATCGAAGGCAAAAGTTCATCTACTGAAGACACAACCTCAGAGGTTGGATGCAAGTTTGCTAACAGCTGAGGGATCACCCGTAATATACGGACACGGCGTCCATTTGCACCAATGACGTAACCAATCACTTCCGCTTCACTTCAAGAGGCACTTCCAAGTATCACTGGGGCGCTTACTGCCTTCTTTTGTTTGTTTATAGGGGTTGATGGATCACCGTACCGTACCGTACGTTTTCCAAAATCAGATGCGCCCGTAAGTTGTCAATTGTTGGCTGTGTCCATTATTCCTCTTCCTTGTCCCCTGATTTCCCATTTAAAAAATTACTAAAAAATTACAGAGCACCTATACCGAAAAATTACCGAACACCTTGGGGTTCAGACGTTGTGTAATTTGGCCCATTTAGGGAATCCCAACTAAATGCAGATTATAGTTTAATGTTTTTTTTAACTTTAAGACCTGCAGCCACTAAATGTACATTAGATTCTGGTATACAAACCTAATGTATGGTGAGAGATAGGGCAAATACGAGTAAACATCAATTTTTTTAAACTCCTTGGATATGTTTTATGCATGTCTTTGAAAGCTGAGACACTATGCATGATGTAATAGAGTTTGCGCAATTACAATATAATCAGGTATGTAGGAGTTATGCAATCATTGAGGGATATGTCACGACTATATAATAATCGCCTGAGAATAATAATAATTTCAGTCGAGCTGATTTCCAATATTTTGTACAGATTAACATTATTAATATGATTAATTATTATTCATATATAATTTGTAAGGCGCTTTTTCTAAGCGGTTTTAAAAATGTCTTTTATTAAAATTGGTAAGGTTGCTTTTGGACCACAAGATGACCTAATCTACTGGTATCAATCAAAAGGCTTGCTGGCCAGCAGCAAGACCTGTCCTTGTGGCACAGGTATGGCCATGGTTCCAAGGAATGACATCTCAGACAAATTCAGGTATATAATTATAATTACATTTTTAAGATTACATCTACAATGCTGATTAAAAATTAACATTACATACATACTATATGTATACACAGAATCATAGGGGCAGGCCTCCAAGACAGGAGAGATGCATGCATAATTGGCTTATGCGATACCTCCTTTGAGCCAGCCCATGGAATTGGTGCCTGACCAAAGGGCTGGTACGCTATTGCCAATCATTCAGGCACATGTGCAGCCTGGCACTATAATTGTGTCAGATGAATGGAGGGCCTACAGCAATGTTGGACAGCTACTTAATGTAGCTGCCCACAGAACAGTAAACCACAGCCTCAATTTTGTGGGTCCAACTAGGACCTACACACAAAACATAGAAAGTTACTGGAATAGAACAAAAATCAAATTCAAAAATATGAGGGGGGTATCTGAAGACCAACTACCCTCCTACTTAGATGAGTTTATGTGGAGGGAACAGTATGGGATTACAAAAATAGACGCATTTCAAAACATTCTTGCACACATTAAACAACAATACCCTGTTTAAATACATACACTCCTTTATTTATAGAATTTCACATTTACACATCTATTTACATTTATTATTTCCTGTAATCATAGATACTAAATTGAGATCAATGAAAGTCACTTACAAATAAATAAAGAGGTCAAACTGGACCAAAAATGAAGGAGGAATTGGTCAAAAGAGGCGATATACTTACCGTAGAATGATTCGGGGTGCGAAGACCCCATCAACGCTAATAAACTAAGTGAAGTGCCCGATGCAACCATGGGAGATAAGCGCCCCTCGACAAAGACATAGTAGGTGAAGCGGAAGTAATTGGTTACGTCATTGGTGCAAATGGACGCCGTGTCCATATATTATGGGTGATCCCAGCTGAGCAGCTAACAACCCTTTCACAGGCGCCATATGATCTGCCTGTTTTCACTTTTTTTCATAAACACTTTTAGAAGCAAGTTTTGTTCAAACAGAAACGACTTGCTACCTTAAACAGGTATACATTGAAGCGCTTATTTAAATGTCAGCGAAGTCTAAAATTTGAGCGAGATGGAACAACCAATATCCAAGATATAAAGTGTTAAAAAGGGCCGATTTTAAAACTCTCAGACACTATGCGCTTAGTCTAGAATTATGTTCTATACTTCATTTAAAAGGCTACAATGTATTCTAACAAAAATAAGTCTGTTTCGATTCATCCATCCGTTGAGAAGAAAACTGTGAAAATACACTTTTAATTGATTAGTAAATGCTATTTAATCTTTCATATCTTGGGAAATAAAGCTCAGACGCCAACAGACTTCTTAATTCTTACTAAATTACACTCACTGAATCCATTGAAGCTGGCTAGAGGATCTTCTAATTTAAGCGCATAGGCAATTTTCCCTCACTTTTGCAATAGACGCCATTTCTCAACATTTAAATCATATTCATTAGTAAATAAGTATATTCATGGGATGACTTACACATTTGAAATGCAAATGGTGAAATTTTATAGCCGGATGCTAATATTTCGCAAATCCTAAGTTTTGTAGTTGGGATATTATATACATGTATACTATACGTTGACGTAAGTGGCCGAGGATCGCCTTATGGTGTTATTCACACTAAAGATCGCAAATTTTCGTCTACAATAGTAATTACTGAGAAGATTATGCCCCCCCCCCCCCCCCCAAAAAAAACAAGAGGGATATCAGTCGCTAATCAGATTGCTCTGAAGTTCAACTGCGGCTTTGCAAGAGTTGCTGCATACAAATTATTCATTAACAAAAAATACGTAAAGCTAGGTAGTCGACGATAGCTAGAGAAGTGAATCATGTTATAGCTACTATGCAATGTATTACTGGAGCCCCTGAAAAGCCGTTTTCACAATTATAGAAGACATTAATTATATAATACGATACGTACGAAGTGAGACAATTAGATAAGACATTAATAAGATACAAAGTGAGACGATTATATACGATATGCAAATCAATTAAGCCAACAGATGGCTGATTTAAGTCTATATACGTAGCTATATCCTGTAACCACTAACACTAAATAACGCATTCACTCTAGTGATTAAAAAACGAAATTCTTTACTAATTAGCACTTGTTACGTGATGATCGCTATATCCCTAAGGAACAGCCATAAGGTACCACTGTTACAGGTGTAGGCAAGAAACTGTTCAACCTTCTTCTTGAGTGGCTACATCCTGTTTTTCCTTCTAACCTGCCTGCTACATCATCTGTTCATACTCGTTACCTGAATGAGTCACAGAAGCTGTTGTTGATACTTGTTCGAATACATCAAAATCTTACGCAGGATAATTTGGCTTTTCAATTTGATATTGACCAGAGTTCTGTATCCAGAATCATCAATCAGTGGACACCAATCCTTGCTCACCACCTAGAAGGTCTAATTAAATGATCTAGTACTACAGTTGGACCAACTGACCCACCATACAATCATATGCCCAACATTGTAGCCATTATTGATGGTACAGAAATATTTATTCAACACCCTAGTAACCTGGGAACACAGAGGTCTTCATACAGTGACTACAAAAGTCATACCACCATAAAGTATCTTGTTTCCATTGATCCCTTAACTGGAGTATTCAATTTTGTTTCTCATGGATTCTCTGGGAATGCTAGTGATAGGTTTGTAGTGGAGAACAGTGACTTCTTAGACCAAATAAAACCAGGACAGCGTATTCTTGCTGATTGCGGTTTTACAACTAGAGATCTGATAGCTAAAAAGAAGGCTTTTCTAACTATCCCATCATTTTTAAGTGGAGCAGCTAAGCTAACTGGTCAGCAAGCAATGGAGACACTATGCAATTGTCAGTGTTCGTATACAAGTTGAGAATGCCATAAAGAGGCTTAAAGATTTTCAACACTTACCCCAATTACGTAAACAAGAAGATTCTTGATGATATGATGACCGTAGCTTGTGCACTTTGTAACTTAATGCCTCCCTTCATAAAGTGAAATATATAATGAAAACCATGCATAATGGGTCTAGTGTTAGTGGAATACAATTTGCTGAATTATAATTTTATAGTTGCTCAATAGATCCATGCACAGTTTAACTAAGTACGTATATGGAATGAAACCTCCTGAGGATTTCAGGGTCTAGTCCAGTATAATAAAATGATGTCATGTGTGTCAGAGGATACTGTCAAGATATATTCGTTCTACGTATTACTGCGCAGTACTGTGTTGAGTCTCTCTTTGCTTCTTTTGTAAAATAAATCCTTGCTCCAGTTATGACACCTCCTTTGTTACACTTTTGGAGCAGCTTGTTTGGGTCTAAAGGTGGTCCTACTGGTCCTACTGGTGTTGTGTACCCTTCTAGGGATGCCTTCCCAAAATCTAACTCCAGAGCTGCCATAGCTGAAGCCCCCCTCGATGGTCTTCACCAACCACAAGGTATAAAACAAAGCTGAAATGTGAACACAGATTTGTGTTTCTCCAGCTGGGCAGAAACAGTTGCCTCCATCAATTCTAAGATCACCTACTGATTTTCTAAAGATCTTTACAAAGCATTTTAGAAAGGAGGACTTTTACACATTGTTGGGCTGCGTTTACCTTTTACGAACATACCATATAGCAGGAAATTTTCAAGGGACAAAATATTCGCGAATTTCGAGGAAAATATCTGAATCCCTCCTATAGAAATTAGGTAAGTATGGCTTCCTGTTCGTAACCTTGTATATCTGTCAACATCGGACGACTGGCCGAACATCTAAGAATCAGCAAGTAGTTCGAGTTTTGGGGCCCCCCATGAGTTTTTTAAAGTCGAAATACTTGCTTCACGCACGTGGAAGCAGTGTAGTTTTTCAGGAATGGCTGCATGCCTTCAAGAATCCTGGACTACTTCAAATGTAAGTTATTAAGCTTTAAGCCTCAAAGAATAAACACTGTTATTCAAGTAAAGGTCACACACACTCTATATTAAATCACTCCTTTAGATATTTAACACCCATCGTGAATATTTATGGACAGACAATGACGTCACTCATAGACAAAATTTTTAAGGTACAAAAATTTTGTGAATGTCCAGCTATTCATGAAACTTTTGTCCCTCGAAAATTTCCTGCTATATGGTAGTACACTCGTTGTAAGTTGTCTCTACGTCGTATATGTGTCCGTATTGACAAAGTTGAACTCCCATTAGATAGTTCTGCGTATAGGCACCTAGGCGCTTTAAATAATTGTACACAACCTCCTCCTTGATTTCAGGCTATCCAGTTTTTGTCCAATTAGAAGAAGGAAGCTAGTTAAACGTGATCGGTACTTCCACCTCGAGCTCTTTGAAAGCTGCCTCTCTGAGTTCAGTTTCTAATTCATCCGTTTCAATAAAATTGCTTACCCTGCAAACCAATTCGCTTTTCTTACCAGAAACAGGAAGACCCTTTTGTCTAAGGAAGTCCTTAACTTTTCTATGGTCTACGAAGGAAGAGGAAGCTGCAGCTCGATGGAACACGCCCATTTATTTTACTACTTTGTGTGTTTACAAATACAAGAACATGCTACTGTTCACGGTTGACCTTAGTGACCACAAAGTGGGTGGGGAGACGCATATCCTCTATTGTATTGAGTTGCATGACACAAAACAGTTAATCTTTCTCATTGATCTCTTAAAGGTGTTACTAAAAGTGTTTCCAATGGGATCTGATAGGCATCTTGATTAATAAAAAATAACAAAATAATAGTCTTAATTTCTTTCATACTTCCTTTACGTTGACTTTACACCTTGAAATCTTAGCCCAATAGCCAGTTTGCAAAGCTACCACTTAAGTTTTACTTAACAGTTATTTCTCATTTATTTACTGTTTAGCTCAATTGCATAGGGTTAACGGTTTAGCCCTTCTTTAGTGATTAAAACATTTTTATAAGTTTTATTGTATATTGTTACATTTTATTGTTTAATAAAAATTCTCCCAGTTAGCCTTTGTAACAGTTGAATTTTTACCATTTCCTTTTTTTTGATTTGAATGCTGTACTATAGTATTCAAAGGGAACTCCTCTTTCCATAAGTGGAAGAACATTCGAAGCTATTACAAGTTAAAAGAAGAAAGTTAATACGTATCTTATAACTTTATGAAGTACTTACGTAAGTATAGGTAACTTCCTAAGATCACATTGGAAGCTTTAATTCAAGTGCAGTAGTTAAAAATTTCAATGAATGAAAGCTCAGAAATACTCCAATATACTGAGGAGTAACACAACTTGTGAAGGAACCACAAGTAGTAAGTAAGCAGCATGGAATTATTTTGGCTTAAGAGCTGATTCCAAAGGTGTAGTAATTGCTGAAGAAGTCTGTATGTCAATCCTTTACGACAACTTTGCTTGCTCAATATCATGATAAATGCAATAATCTCAATATTTCACATACATGATTATTGCGACTGTACTTTTCAATACCGCCAAACACTACATCCAGGTATAGCCCAACTGCCTTAGTAAGCCACTACCACTTGCAAGGCCGTCTGTCCAGGTGTATAGCCCAACTGCCTTGGTTCATTAAGCCTTTACCTACCAGGTTACACTTCCCAGTCAGTCATATACACAAGCACCGAGTTCAGAGGTGGTGCATTATACGTAGTTCAAGTGGAATGAGGGATGGAAGGTGGAATAAAAGGGTGCATGTGAGATTATGTGGATTATGAAAGTATGTATACAGTAAAAATAAGAAAAATACATTAAATATATACAGGGAAGGGAGCCATGAGGTTACTATCTAGTAAAGTTCCGTCTTTTCCACATTTTTAATATTATAAACTCGATTTGATACTCCTACCGCAGTTAACGCCTAGTATACTATCAAGTTCAGCAAACCTCTCTCTTAAGAAATAATGATGAATAGTATGTTCAAAAAAACAAATCTTACTTATATGCACCGAATACCATAATAACAATATCACCTACTTCGTTCAAGCGAATAGAAGCATCCCTAGATTGAGACGATAACCGGTAGACTCAAGAAATAGCTAGTGATACTTACCAGTGCCAATTGTTAACGTTCACGGCATCAGGACGTTCTTCTACAATCCACCTTGGGTCTCCTTCTCCCCACTTAGCCATGTAACCACCATCCGCACCGATTATTTCAGAACGCTATTCAACGTTCTAGAAGTTTTGGGGTAAACCCATACAATCAAGCGGTATTTCTATGAGTTACGCCTTCAAAAATGTCTGCTACTCCGAAGCCAGATATTTTTGGAGAAGTCAGTGCAACACTGTTTGAATTGCTTCATATGGAAATAGTATTGTATTTCCAGAGTTCGCTCGAAAATGAAGGCATAGGAGAAGTTTTAGAAAAACTGGATAGCATGGGATTTCGGGTCGGACATAGCGTCTGTGAGTTGTTGATGAAGGACGAAATAAGATACATGAAGGATGATAAAGACACAGTGCCTGGAAAGATAATGAAGTTTCTTGCTAGAACACTATGGCCGTATTTATTTAACTGCAAGCAACCGAGCTTAAAATCAAACAAGAGAGACATTTGGGTTATAGATGATCCAAATTTTAAATTACTTGAAAGAATATCTTCTAGTGAACAGTATAAAGATCAAGCTAAATTGGTATGTTTTTTATTTATTTATAAGATGTAATCTACTCTGCTAAGCATAGTTTTGTGTGATATTATATACAGTGTATGATAAATGATTCCAAATAACAAATCTCATACTATTGATGGGATCCAGAAATACAGTACTTTTTGGGTCGGTTGTCCAGACCGGACATTGCAATCGGTAATCGGTTAGCACTTGTGACTACCATTTGAACCAAGATTCCCACTAGAATGATGTCACCAACCTTTTGATCAATTACCGATTGCAACGTCTGGTCTGGACAACCGACCCAAAAAGTACTGTATGTACATACGTATGTAATTTAGTGTGATAATACCAAATCTCATACAAGTGACAGGATCCAGAATACATACGTATGTAGTTAAACCATATACACAAGTAAATGTACATATATTTTGTTTTGCAGTATGTAGCTTTTACTTGTGGTTTGGTTCGAGGAACATTAGCTAATATTGGCATCAAGTCAAGGGTTTGGGCTGAAGTCAACAAATTACCCAGTTGTGAGTATAGTAATTTCCATAATAAATATAACAAATATCTACATTTGTATACGTACTCTTCTAAGCCGCCATTTTAATTCTGTTCATACTTTTTCAATGAAAAAGGGCAGGTGTAATAGTTACTCCATTTTTTAGTACTGAATATTCATTGCTACATACATTACATTAAGTATGTACGTACGTACATACGTATATGTACATGAAAAATGTAATACACCATTTTCCTACATTCTATGCCTGTTCTGTTAAAAAGCCTATATGGGAACTAAACCTGGAGAATGCTTTGGATGAAGATACAGGTCCTGGAGCCTTTCCTCTCTTTCATCTTCTTCTCCACTGGGTCAGACAACTGTTTCTTGGAATTCCACCCTTCATCAGTGTACATTTCATGACCAGCTGATATGTATAGGGTGTGTACAAACTTCTAAAGCATGCTTTTCACATATGTACTTTTACTTCTTCAGATATCTGTATCTATTTTGTTACGTTTTAATTCATTTATTAGGTCTCTTCCATATTCAAACATCAGAGTAACTGTCTTCTGTTATTTGTATAACTGGTACTTTATGTTTGATTGTCTTATTATTTTCATTATCAGGGTACATTATTTAGCTCATGAAACGAAAATACTTTTTTGCAAACATTTGAATCCTGATAATTTTTCACACAAAGGAACAAAGTTTAGTATGTACGTACGTAGATGTGCGTAAGGTGTTCCTAAGTCAAAGTTAGCTCCTAGTTACAGATAACAGCAAGTTCATGTACTCTATAAAACTCGGTAATAGCTGCAGTGTGTTGAGCCTCTTAGTCGGATGTGGAGGAACTGTCACTACTCCCACTGCTACTGGATCCTGATGATGAAGATGATGACGATCCAGAGCTACTACTGGAGGAGGTGGAGCTGGACCTTGATCTTCTTTTTCTTTTAGGAGAGTCCTTTTTCTCACCTTTACCTTTCTCATTCTTTCTGTTTGATTTACTAGCAGTATCCTTCCTTCCTTCTTCCCTATCTTGGGGTACATTTCCACTTACCTTAGACTCAGTGATGTCCTTGTCCTGCGGTTTAGATGGACTATCATTACTAGCAGATACATTTACATCCATGCTGTCAACTTTCTCCTTTTCATCTTGCTGTTCTGCTATATTCAGCTCGGCTGGTTTACCCTCCAGTTCCCCCAGATCCCGCGTTGGTATACTCTCAGCTTGTGTATCCATTTCCCTGGTGGTGTTTGCATCCTCGGATTTGGGATCATTTTTGAGGTCTTCTGACAACTTTTTAAGGTGATCTACAGAAAACAATTTACCTTATTACCTGCATATACAACTATTTCTACACATAATCCATGTCAACTACGTACGTACCCTATACAACACAATTTTAGGCTTTGGATGGACACTTTTAAATTTTACCAGATAATACACCATACATAAGTGTGCATTTCCCAAAAGTTGTTGAGGAGGTTCCTTTTTGGAACCATCCATACATATGCAGTCTCAAGTTTCACCCATATTACAACTATTGCACATACGTAAATTGTGCAATCACTTTCTGTTGACTCACCTACACATACGTATGTACATACATACGTACCTTGGCAATCACTCTGTGACTTCTTCAGCAACTCTTCTGTTACCTTTGTGTGCTTCTTAGGGAGATAGAACAGAGGAGGCACTTGCTGGGTCTTTATGTATTTACCAATGAGGTTGTAATGCTTCTCCCAATCACTTAGCTACAATAGCAATTCAGAGATAGAGTCTAAATTATACATACGTACGTACATACACACTCTAATACAAGATATTTAAAATGAAGACTGTTCAAAATTTAATTGGAATTTGAAGGAATGCATAGCATAAAGTATCTTGGCACAATAAAATATGCAGTAGACGTACCAATTACCAGTTAATTGATTATACACATCATATTTTATGCAAGTCTGTTAATTATCACAGTTTTGAAAATTTACACTATATTTTTACATGAGGATTGAGTGACTTGCGTACCATGGAGGTGACTTCAATCTGCCTCTGCAGCTCTCGAAGCTTCTGTCTGTCTGCTCTCCTTTGGGAAAAGAGCTCTTTTCGTTTCACAATCATTTCGTCCCTGAATGCTTGTTTTTCCTGTTCAACTCTTGATTCAATTTCTTGTCTTTTCTTGTCCTTTAGAAAAAGTAACATAATATTCTTGAAGAGTAAAGGGGGTACAGTCAATGAGAAACAGCCAATAAAGTTTAGCTATCTAAGCCACTGTACTACCCTGTGGTCATTGGACAGGAAAGCCTAAAGTGATAATGTTTCTACGTAGATAAGCATCAATAAGGTCATCATTACGTACCTTCCCTAAACCAACTTCTTTCTCCTGATCAGCCTTAAACTGCCTAAGTGTTCCTACCAGTAGAGCACCAAACATTCTCTTATTCCTACATTTGAAATAAACGAGGGAAGCTTCTTATAACACACTCTCACATGCATACAAACTTGAGGCCCAAACATACATATACATACAGTGTCACCTCTATAATCAGCCAACCCCACCAATCCACCCAAGACTCCCCTGAATGAATTAGAGAAAATATGTACTGTACATAGGTACTCCACCACCTCACAATTATGATGAAATACTTTAATAAGTGGACATGCTATTAAGCTACGCATGCTTTCAACACTTCAACCCAAATCTTTACGAAGACAATTACGTATGTCTAATAAAACCACCATTTTTATTAATATCTTTGAAATTAGTAATCTGCTATCCTTCCTAATCTGCTACTCTACCACATTTCCCCGTACCAATGGTTGCAGATTATACTGGTGACACTGTATATACATATGTACATTTGTACGCATGTTTAGGCTTGGCTGAAGAATATACTTAACTTAAGAACTTCTTAGCAGTAAAATCTTACTTTACCTTTCTTTATTTTTGGGAGTCTCTTCCAAGTCAGATTTGGATCTGCTGGAGCGCAGTGAACCTATTTTGGTAACTGTTCCTCCTTCCACCATTGAAGATAAGGATGGCTAAGAGAGAATGTACATAATGAATAATTTTGTAGCATGTACGTACCTGAAAAATCTGCTTTACTAGAGGATAAGGTGGAAAGCTGCCCAATACAGCTACGTATATACGTACTCACTACAGCTTAGCTATGAGATTTAAATAGTACCTACGGTACAAATTATAAAAAAGTTAACATTTGACGGGAATGCATACTAAAACGTAAGGATTACGAACGCGCACGGGTACGGGCATAGATAACGAATCGTATGGCTCCGAGTTAAGTAGATAGACGGGAGTAGAGGAGGAAACATACGGGTACGTACACGATAATGAAGTGTAATGCTTGTTTTCTACATCATGAGGTATTATGTGTTAAATTCGTTACTCCTTAGGTATAACATTGGTATGCTATCAGTTCTTTAGTCTGCAAATCTCCTTACGATTCAAGATGAGTCATCAATCGGCCTTGAAAGTTTCACACAAACAAGTGTATGTTCTGTAGCTACGGGCGTCCTGTCTAACAGGTACGGGTTTAATATTGGTGCACATATGGGTGGCATTGACCGTTAACTTCTTTTATTATTCGTACCGTATGGCTTTGAAACAGTTAAACCCCCTGTGGATGCCTTCACGTTAAAACTTTAAAACTTTAGTTAGCTTTAACATACGTAGTTATGTTAGGATTAATTTCGGTTAAGATGAATTTTTTAATGCTCCCGACCATTTCATCTTAACAGGGTCCAACTGTACATACGTATATCTTTACATAACATGAAGCCAAGAAACCAAATTGCAAAAATGAAAACAGTACGTAATATACCTGGGAAGGCAGAGTGCAAGTGTTGTACAACAGCACATGGAAACCATTTATGGGATATAGCCAATGTTACATGTGAAATGCGTGATTATCCAGCAGCTAGATATGCTCTCAGTCATACTAGTGAAAATAATAATTATGGAAAAGGAAGTGGTCCTTTCTGGTTATCGCAAGTTAGTAAGAACGCCTCGAGCATACTCAGAAGATCTAAGATGGAAAATGGTGTGGGCAACTTTTACTTGTCTTCAGGTGATGTTCAGTCAAAGAAGCAGTGCTCTGGCCCACCAAGAAAGCTGTCAGAGCAATATTTATACAAATATGTATTTATTAATTCTTGAGGCTATTTTTGATAATACAGGATTAATTGATTAATTCAGAATGACGTCACTAGAAGTGAATACCTATTACCGATTACCAATGTGGATAACCAACCCAAAAAGTACTGTATAATGGAAATGAAGTGTCCCTCTCAGAATAGGCTTAGGGCACTGGAAGCGAATCCACCAATCCTAGCACTGTGACAAAAAAACCACCACTGGCATCATGGCAAAACTACAGCCCGAACATAAGCACCTGCTCTTTGCAAACCTAGGCATAACATGTTAGCTAGCTAACGCTAGCTAGCTATAGTCATGTGTGTAGCTAGCTAGCTATGTAGCTATTCAACTGCAGGCTGTCACATACATGTAGTTGCTTATGCATTATCATGTACCAAGAAAAACACAGATATCGACTAGTGTAAGAAATGTCTTAGCTACAATTCATGAAGGACACGCAAAATCAAGCCATTTAGCTATCTAGCTATGTTCCAAGTAGGTAGCTGGCTAGCTATGCACGCTTGGCCAATTCGTTGGCCTAAACCCTTTGCGTAGCCGTGTGATGGAGATATAGGCCGCTTGTAGATGATCTCTAACCCTTACACGTTCCGTTTCGTTCGACTTTCGCTTTCACGTTCCTATTTGATGTCAAAATGGAGCTGCGCCCGTGGAGCAGCCATTTTTCTTCGTATTCCGCTATTCTGTATTCCGCGTTTTAGTAATACCGGTGCTCTGGCCCACCAAGAAAGCTGTCAGAGCAATATTTATACAAATATGTATTTATTAATTCTTGAGGCTATTTTTGATAATACAGGATTAATTGATTAATTCAGAATGACGTCACTAGAAGTGAATACCTATTACCGATTACCAATGTGGATAACCAACCCAAAAAGTACTGTATAATGGAAATGAAGTGTCCCTCTCAGAATAAGCTTAGGGCACTGGAAGCGAATCCACCAATCCTAGCACTGTGACAAAACACCACCAGTACTAGCAGCAACACTGCAGGAAAGCCTATTCCGAGTTGGTCCTGCATGGATGGGGGCCTATACCCTCCATTCCAGCTAACACCATAAAACATGTTCAGAATAACTGCTTTACCACTAATGGATGAGATACAGCTGACTGTATGTTAACTTGGTGGCCTTGCAAGTAACCTTGGGTGCAGTAAGAGTGCCTTGTGGGTTGATAATAAAGGATATATCAATGAGGCAAAGAAAGTTTTTCATACGAGATTGAATTCTTCTAAGACGGTCGAACTGGAGGAGGAAGTACAGTAGCTCTGGGTAAAACTACTGGACCATTCGATCCTAAGCAAATTCCTAAGTCAGTTATGCCGAATACTTTTGATGTCATTCCCAAAGCTAGTACACCTGGTAAGTGGAGGTTGATAGTGGACTCCACACCCTTAATGTTAACAATGATGGTATTTGCTGACTCCAGCATAGTGTATTGAGGATGCAGCCTGGAGCTCAACCACCAGTTAGACCTTTCTGGGCATTCAAATTGCCACAAAAATGCAAGCTGGCTTGTCTGCATATCAAACTGTCCCACTCACAATGAGAGCTTGCTGGTAGGAGCTAAAACACTTAGTTGGTGTTCTGTAATTTGCTCTCAGGGTACATATGTATATAGCCCCCCATGGGCACCCATTCTTGAAAAGAATGATCAACTTGTTATCTACCCCAAAGGCACCTCATTGCCATATCCGATTGAATGCAAAATTCCACTCAGATTTAGCAAAGTGGTCAATCTTTGTGGACAGTGGGAAGGACATCATATACAATTTCATAAAGACAAAATGTAGTGATAGGTGAAGCCATTCAGAAAGGATCTTCTAAGGAACTTAATCATACATCTCTGTAAAAGTCTATTCTTCATTTCAGTCTTTCACAAAATTACTATAACTGCTCAATAAGTATGCAAAACACTATAACTGAAAACCTCTCCCTTAAATGCAATCTCATGTCCATTCCCAGGTACCCAAACTCAGTTCCGAGAGTCCTCTCTGACTGTAGCTCCCCTATGGTCATTGCTAGCGCCAGATAGTCCAGACTGGACAAAATTTGTACATACGTACGTACGTACATAGAGGTAAATGGATAACTAGTGTAGAATTATAATAAAATATGCAGTCTTGTGCATGGTAGTCCCGATACAATGAAGTTAAGGAGGACTACCTACTGATTCAGATTTAATGATCAAGTTGATTCACTTAGACTGGGATCACAGACTTAATGCCTCCCACTACATGAACTCACTTTCCTCTCATTTTCTTCATCTGAACTTTCCTTATCTTCCTCCACTTTTCCAAGGTGCCCAGCAAATCTAGACAGTTAAGGCATTAATGTAACACAAGATGGACAAATTGGTACAAACATCCGTACATACGTAGAGATAATGATAACATGTACATATGTATGTACAAATATATTATATATATACGTATATCCGTAACATGAAGCCATACATACGTAAATCGCGTTATGAAAACAATACAACAAAAAGATAGAACTGTACACATGAGGCAAAGTCTGTATATTAATTTGTCTGTTTAATGTTTTACATACAATATTCCACAATTACTCCAGAGTCTGAAAATTACAGACATTTGCAGGGCTGCACAGAGGGGGAATTCACTCACAACTACAATCAATTTTGCCCCCCCCCCCCCCCCCCCTAGACCTTTGGGAACCTTCTAAACTGCTTCAACACCCTCATACCATTGCCCCCCCTAAATTTTGAATATTTTCATTTTGCCCTGACCCCAAGTTCTGCATGCAGCCCCAATTTGAATTTAAAGACATTTGTTGGCACTAACAGCAGCACCCAATAACTCCCTAACACATATAATGAATACAGATTTTGTAAGTTCACATACACTCAGTAGGTATATCCAGAAGTTAGTGAAAACCAAAAATCTTTCATCACCTAAGCAAATAACGTCATTATTATACTTATTTTCCTCTAAAATTTTAACTTGAGAAAAACGATAAAGTATATTTGTTTGTACATAGACAGTATACAACAAGAAAGAGTCCAATTGGATCAACCTCTTGCTTGAATATATGAATATCAAATTAGCAGCCCATGCATTGCAATTCATTTATCATGCATGGTTGAGAGGCAATACACATACAGTCTTTGGGTCCAGGTGTGAACTCAAGCTATTTTAACTAAATTGGATAAACTGCATGATCTTTGCATGACTGAATATAAGTTAGGTCGCTCACCTTCCAATAGATCCTCCAGTATCTCTCCTCTTTGAAATTGGTTCACCTAGTCTCTGGTCAACAGAAGTCCTGAAATAAATACAATTGACTTACGTAATTGAAAAAAAAAACAAGTAAATATGTATTCTACATATGTGCAAAAGCTTCTAAGGAGCTACATAAGAGAATTCTTGATAATTGTCTAATTTCCCTTTGTTTGGGCTTTGCAATGAAAAGGAGTACACCTTACAGAGACATACGTAAGCACACATCAGAGAAGCCACAAGTGTGTGGCTATACGTATTTATTAGTTTGAGATTCTTTTACTAAGTCACAATTATAGCTTCTACTGCAAGACAGACAGCCATTTTGAATAATTATATAACCCAATCAATGAATCTAATTAAAGGAGAGAACAGTATCCAATTGAGACCTTACTACCTTTTATAAAGGCCACTCTATATGACAGGGCTTTAGTAAAGAAAATATCAAGTCTTACATTTATATCCGGGGTCACCTGGAACAGTAACACTGTTTCCCTGTGAAAGTGCATTACACTTGATACTTATACCAAAAAGCCTCAAAAAGGAAGACAATAACTTATAATTTGGAGCACGAGGGCAAACTGAACATAGATTAACGCGATTTTTGAGTATAATTTTACTGACCAGCTCCTATTTCTGGGTCTTGGACCGTCCCCAGCAGATCCAAACCTTCCTCGACCAACTGACCTGCAGAAACAAAATAGTTGCGTTATGAAATGCACTGTGCCATGAAAATTTCACTAATGCCTCCCTCAAAAAGCCAGAGTCGTACGTACATCATAAGCAACTAGGAAATTATTTAGCGATCTACGTATTAGTTATAATAAAACACACCTTCCTTCCATAAGTTTTCTACCAGTAAGCTTTTCAATATTAGTCTCAGTGTCAGCTAAGCTTTTCTTTACATCTTCCAGAGATTTCTGTAACACTCGTAATTCCGACACACCCGCCATTTTTCACACGTGGCTTAAAAGTGGAAGGTTGGGCGCTCCATATGATCACGTGATGGTTGGCCCCAAATATTTGGAAGTTAGGAACTTCTATGAAATTTGGTTGCTGTAATGTTCAACTTTAGTCGTCACTTGACAGGTTTTGATCGCTAACTCTTAACTGAACGCTAATTGTCAAGGTTTCCAACTTTAGTTATATTGTGCAATATTCGTCATTGGAAAAAATGGAGGAGAGTGTTTTTGAATAATCCATTTTTCGCCTAACGAATATAATGAAATCTTTGTCACATGTTTCACTGAAGAATATGGCCTGAAAGCGATTAAGAATTCACTAAAAAATGGTAAATTAGCTCCTGGTGAAGTGCAGACTTCTTGTTAGCCTTTATTTTAAATGTAGTAATGATCACAATAATAGCAAGATATGCTTCAATATATGTATTGTAGCTCATATATTTATGCTAATATGCCAAATCGGATTCATGAAATCATCAAAGCAATAGTGGCATATTAAGTGGGTGACACAATGTAGCTCGTAAATTTATCAGGGTAGTATTTTTGTTGTTTCCCTGACCATACCCTGACTATGCATAGCTAGGGTTTAATTGATTGAAAGTTTGACAACTGGCTAACTTCCTTTGACATTACTTATGAGAATTTATTTACTATTTAGTATTATTTTATTGTAAGTATTACACATGTAATGAGTAATTTAAAAAGGAGACCCTAGCTCACAGTCGAAATGTCCAAGTAAGCTCAAAAGACTGAAGATTATCCATTCGAAAGAAAACTATGAATAGGATGTGAAATAAAATAATAATAGATAAATTTAATCACCAATGTTTGGTCAGGTCAATATCAATTAGCTAAATCATCATACTTGACTTGATAGTGCAACTGCATGTTCTAGATGTCTGTTATATAGATATATAGCTTGTAACAACATGAATAGTTTCTTCTATTTAGATGAAGACACTCTACATGCAAACGCTGCCATCATTTTCTAATAAATTATTTTTATATAATAAATTACAAATTTTATAGTTGCTCTTTTATAAATGTGTTCTGGAAATCAAGTTTCTGGGGAGAATTACTTTGTACACAGTCTATATACCTATATAGAAATAGAAAATGTTTCAATAAACAATCACTTTATAGCTATTATATATTGAAATTGATTTCTTGCATGATATAAGCAGCTAAAATCATATATAGCTGGCAGTGTTTGGGAAAGACTGATCTTGTTGTTGATCCAGTCTTTTTCCAGGAAAACTTCAGAAAAGCCACTAAAATAACAGTTTCAAGTACGCGCTCAATACAATTAGGGGCGGGTAAAATGGCATCTTCGCGAACAGCCGTGATTAATGGGTGATTAATCGATTATGCGCTAATAGTCACGTGATGTTGAATAGGTCGAGAGGTTTTTGGTCCTGGCTCAACTATGCATTTAATAGGTCGGTAAGCAAGTGATAAAAGGGTGGATTGATTGGCTACCTCATAACCATTCTGAAGTCATTCACAACACATTAGACATTTAGTCTCTCTTCTTAGTTTACGTAAGACTTTAAATATTTGATCAAGACATCTTTTATTACCTCTTAATTTTCTTGCATCTCTATGACATGTTTACATGTTTAGGGTGGATCACAGTAGAGTGGAGGCAGTCGGTCCGGATAGAGCTGCTGCCGAGTGGGTCTTACGGAATGGAGGCAAGGTAAAATTCATTTCTCTGCCCACGTGGACTAGTGACTATCACAGGATCCCATCATCGCCGCCTAGTGAAACGCTGCTACTAGAAGCGATAGATGCAAGTAATGCCTCCATAACCGATGTTGGATTGCAACATTTGGGTGAGTGTTGGTGCAGTCACGTTTACAGAACAAACTATTCCACATAAGAAACAAACCTTGAAAATTAGATTCACAGTTTATCGTCCAGTGATAGCATGAGGGAGGGAGGTCATTTTTCATTATTCAGTAATATACAATCAGCTATCATATGTACAAAATGCACTGAAGTTTGAATATTCAAATGATAAAGGAACATAATAGCAATTTGTACAGCAGTCAGTCATACAAAATACACAGAGTTTGAATATTGGAACACAGTAAGCAAGTTGTACATACATGCAAACACACTAGTTGAAATATTAACATGACCATATAATAAAAACTGAAAGCTGGACAGCACAGACAAAAGAGCATGCGGGCAGGGACGATAAACTGGGATTCAAATTTGCTTAGCCTAAGAACATACTACGTATGTACATGCAACCTTTTACCAAGGTAGACCTGGAATCCAATTTTCACGGCCAATCTATAATATAGATTATTATCAAAAAGATACCATAAACACAGACATGTACTGTAGGTATGTTTAATCCATTTTATTAATAAAACTTCGAAAACTCTTTGGAAATATAACAATAATAAACATAAATGAATGATTATACAATAAATAATTAAGATAAGATAAATTTTAAAATATACAATAGGTGAATATAATAATAGTGATATCATTATTTAATTGATTTTATAATGATGAATTACAGTGGATAAGTGAGTTCGATAATTGATAAAATCATGAGAGTTGTGAGAAAACACATCCCTCAGCCACTGTAAGGTCTGTAACAGCTGGGTCAATCCTTCTTGGATGGCATGAGGAAGATCTGCTGCTGCTAGTGCATGTAATGGCTGATCAAAGAGCACAAAGCTAAGCATGCAAAGGGGCAAAGCTGAGGCGGATTCTCAGTAGCTCCATGACCTTGCTGTAGTTGGACTGGTTTTGTTCGGTTGAGAGAGCTGCCAGTCTTTTGAGGAAGACAGTTGCTGCAGGGCCTGCTCCTCCTAGGAGGCATGTTCAACTTCTCGAACTCTTTCTTCATATTGTTATATTTAATCCAATGGTTTGTTGAGAATTAATACATGATACCTTAAATTAAAATTTTGCTTTTCCATAGATGTACATTGATTTCATGAATGTACAGTTACAAGATTTTGTGGATACTTTAACTTGACTACACTAGAAAACTTGAGATGTACATTTACTGAAACCATTTAGGTGTGACATTACATGTACGTATGTGAATTAACCATTCTTAAATGCTAAGAAATTAGTTCAGGTTTTAAATAAGGTGTATTGGAATACTTCCAATTTGCCTTATTTTGTTGTATTACCACTGTACTAGTATTACCAAGAGTCATTTTAATACTTGGAGTGTTCTCTCATTGTCACAGTAACATATAGATACATTTTTTGTACCACCAAAAGGAATTGACATTTAGCTAGCACTTGCAGTTTTCTTATTCTGCAAGGCATTGTATCAGAGAACATGGTAGAATCATACTAGAATCATACTATTAGGCTATCTTAACTACACAGTAAAGAGACGAGATCTGGTAGTTCTCTCTAAGTTTGTGATGTTTAAAGCCATAACAAGAATATATTGTGGGTGCATTTCAGAACCTTCTGAATTGCATCATCAAAGTACATGTCTACCAAAAGTGACATTAATATGGCTGCCTTCTGGTAGTCCTGGTTATTGTAACTTAATTCCAGATATTTTGTTAGATCATTTTGTTTATAGATTGATCTTGTAATCCTTATAATTGCACAGGTGCATATTTGGCTAGTTCAGAAACAATTAACCTTGCTATACCAATTATCCAGTCAATGTATTTATAGGTCAGGCAACCTTTTAATTCATACAAAACAATACATGTTATAGTTATATATATAACTGTATAATTGTCACATGATTTGAAGGAAAGTATTCGTATACAGAGAACACAAAGGTTGTCATTATTCATTGTAGTAGAAGAAAACTGTTTCATTATTGCACACATTGGGCTGATAGTTCAATATGATGGAGAATTTGTATATTGGCCCTTACTATATAGTATATATGTACGTAGTATACTAACAGGCAAAAGATCAGAATATAATATGAGTTAGTATTTAAAAGAAGGCAATGTTAAATAGTGGAGATTCTTCCCTCTCTGCCCTGATGAGCCAGTACCATCTGTTGTGAGTCTGATTGTATGATAATTTGATTCTGACCAGACTATTTGTTTTTGTGTCCTGTACATGGGGAGGGCTGGTGGTTACTAATTCTATTGGGAAGCCCAAAATATTCCTAAGGCATTGGTTTACTGATTACCTTAAAGTTCTTAATTGATACCTTACCAAGAATGACCATATTGTGTTTTGAGACAGTTTGTCCCTTTCTCAATATTTGTCATAAAGCATTCAACAATAAGAGAGATTTAAGGTGTGTTTGCTGCCTCCTGTCTCTACTTACGGAAGTAACTACTTCAGTGCTCAGTGGTTATAGGAGTGATGTGGTTAGTATAACTGCATCTAGTGTTAAGTATATCTCAAATTAAGTCTTAATTTCTTATTATTAAGTTTTCCTACATGCGATTTATGTATGAATCATATATTTTTTGTTTTGTTTACTAAAATGGACTAATACAGGGGTGTATAAACCATATTAACGGGATCGGCTTGAGTCCCTTGGATTGAAGTGAGGGGGGCTCAGCCCCTCCTTAGAATATTAGCTATACAGCCTAAATTGTGCTCACTTATTACTGTGCCCAGGTGTGGGGTCAATGTATAATAATCAGATTGATTGAACAGGGCTACACTTAGCTTGATCCTCAGACCGGAAGCACAAACTTGAGCACTCTTTCAACAATGTCCACATCCGTATTACGTAACAATAATGAATTAAAAGGCCAATGCGGACAGGTGCTGAGGGTTCACGAGACTAGGATTTGCACTATAGTCACGAGGCAAGAAATGTGATTTGTTGTACTTGGTACATTGTATGCCATGAATGTGCATCACGCAATCAATGAAATCACACCATTAGCAATGTAATACAGTCGGTGCTTGAAGTTAATTCTCCCCCCCTAGCTTGAACCATCTTCCTACACTGCTGTAATGTATGTATAGTTACTTTAAGTGTTAATTCCTTTACCCACACCTCAAGTGTTTCTATATTTCTTAATGAATTGTGACAATTACATTTCCAGACAGATTTGTGACTCCAAATACCCTTTGATCACTTATACAGTTGAAATTAATGACAAAAACCTTTCCCAACTGTTTATGCATAAAAATATGTTTCTTTTTTTAATAGTCTAAGAACAGCATTTCTTAGTGATTCTCTGTAGGATAACCTAGGTAACCGAAATACTAGAATTTAATTAGTTAATATCAAAGGATATTGTGTGTGAAGGCTATGAAGTAATTAATGAGGTTACTTACTTGCCCCTCAATTGGAACTAGCCAGAAGTCTGCACATGGTTTTGAATTATTCATTATATAGGGGTATTATGTCATTAAGCATATATTTTTATTTGGCTTTTACCTGCTTTGTCAGCTGCATTGACAAAGATTCATTCCCTGAACTTCAAAGGATGCAAGTATTTAACTGATAATTGTCTAGACCAGCTGCATCATGTTCAGTATACGCTGCACTATCTGGATTTGAGTTGCTGTCCCGGTATTACGTATATGGGAATCTCAAAGCTGTTCATATTAAAGTGAGTTCAGAGATAAAACATACCCTATGCTTGTTTATACGTAGATAGATGTTACATGTCATGTGATAAATGAAAGGTTAATTATAATATTACATACTTGTAAATTACCATTTTAACATAATTAGATATTAACTACCATATAATGGGAACTTTCGCAAGGTTTAATGTTTGCGATTTTCGTGATTTGACCAAATTTGCAAAATTTTCACTTCATGAGGTAAATCGCAAAATGCTTGAAATCGTGAAATTAAAACCGTAAAATATTCGATTTTGCTCAAAATTTCTTCCGCTAAATTTTCCCGCTATACGGTATACCTTCCCCATGTCCCCAGTATTGCTCTTGTGCAATTTATGTCTTATAAACCCAGATATAGCTATGTAGATGTATTATTTTCTTGCATAGGGACTTGAAGTATATGAATTTGGAGAACACAATTAGCAGCAGGAATAGGTTGTCTTATATTGCTCAGCTGAAAGATGCCTTACCAAGGTGTAAAATATCCCTTTAACCGTTTGGTCTTTATATATATACCTATGTGTGTATGTCTGGTTAACAATCTTTTTTTCTGCTGACAAGAGACAATGTTTAGCACATAGATATTACTTGATGGATTGTATTATATGTGAGTATGACTTGTACATGTATACCTCCACAATTCAAATTCACCATGAAGACCAACTTTTTGTATCATTTGTAAGCTAACATATTGCTGACCATAGTATGAGATGCATATGTAATATATGTATACCTACATACGTATGGACAAATACAGTACATAGTGGCTGCATATGAGCAGAAGTGACTGAATGCACTGCATATGTACATATATTCTACAGTACAGATGTGCAGGTATAGTAGAATGGCCAAAATATCTCCATTTAAAAAATATTTTATAAGTCAAGTAGATATACAATTATGGGCCTTTAACTTATGTTTAAGTGCACCTCTGCTATAACACCTTTGAGTAAATTTCACAGCTGCATGAGAGAAGACTGATTTGTCTGAGGCTAACATTCTATAATACCTTTGAGTAAATTTCACAGCTGCATGAAAGAAGACTGATTTGTCTGAGGCTAACATTGCACAAAGTGTGGTTTCCTACAGTATAAGCACTGCAAATTGGTTTAATGCACTTTAATATGTACCATCTGTTGATAGTGTGTTTTCTATTATATGTACTTCCTACTATGCAGCTGGAGGCAATATAAGTGTTCACCTCATTAAACCAGCCACTGACCTTAACCATATGCTTCAATTAGATCTCATTAAATTCACATCTTCAAGATGAATGTAAACACCAATCTGGGCATCCTCACTGTAATGCAACCAAATATACATCAGGCAGCTTCCATTTTAGTTTAGAAATGAATGTGTTGATTAATTTAAGAATTACATGTAAAGCAGATAATCAACAAAGAATATCTTCCTTTTCTAGCAACCAACCAAGTGACCAAAGTATTTATTTTGTTTGTGAGACTGTAGCCTATTTGACAATCATTGGTGGCTGCCAAGATAACAAATTTACAATACCACAGAACCACAGACGCTTCCTTTGCCATCCTTAGGACTCATCATAGTTGTACTTAGGATATATACATAAGCCCTGTACATACGTACGTATATACGTATACAGGAATTTAAAGTAAATTTTGTTGGGACTAATTAACCAATGAAGATGGAATTCAAAGCAATAGATATATTCATCCATACAGAAAAGGTGAAATCATTTTCAGTCATGAAAGCTAGCCCTACTTTAGCAGTGAAGCCTGCAAACAATTTCAGTTTTGTCACTCTTAGCTTGTGATGAAATAGGACCTGGTAAAGCTGTATGTTTGAAGTGTATTTGACATAATGCTCCATCAAAGAGACTTAGCTTACTTCCTGGGTTTACTGACCTTTGGTCAATGATGACGTCATATATGGTTTCTGAGTTTATATAAGAGGATGCTGGAGGTTTAGAAAACCAACACACAGCAGCAGCTAGGCATTTGGCAAGCAATTACCTTCCGCTGCAAAGAGAATATGCAAAAAGGACTGTTTTTCCTATTGGCATTTGCTGTGAATACTCTATTCCTTTGTAGCAATGGTAAGTAAATATAATTATCTATATTACATATACGTAGGAATCCTTACTCTATTATATACGTATATATTATAATTACTAATATATAAAACACTTATGTTAGCGATGACTAAATTTTAGGTAATGTATACTATATAAATTCACATTCACATGAATTAGCATGCACCCTTTTATGTGCAGTATATACTCCTTATCGTGTAAAGTACTTTGGAGACACAGTGCTTCGTTTCTTTATTTGACAAATCAACCAACATAGGAATAATATTGTGGTAGTTTGTGTTGTCATCCTAGAGGATTCTTTTTATGTATGTAAATAAAATATAATAGACTCAAAAACAAGTGTAATTGTGTTTTTTATCACATCAGCTGAGAATGGTCTAAAATATATATTAGGACATTGTTTCACATCTAGCTACTATGGAAAGTTCACTATTTTAATTAACCTATTATTTTATATTTTATATATGCATTTTCTGTAAAACTTGTCACTC
Organism: Chondrosia reniformis; assembly: GCA_947172415.1. Taxonomy (NCBI): domain Eukaryota; kingdom Metazoa; phylum Porifera; class Demospongiae; order Chondrillida; family Chondrillidae; genus Chondrosia; species Chondrosia reniformis. Next base: position 2,121,895 of record OX359202.1, on the reverse strand, counting down.
ATCAAAATTTGCCAATGTGTATATGTGTATATTCAGCTGTCTGCATTAGTGGTATAATATAGTTGGAGAAACATGCAGAGATTAAATACACAGAATGGACAGGATTACATATGTTTTAAAATTGTTCAAATCCATATGAATTTACTAAACGCAACAATCATGTGTTTAAGTAAATTAGTTAACAACATGCGTACATATATTGTGTGTGAAGTTTCCACTTTTTCTACACATAGCAATGGATTATAAAGGAAACGAGTTCTTCATCATGTTTGGAAATAACAAAGGAATAAATTATGGACCTAAAATTGAAGTAACTACTGATGAAAATGAAGCAGTTACATTCTGGGTAGCCTACAGTCCAAATAGGCTTTCTAGTAATGTTACCTATACAGTTAGAAGTAGAGAAGTAGTCCAAATCAATCTTCCAGCAGAACTGGAAATTGATCTAACCCGAGTCGTTTCACATGACTATGGAATTTCCATTAAGGCTTCTAATGACAAGAAGATAATTGTGTTAGGTTTAAATGAAGAAGATGCTAGCACAGATGGATTTATGGCCTTTCCTAAAATAGTTACTAAGAACAATCAGTATGATTACTTTTCTGTGTCAGTAGAAAAATCAAATTTACCTTTCACAGACAATTTAGTGGGATTTTTCGAATTTGTTGTTAATGAGGATAACACAATGATAAGTGTGACACCTTCAGTTAATCTGAATGGCCATTTCAAAGGAGCAAGGGTTATCAATAGAAAAGGAAGGACCAGAACAATGGTTTATAACAAAGGGCAAACTGTACATTTTACCGCAGAGGAAGACCTGTCTGGTAGTCATGTCTCGTCTGACAAACCGTTGAGTTTCTTCTCCGGACATCAATGTGGGAATGTGCCCTCTAATGCTACAGCATGTGATCACTTAGTGGAGCAGATTCCACCCTCTCAAACATGGGGCTTCAAGTTCTTCCTTGTGCCAATACGGAATAGGAGAGCAAATAGATATCGTATTCTATCAAGTCAACCAAATTCACTTTGCAATTTGACATGTAACAATCAAAGTGGTGAGATTGTTTTAAAGAATACATTAACTTTTGCAAGTTCTGGAGTCTATAAAGACGTCTACATTTTATCTGGGTATTTCTGCTGTCTTCAATGTACTCGTCCTACCTTGGTAGTACAATTCAACCTTGGGCACAGTTATGATGAATACACACTAAGTGATCCTTTTATGATAATGATACCACCAGTGGGACAATTTTCAAACAACTTTGTTTTCCCCCTTTATCAAAGTTCAATAAGGGATACAAGAGATTTCAGTGTTGAGTTTCAGCCATTTTTTAACATAATGGTTCCAACTGGATATGATCTATCTGAGTTTTATTTTGACAAAACAGCCATAACTACTTCATTCATACCCATAAAATGTATGGATGGTGAGATATGTGGATATGGTGCTCACTATCGTTCACCAGCAGTTAATGGTTCTCATAAACTATACCATACCAATGCCAATGCAAAGTTTGTAGCAATTGTGCATGCTGAAGAGAGAGAAAACACATATGGTTATATCGCTGGAATGAATTTAGATTCAATCGCTGGTATGTTTGCATGTATAGAGTATATATACTGTATATACATGTATAATAGAATAAAGATTTCTTCTAACTGTGTCAAACTTATCTTTCATCCTTTGTCTTTGAGCATTTAAGATGCAATTCAGTAAATCTTTTGTTGACTGGGTGCTTGACCCTTATACAGTACGTATAAGAACCATACATTTTAATACTTACAGAGTTATTACACTGAGCCTGTATTCTGTTCTGTAGTACCAATCTATTGTCTGAAGGATGAAGAGCTCGAATATCGACAGCCTCAAAGTGATCCAGTTCGATTTTTTATCACCAGAACAGGTGTTCCTGATGCAGCTTGTGTGAACTATCTGGTTGAAGATCTGATTAATAATGGTAAATATTATTGCAGTAGACATTTACACATCTATATGTTGACAAGAATATCAAATACATATATGAAATGAACAATACTTTCAAACATACATGTAGTACCGGATCTAGCTGGTGAATGTTGTTTTGATGAAGGAGAAAGAACTACAGAATGTAGTTTAACTGAAGCCCCTAGTTCTATGTTTAGAATCAGGCTTAATCTTCCAGAAGGAGTTTGTGAATGTGACAGTGAAATAACTACCACTATCACAATAGTAACAGTAACTGATGGTTAGTGAAAGAATAATCATATCAGTTTTATATAAGATATCGGTCACATAAGATATGGTTGATGATACGTAAGTGCAAGTATAGATTACTCTAAATATTTTACTCCCTATCCATATACAGTCGCAAGCTTGACATCAATGTTTTTTTTTAATTATTCTGTTTTAATGTATATATACGTACATCTATTCTACAGAACCCCCTACCTTTTCTTTTGAGAAGGAGACGTATTTTGTAAATGAAACTGACGGATTTGTCAGAATAGGTGTTGTCAAAGTTTCAGGCACAGTGACTAATGATATAACCTTGAGGGTAACTCCCAAAGACGGAAGTGGGATTGTCAGAGGAGCAGGTATGTTATCAGTGTTCTCCCTTTCTTGAGCATATATATTTGACCAATTGCAAGCACATACAGACTCTCAAATACAAAAGTGTATATATATTGATATTATCAATATTAGGTCCTGCGATAGCCGACGAAGATTACTCAAGTTCTACTTTAGAAGTAGTATTTACCTCTGGAGGGTCAGACATCCAATATGTTGACATACCTATTGAAGATGATGCAATATTTGAGAATACAGAACATCTCTATGCGCACCTCTCTTTGGCACCTGGATCACCTGGAGGAGTTATAGATCCAAATAAGGCAACTATATTCATTGAAGAAATGAAGGGCAAGTGCAATGAAATCATATGTACTTCAGTTTGAGAACATTAGCATTCATTGTGGATGCAGGTCATGTATTTTCTGTGTTATAAATAATATACAGTACGCTTTTAGTTCTTCTTCATCAGTTTTTCTCTTTCTCCCTCCTTCCCTTGGCATATACAAATTTTCTATGTCTAATCCCTATACTTAAGGCTTTACATGTACGTATAACAAAAAATGCATGTATACCAATGGAATATTGTAAATTAGTAATTTCAATTATCAAAGATTTAGTTTGAGCTCGAAAAATGTATGTATGTAAATATACAAAGGGACATGTTTACTGTTGAAGTTTTACTGCAAACTTACAAATTTATCTTCATTATCTGAGTTAGGGAGTCAGTGGATGCTTCAGTTAGTGTCACATTCTCAACCTCAAATTTAGCAACACGTACGTATATATAAATAAAACATAGTGTGAAACCTGGACCTAGACAGTATACGGTAGGACCAAATCTCATCTTATTTATACCATGAAACCTGTTTGAGATGGGAACTCTCCAGTTTCAAAGGGTACTCAAGTATGCACTAAAGGATAATTTCATAGGATTCAATTTACGTTTCCGAGTTTATACCTCCTTATCTTTGAAACCTGACAGTTCAAAAGGCTTTTAGTAGGTTTATGTCATATAAAACCTGAAATGTGGTCCTTTGTTAGAAGTCTTGTACTCGCTATGTATATGTTAATTTGACAAACAATTTACCGAATTAAGTCTTAGATGTTCAAAAAGTCAAAATGTATGATTTTACATCAAAAACGATATATGTTCCTAATTGTAGATCTTGTGTTTGATTTATTCCTTATAATTACAGTATATACATAATCACTTAGCTGAACACTGCTTTACCTGCAGTATATCCAATTTAGGTATTGAAGTTCAGTTTGCTCCGACTGATTATATTGTGTCAGAAGATGCAGGCTTTGCAATACTGAGACTTGTAGCAAACTCAACTGCCAGATTCCCATATAATGTTACAGTGACAACTGCTGATGGAACTGCTACTGGTAAGGTTTTAGATACATGCACATACATGTCACAGATTGTTAGCTTGTCTGATGAATATATATAGAGGAATCACTAATTATAATAATATGAATAATGGAGATAAGCTTAAATTATTAATATATACTTTGTGATGACATTTCAAAAGGCATGTATTGAGTATATATATTACTGTGGCAATTGTAGCTCAGTTGCTGACTAAAAATAACTGATTGAGGCTTATATCTCAGCAACTGCTTCTTTGGTGATTTCCTCTTCATACATATTCTTTTAGATGGAAGTGATTACTCAGGTGGGGTATACCAAGTTACTTTTCAGCCTGGAGACAAAATTGCAACTCTCAAAGTGCCTATTATCAATGATACTCTAGTGGAAGTCAATGAAACATTTTTATGCCACCTTTCCATTCCATCTACTGTGTCCAAGGCCATCATAGTTGGCTCTGAAGATGAAGCTACAGTAGAGATAGTAGACAATGGTGAACTCTCAGTTTGGTTCGATCCCACATCTTACAGAGTTAAGGAGAACACAGAATTTGCTGTACTCATGTTAGTTTCAAGTATACCCGCCAGTGTAGACTACACAGTTATTGTGAAAACAGAGGATGATTCAGCTGAAGGTTTGTTTGTTTATGTGCTCTAGACTTGTGTTTTTTATGTTAGAGGTGACTGTAGTTTATGTGCATGATGTATATAAATTCTCCAGATGGCTTTGACTTTGGTGGCGGAGAATATCAGGTTGTTTTTACTGCTGGTAGCACTACTGCAACTGTTAGCATTCCAGTTGGAGTCTTTGATGATAGTATTGCAGAAGGCAATGAAAGATTTTTTGCTAATTTAGTGATTCCAATGAAGGCTGCAAATTTAGGTGTAATGCCTGGGCCAGATGTTAAAGCAGATATTACAATAATTGATAATGATGTTGTAGTTGTTGAATTTGATCCAACCATGTATGAAGTTAACGAGGACACGGCCGAGGCAGTGTTGATGTTAGTGTCCAATATAGCTGCTGAGTCTGACTACACTGTCATAGTGGCCACTGAAAATGGAGCAGCCACAGGCAAGTGCATTATCAGCTTAACCATTAATTGTGTGAAGATTTAAAAAATGGTTATTGCAGAATATAAACCTACAGCAAATTATTAAATTTATACATTGTGATAGCATAGTCTGTTTCGTTATACTTTTAAGTACGTATAATGTATAAGTATGAGTATGGTCTGTTTCGTTATATATATAAGTATAAATATAAGTAAGTAAGGGGGCAAGTAAAATTGTACATGTTTAAGTACGTATATATTATACCCCTGTAAATTCTCTATTATATACGTAGGTGGTTTGGATTACCAGTCTGGTGAATATACCGCCACATTTCTAGCTGGTAGTACCACAGCACAAGTTAGAATTCCAGTGGGCAAATTTAATGATGATATAGCTGAAAACAGAGAAAATTTCTTTGCTAACTTGAGAGTACCCTCTACTGTCATTGGAGTACAAGAAGGAGAGAATAATAGGGCTATTGTCGATATCATAGACAATGACTCTCTGGAGGTACAATTCAATCCCACCTCCTATGCTGTCAATGAAACTGCTGGAAAGGTCACACTGAAATTGGTAGCAAACAGGATTGCCTCATTTAATTATTCAGTTCAAGTTGGAACTCGTGATGGCACTGCTCAAGGTTAGCTTCCTGAATGGAATGCATCTAACAGATGAATAATGTACACATGAATCGCTTTTTTCCTGATCGATCTGCTTCAGGATGACATAAAAATTATAATTATATTACACATTACACTAAACCTTAAAATTTCATTTATGCACATAAATATCTGTATATAGATGACCTTGACTATGAAGGAGGAACATATACGGTCACCTTTGTGGCTGGTTCTGATGTTGCGCAGGTTGATATTCCCATATTCGATGACCTACTTTATGAAGGAGATTTGAATCCTGAAACTTTCTTTGCAACAATTACCGTACCAAATGAATTTTTCAACAAAGGAGTAACTGTTGGGGATGATGATGAAGCTGTTGTACGCATCTTTGATAATGAAAGTTAGTTAATGGTAGCAATCTACTTTTAACCTTGATTTGCTAATAATATTACGTTTGTACATATAAAGAAATGCTAATTTTATATATACATAATATACTTTGCATGCATAGATTCTGAAACCCAACATCACTTAGGTGTCTACCTATATATCGCATGTGTGTAATTATTCTTTAAAATGTTGTAGTTGCACCAGCCGAACAAGAAGTTTCTGTTAGATTTGACACTTGTTCTTACATTGTGAAGGAAGGCAAGGATGATTATGCAGTAGTGAGACTGATTGCTGAGGGTGATATTGAATCAGATTTTTCTGTAACTGTTCTGGCTAATAACGGAAGTGCCATTGGTGAGTGTATTTACGTATATTGTAAACTTTATAATACATATTTAAATTACATACGTATATACATGTTTTATGTTAGATGGTATATACTTACACACCTGTACGTATATTGTAATATACCACCACTCATCTATGCTTTCTGCAGCCTGTGCATGCAGGTAGCTACAGCTAGATATGACAATCATGAACATGTCTTTCTTGATTCTATACATAGAAAATACTGACTTTAAACGTCACAGTTTTACAGCAGTCTTCAAGATGGGAACCAATGAAGCCTTTATTAAGATACCTATCATTGATGATAATGTAACAGAAGCTTTAGAAAAGTTTGACCTTCTTCTACAAGTTTCTGAATCAAGTGAAGTAGCTGGAATAAAAGTAGGCTATCCAAACAAGGCAGAAGTAGTAGTACTAGATGATGATAGTAAGTTTATAGCTTACATACATACGTAAATTGTCAACTAATTATATAACCAGTTGTTCAACTATTTTTAAAGGAGTGTTAGTCAGCATTGGAGAAGATTGCTACACCGTTAGGGAGTCACTTACAAGTATACCAATTACTATAGTGGCTGATGGGAGCTTTGACTATCAATTCACTGTTTCTCTATCTTGTCAAGGAATATCTGCCACAGGTTAGTGATTTTCAACCTATATAGCTTTCATTATTATACATAGGAATACATATTGTATATACATACATAACAATTTTATATACATCTATAGTGACTGTATCAAGGTAAAAATTAGTGCATACATGTACGTACATACACAGGATCAAATCTCAGGTTTCAGAGGGCATGAACCCTATTCGAAACTCCTTACACAGGTTTCAGAAGTTATGAAAGCATTTATAAACTCGGAAAGGGGCTGTGAAAACCTTGAAACCCTTGCATGAAATTAATCTATTAGCACATACTTTGAAACCTGGCTGTTCAAGAAGTTTCAAATAGGTTTCATGCCATATTACACCTGAGATTTGATCATGTGATACGTATATATATGGAAACATGTGTTACAGTAGTACTTGTCTTGTTATATATAGAAGAAATAATAGTTATTTATGTTTAAATACATATAGAAGATGAAGACTTCATAGGAGTTGAGCAACATGTAACGTTTGAGCCTCGAGGATCTCAGTCAGTGCAAAAAATCATACCAATATTACTTGATGACTCTTTAGAAGGACCTGAAAGCTTTAAATGTAGAATAACACAAGTAGCTGATAATGAAATTACTGTTGCAAAAGGTGCAAAGACTGTAGCACCTGTAGTCATTCTAGATGATGGTGAGTCTCTTTTTTAAGTAGTATACGTACATATATTTTTATGATACATGCAGATAGGACATGATGAAGACCCTAATTAATTTGTTTCTTTAGTCACTAAAGCAGATATTACACATTTCTTCTCTTTATAAGCCATATCGATCCAGGGCTGCCCAAACTAATGCCATGGCATAAAATAATTATCCTCGGACTCTTTCACCCAAATATATTTACTTCCCCTGGGCTTCTTATTAGTAATACGTATATTTCAGCTATATACGTAGTCCTCACCTCTGGTCTATGTAACTATTACATGTAATATATAATATATATACCATATAATATTTTGTGTATATAGAGTGGTTGAATACTTTGTCTGACTGTCTCCAAAGCCAACCTTGGTTCTGCAGATATGCTTTCTGGCTTTCTCAGTGAGTTGTAATTGACTATACTATATGAAATAGGGAGCTTTTGTTGCGATCATAATGAGTTAGTAAAGTTATTGAGCAACAACAAGAAGATAGAATGTTTCAATCCATAGGTCTTTGTCAACATATTGCATATAGTCCACATAACGAGGAGGGTATTATCTACTGTTTACAGCGTAAATTACTGATTAATAGGATATACAGCGTGAAAGTTAATAAGTTAACACAGGAAGTGAAGTAAATCTTATTGATTTGTTTTCTTAGTTATCAGCAGTTTCTTTAGTCCCTGAAGCAAATTTTTGAAATCCTTTGCCTTTTATAGCCATTTCAATCCCAGGCTGTCAAATATCAAGGCAATGGGGTATAAATCAGTTATAGTGCATTGCCTCAGACTTCTGACAAATATAATTACTAGACCGAGGTGGAGTTGAGGCCTCATGTTTTGTTTCTGCTACAGTCCTCGCCCCTGGGCTATAACTATTACATATATTCATATACATGTCTCTCTCTGTATATGCAGCTTTGATAGCCAGTGCCGTGAAGCAGGGGATGGTGATGACTGTCCCGTTGCCAGAGGAGCTCAGCCCTTATTTCCATCATTTGATGACTATCAGTAGATTGTTATCTACTTTACACAGAGTTGTGTGTCAATTATACACGAACACTAGACACATGTTATATACTTTACACAGAGTTGTGTGTCAATTATACACGAACACTAGACCCATGTTATATACTTTACACAGAGTTATGTATCAATTATACATGAACACTAGACATGTTCTGGTTATATATAATGTACACTTAATTTTAAAATAATGATAGTATATATTATCCTTAAATCTCTGTAACTGATATACTCTATACTGTCATATATTTAGGCTAATGTAGAGTGCTATATATTATAAATGAACGTTTAATATACCCAACTTTTAACAATGGAAAGAATTCTCATTGTAAGCCTCATTACTTTTCCATGATCAATTCCAATGATTGGATTGACAGTGCTATCTATATAGTCTATATAACACTTTACACAGGAGGTTGGAGATCATCAAATTTGAAACCTAATTATATTGATCTCGACAGATAATTACATAACAATATTAAGATGCTGAAATTATATGTAAATACTTATAAACTGAGCACAAAGGGATGCGTGTTGACGTACATGACGCAAGCAATTATATAGCTACATGTATATTCTTGAATTCTTAACTGGCCCCATTGCTTAAGATATATTTGTCCAACAATGCGCGTACATGCCTTGCATATCTCAATAGCTAAGATAATAAAAATACTTGTGTTATGATTACCTTGCTGCACATGATAAAAATTGCAAATGGCGCTTATGAGGGCTACTTTTAGAGCTCAATTCTTAGCTAATTCTTGGCCTCGGTCTACGGTAGGTGCATAGTAAAAGAAGAGTACATTAAGACATATTTATTTATTGCACTTTTAATCAGCCTACGGTGTTATTTGTTTTAGAGGTCCTCTTTGATCGTTTCCTTTGCTAGCGATGGAACCAAAGACAGCTGTCCAACTGAAGGAAGTTAGTAACAAAGATAGATTAATCTTTCATCTTTTGAGCGTCTAGAGACGCAGTAGGCGATTTTTTTCTGATCGTCAAACGTTTCGACCCTGAGGGTCTTCTTCAGTGTCGTCTTTAGACGCTCAAAGATGAACAGATAGAATAATATTATAAAGGTCGACCAGTCTGAATTGTCTACAGTTTTCTTTCCATTTACTAAAATGTTTAAGTGATGACTGTACATGTTGTTCATATAAATATATACTGATAATGTTATAACTAGGTAATACTAGCAAACTAAACATTGAAAAGGGCATTTTAGAGGAAATGAGTGCAGTGGTAGAGGTAGTACAGTGACAGAGCTGTGGTAGAGGTAGTTACACTTAGTGAGATTTTTCAAGGCTGCAACTGTTGCCTTTCCTTTTTATCTTAGCTCATTAAATATTGTAATAAATATTCAATAGAGAATGCTGTGGTTTAATGGCCGTAAAAGGATAGTTTATCTGATCTACACTACACTCTTTGACTAACCTTTTATAATATCTGCAGCTGTTTGTATTGGAGTTCCATTTTTTGTTAAAAGATCTAAATATGGCAAATTACCGGTATACACCGACTACAAGAGTGGACGTACGCAAATATTAACAAGAATCAAAAATGTTAATGGAGATATGATGGTTTGTTGTAATGCACTGTAGCTTATATAGTGGTAGTTGATGTTGTTATATACTAATTGTATTTAGCAGTTTACCCAAGTGTGAGAGTGAAAATCCAACATGTCCTATTTTTACGTAGCTTTAACAAGACCTATAACTCTGTGCCCATACAGGTTAGGAGAATGAAATGTTTACAGGAAAATTAAGCCTATATAAGATATGTTCTGTACATATGCAGGGCTCTTTTACAGAATAGGCATAGGAAAATGGTATCTTAGATTTTTCATATACGTACTATAAAACAATCATATACGTATTTGCCATAATGATTCAGTTTCTTCCACAAGTAACAAGTTTCTTTGAAGCACCATTGACTATAATTACTCTGGCACATTAACTAGTTGATTCCATTATTTAACTGATTGTGGTATTGATATGTGCCCTATGCTTGGTTAATGCGTAATACCTAAAACACAGCTGTCTTCATTAAATGATCTAATCCTATAGGACTTAATTCCTATCAGGAAGTAGTTTTCCATTAGCCTGATGATTATAGATATATATGATACGTATATTTCTACATCCAGGTAAACTCTATATAATATACACAATTTATGTTTTGTGCTTAAATTATCCTTTTTAAATATAGACAATGGAGAAGATGTTGCGACTTCATATGAATGATCCCAAACTACTAACTCGAATTGATGAGTTAACTGGATCAATAATTTTGCATGGCAATCATACATCGAAAGTCAGAGAGTGGCTTGAGAAACTTGGATTTTAATACCAATTTGTGATGTAATGCACGTACTTTATGGAAAGGTCCTCACTGTTTAAATGATTGCCTCTTCTCATTTTATATACGTACATATAATTATATACAATGATTATTTTAAATGCCATATGCAGTGTAATTTTCAAAGTATATATGCTAATTGATGACTCAGTGCTATATACGTATATATTGTGCTCTTGAAACTTATATATGTCTCATTAGCATGCAGTTATGTTTATTCATTGGATAAATGATTGTTTATTTAATTACATAATATTAGAGAGAATTACTTTATATATATAGATATCCATTTTGACACAGATTATGCATATAATTATATTGCAGTAGTTACGAATTTATGTATACGTACGTATATGGCCACAAAAATTATAAAAATAAAATTATAAATTTTAAGAGTTCAACTTTCATAAATGTCTTCGGTTTTAATCTTGAAAGTAAAACAAACGAAAAAGAATAGGGATGAATTACACCCTCCTTTTTGACGGCCATTTTGTTTTTGCCACAAAAATGCACATGTTCTACCTGCGTTGCACAATGGTAATTGTATAATTATCTAATTATAATCTCTAATATTTATACTGCTCCTGGGATCGAGGGTCATGTAAACCAAATGTTCACAACATCACCATTTCAATCATAAGGAAATTTTAGGTGATTTAAATTATGCCTTCATTTTCCTGTAAATTTTACCAATGGACTGTACTAAATGAACAGTGCATTTATATTAATCAAATATGTGCATACAAATGCATGTTCAAATTGCATGGAAGAGCTATATAAAAGTTATGTGTAACATGTTTTGAATGTCTTAATGAACTCAGTGGCCTGGTGGTACGTAATTATTACACTGTTACAATGAAAAATTATTTAGTCACATCATATAACACACGAATTTACACATTCCCAGTGGCTATATAGCTGACTTACGCATGTTATACTGTAATAGGGCTATATTTCATGATCACATTTCAGTGATTGGCACAGATTAAATTTGTCCAATTTATAACTGGTATATACCTGATTTAGGATCCATTCCAGCTCCTAGTAGCTACTCATTTGAAAATGTAAACTTCATACAGCTGTGGATTTCATCAATGTTAATATGAAATGATCTGCACTTAATTAGTAAGCCTCATATAGTCTGTATATACTAGCTTAGAGTACACTACTACCTGGTGACTGGAGAGTAACAGACCAGCGGACATGCAATTTAAGGCAGGAATGTGACATATATAGACTTACATAGAGCACATTTACATTCCTATATTCTTAATAATACTAGTACTGCCATAGGCAATGGGTCTGCAAGGCAATCCCAACCTCAATGATTTAACTCTTTGACATACAATACATCTCAGGGTGGAAGAAGGATTTTTAGAATGAGGAGGTATATAATTCCAACTTCTGTTATGTATTATAACATGTATTTTTATGTATGTTTAGAGGATCACTATATAAAAATAATGGTGGCCAGCGACCCATCGGTTAATTAGTGGTGATTCTCTTATCAGAGCAAGCTGATAGTCAAGATCCAGCCCATTTCCGGTGTGAGTGGCCATCTTAACTGATGGGTTGCACTAATTAGTAAATGAAAATTAACTTAGTATAAAAGGAGAAACATGGAAGGCGGCATTGCTGTGGCAATTGTTAGCTCAGTGGCAGAGCAAACCAGCTGTACTGGGTTCATTCCCAGCATTTGCGTTTTTCATCTTCATGATGTTTAAGACTGATTACAATTACTATCACTTCATATGTAGATATGCACAAAACAAAATATCAGTGCACTACTACTATGTCAATTAGTATCACTCAAGGTACATAATGGGAAGGATCATGAAGAGTTTCATGCATAAAGTCACTTTTTCTACAGATTTGAAATTCTCATACTGTACGGTCCTTGAACTCCAGCACCAAGGATTTCTGCTGCTACCCAAACATACGTAGTAGATGGTACCTGATTGAAGTCCAGTCAATGTAGTTGATGTATCTGTAATCCCTGATCTCTTCATAGCATCAGATGGTGGATCTGTTACCGTACCACTTGCAGTCGAATGCATAACTATGTATAATATTCTATACATTGGATCAGTTACCGCAGTCCATGAAACAGTCAAGGATTTTCCACTTTCTTTTACTCTAACACCTTAAACTTGAGATGGTGGAGGTATTACGGGAACATCTGACGGAGTTTCTGCAGAAAATTAAGCATTTGAATATAGTAATTCCTATTAATATTATTCTAATTGCACTTTGGTACCCTCATTAAAGCAGGCATTTTAATTATAGTAAACCTTTATTGCATGTGCTCCTGTTTATACATATATGTAACTTGTAACACCAGAAAAGCATGTTCACTGCTCAAAGGTATGCTAAAGGAGTAATTTGTACACAAATATATATATGAGTATTTTACTATTATCAGGCATGTACGTATGAAGTATCGTAAAATGAACAGTACTCGTATATGTCAAGACTATACTGTACTTTATGGTAGAAACTTCTCACTTGTTTACATTTAATTAAATGTGCAATTAATTTCAGCTGCATATGCATGTCTTCGGATATTACAGATATTTCGTAAAAGCTTTAAATATTGACTGAACTGTAAATTGTCTCAAGGAAATTCAACATGGGTAATTCTGAGCTATATGCAGTCAATTCTATAAAATCATACACAAGGGCGGCGGTAGAAGGGGGACCCACTCAGATGAGACCGGGGGGGCTTAGCCTCCTCATTCTGAAGCTTAGCCTCCTCATTCTGAAACTTAGCCCAGGCTCCCACTAACGAAACTTTTCAAAGAATTGAGTAGTAGTAGTAGTGTAGCGGTAGTAATTTTTTTGCCACCCAGTTCCATGAAAGATGGAGCCCCCACCTTATATTTAGGAGCTGCCCCCGCCCCTGATACAGTAATTCACATCATTATCTTTCATCCACATAAACATTACATAATGGAATAAGGATTTCTTCTAACTGCGTCGAACTTATCTTTGTAAAGGTTCATCTTTCGACTTTTAGAGCGTCTAGAGACGCAGTTTTTTTGATTCTTCTGTCTGCCAAACGTTTCGACCCTGGGGGTCTTCTTTAGTGACTCCAGTAATAATGTTAACAGTGTCTGGATCAGTTATAATTAATTGCTTGTTATTTTTGATATTCATAACACAAGTAAAATATGCTGTTAGCTCAGCAATTTGATCATCAATCAAGTTTACAGCAACAGTAGCATTTTGAGATAGTATTTCTAATGAAGAGAAATTTGCTTCACTGTAAGCCTTTCCCAAGGCAGCTGCATGTAGAGAAAAAAGTGCATGTATATAAAACTACCACAGCTGCATATATATACGTACGTACATTGAGAAATAGCTACATGCAGACTTATCATCTAAAGTTTTCAAAAAGGTCATATATATATGCAATTCAAGACATGAAAGCACTAAATCTTAAGTGTGTGCTGCAACTTTGTTATGCATATATACATGGTCTACAGTACCTGGTGAAAGACCTGGTTTAGGGTTGTCGTCAAAACAAAGTATTTCTACTTTTAGAGGTCTCTGTATTATGCCTTCATGTATAGTAGCAGTTATATTCACAAAACCATCTCCTTCCTTAGCACTCAGCACTTGTTGAGAGAAATTGAGATACAACCCTGTACACAAAGAAAAATGAATGAATAGAAAAACGGTTTGTAGGATGAAATTTGTTTTTCCCCACTATCATCATCCTCAATAATGACTGGCACTCTCTCTGTACTCATGGAACTCCAGCTTTCAAAACATGAATATTCCAAAATGGAAAATCTTCAATTTGATTTACTGCATTCCCTGCTTTATTTGCTTTCTTGTTTAAGTTTTCAAAAGCTTTATTCCTTCTTTCTCTTTGTGATTCTCTGAAGTTTCTCCATTTATCTTTGATACCCTTTGGAATAGGAAAATACATGTATCCATGGTATGTTGTAATGATCCCAATTTGTATGACTGCAGCTGATACAGAAAGTATACCGGCTGCCTTAGATACAGAAGGTGTCATGTTTAGACCAACAAGAACACTTGTTACAAAAATATTTAACAGAGAAAGGGTTTCATTGTTTTCTATATTTCTTAGCCATTTTGCTATATTCCTACATTTCTTTCTAAAGCTCTTATCTTTGGTTGTACCAGCTTGACTGGTGCGATGACTGGTGGTAATAATCTGTTTGCGGAAGGGCCTTACTACATGTATTTCCAAGAAGAAGAATCCAACCATGAAAATAAATACAAGCAATGCAAAGGTTTCTATTGGTAATACAATGTGTAACATGAGAAAAATCACTCTAATTATCAATCTCAGTCCAAACCAGAAGCCAAGTGGCCAGCGATAAGCTCCGTGGAACACATCAAGAAAGTGGCTGAACCATAAGCTTCTAATGCACATTCTTCTGAGTAGGTCACCAAACACTATACCGTAAATGGAATGAGGTAGAGGAGAGAGGCTATCACTGCAACTAATCCCAAAGCCAAGTGCTTCCCTTGGAAGTATAGAAGGGTTGGTTGATAGAGCCATCGTGGTGAAGGGGTGCTAGAATCATGAGTGTAGACATTAGTGTATCTGAGAGCAGTGATGATTGCGCCTGTCAGACTTGTGTAAGTTAACATCATCAGTGTAGCTAATACAGGTACAGCTCTTTTAGCTACAAAGTCTACCTTAAATATCCTAAAGTTAAACTTGTGTGCTCCAATGATAATGATAACCACAAGTGAGAAGATGTAAATTGGAAAGACAAACTGAAACATGACTTTTGCAAACTCATCCATTCCATCATAAAAACAAGTTCCACTTGCACTTCCAAAATTTAGAATAGAAATTATGCTGTAAAATGGTTCACCAGCTTGTTCCTGCAAAATGTCGTCATAAAGGTATATAATATTTGCATAGAGACTGATTCCATTAATGGTCCCTTGTACTATTGTCAAGTTGAATAAGAAGAGAAGAGCAATGTGTAACAGTCCGACAATAGCATAGAAGATAGAGATCAGGTACCAAGGTCCATGACACTTTGTACACTTAATTCCTCTAAAGACAGAACTATATCCTTGTGGACATTGGCTACATAGGAAGCCTTGACGTAAATTCACACACTGATCATTTACTCCTTCAGTTAATTTTTTTAGAGTTGTACCTGACTTGGCAAGAAGTTGGTTGCAAAAGAAGAAAGGGCATTGATCTGAAAAATATAGCTTTCCTTCTAAAATCCTAGCCAAAAGTGTGCTCTGGTTTGTTTGTAAAAGACTATATCTTCCTTTGAGCTGATGATACAGCTAAATCCATTCAAACTTAAGAATGTGTTACAAGTGCATATTAATCTGTTTGAAATATTTCCTCTTTGTAAGCCGATAGGACAATATTCAAATAAATGTATTTTTGCTTTGTGGAAAATAAAAAAATCTTTAAATTTATCATATCTGCTTTCAACGGTAGCATATGATATTTCAAGACTTTGATGTATCTGATAAGTGAGAATATTTTTACATTCTTTGTCAACTAACACAACTTGCTTGTTTTGTTGGTCAATGGAATTAACAACTTCAACTTCTCTATCCTTAATTATTGCACCTATATCACCTACAATGGCAACTAAAAATGTTAAATTTTGCCCTGCATACACTGTGAAATGTGTTTCATGGTTGCAAAACCACAGACTTTTATTAAGCTTCCCATCATTATTGCATAAGCAAATTTGGTAAGGTGGAGACTTTATATCACCTTCTGTCCATTCATGCCTAGACGCAATAACAGATGTTTTTATATGACTTTCATGAAATGTTTGGTTGACAACTGTCAGACCAGTTGATGTCTCCATTGTGCAATTTTGCAAATGGCCATTAAAACTTTTGAAAGAACCTTTTTCAAGGGACCCAGTTATATAAACTGTTGAGTCAAACAAGCCTTCATATATTTCTTGTTCACTCCTTAAATTTCCATCTTTCTTTACTAACTGATAGAAGCAAAGACCATTGCATTCTCTATGGTAAATAATGCAATTAGTATAATGATTATAATAATATATTTGACTATCTTCATTGTAATTTGGGATAGATTGCCATTGGAACCCATAGGATCAACCAAAATGCCATATTCTGTTGATTGACCTGCATGTACTACAACAACAGAGAGTCATCTAATAGAATCCTTGAATTGAATGTCATTTTAATTCCAATAAAACTACCTATATGACTAGCTGCTGCAAAGTGTTCAATTCTGTTAGTACCGTGCAAATGAACAATACTTTCTTCCAAAAGCAGTCCAATGCCATCTCCAGTTAAAACAGATACATTATGCATATCAATAAAGAACTGCTGGAAATTCTTAATTTTTATTATTTTGGGGTTGAGGCCAATAGTAGTATCAAAATTTGTGAAACATTTTTTTATGTTAAAGGTACAATTGGTCAAGATTATTGTAAGTTTTTAATTGTAGGCCAACTATACCATTTAGGTGAAATGTATCTGGCAGCTGCAGAGAAATATGTTAAAAATTGGCAACTCCTGGTGTACCTTATTTCTGTGTTTTGAATGGTAATCCTTGCAAGCATGGAAATGTTTTCATTCCTAAAAAACTCAGAATTTTTAACCTTACTGTAATCATATGTTATTGATATAGGCATGTTTATGGTACAATTATCAATTAGCATTATCACAAGTGGGTTTGTGGTTTGCTTTAAGCTGGTAATATTAGTTGAAATGTCAACTCTGATGGCATCAGCACCTGATGTTGGTTTATTTAATATGAAGTCATTATAGGCAAATGTGGAATTTACAATCTTCAATTAGCAAGCCCAAACTGGTTGATTTGCATAAAGAACATGGGCCAGTAACCATAAAAACAACAACGGTCAATTGAGATTTCCACAGAATCATAAGTCTTACGGGTACGATGATGATCTAATTCAATGCCCCTTGTATTCCAAAAATCGGTCTGTTGAATATTTATTGACAGGAATTTGGATTTAATTCTTCTATTGAACTCTTCAAATATAAACTTTATCATGAATTCTCCAGAAAATGTTGTCTCTTGTATGTTAATAGTTCCAGTGACAAGGCATATAAAATCGGCAGCAGAAGCTGTAAACCACTTTACATTTTTTATTATTAGATTATGCACATGCTGAAACTCAGTTGTGAGCCTATAATCATCTCCGAAAGTATAAATTTTCAAATATTCGATTGTAATATTTTTTGAAAAATTGATCTCCAGGGGAGAGTGAATTTGTGCAAAATAAATGCTAGTACTCTTTAAGTAATGATCTCCTTTAATTTTGACATTTTGTGCTCTTTTAATTGCAATATCTCTCTCTGCTATGAAATGCTCACCTTCAAGAAAAAACCATGTTACATCAGATGTTGAGAATATACTGCTATTCTTTTGATAGTATCCATCAATGGTATCACAGGGTGTCCTATTCTGACAACTCGTTTGATAATTGGGAGTCACCCAGAAGGTATAACCTAGTGACTCATTGGAAGTATAGCAAGCAATACCAATAGCAAGGTTGTGGTTTTATACATGATCTTAGTTGTTCTTTTGACTGGCTCTTTCTAAGTTTCACTGCCCTTTTATAGTAATTTCCCTATTATGTTAGGCACCTTTTATACATTTACATTGATTGACAACCTGACTTGGCTTCGACTGACTCACTCCATATACAAATTGACAACCCGATCATTACCGAATCTAGTCGACCTCTAAATTTTAGACGACAAGTTTATCGAATAAAGCTAAATGACTATTTAGATGACTACAGAAGAGAACCTTTTCGGTTTCAGTTATTAATTCGGGATAAAACTTGAGAGTGACCCCAATTTTTCGATGTTCTTATATCTTAAAAACGTGACTAAAACTCAGAAACCATTGCAAATATTAAACTGATGAATGTGAATCTCTTAAGACATGAAAGTGGCTTCATTTCAAATCATGGTTGATTAAACTATCTTGAGATACATTTGCCGCTTCTTGATATCCCCTTGCGCGCCACTGTGTTCTTGCCTACTATAAGGGGCAGCATGGTGAACGAAATATGCGGCGAGAATTCCGATATGATACAGTATAGAGCAGATAGTACTGTAAATTGCTGCTAGGCCGTATTATACGGGATATGCCTAATAGCGGCGATTCAGAAGTGATAATTGGTGTCCTTGTGATCAAATGATTGCAATTCCAGTTTTCACGCAAATTTCTGGGCAATCTCAGCAAGGAACCCTGAATGGGTGAAATGTCACCTGAGTGTTCAAACGCTCCAGGGTTACTCTTCCATACAGAGTCTAGACTTAATTCCAGACAATGAACTGCCTTTCTGTCCTAAATTCGTCAGACTTTTTGACTAAATGATCAAAAGTCTATGATTTAGGATTTAAGGTGAATTTTTGATTGCCTAGTAACAGGGATGTTTTGGATGACATGCCTGTCCTATCTCAAAAAAGCAAGGGTTGCTTAAGGGTTCTTGAGTGGAAAGAGCTTGAAATCAGTGAAATGGTACCGGTACTGTCACGGGACATGCCATTCAATCTTGAAGTCTTGCTGGCTTCAAAATCCAAATGTGAATGGCCAAAGTTGTAGCTCCAAAGGAGGTTGTCCTCCTACCTTGAGTTGAGAGCTGGGAATGAGCTGCATGGGAATCCTGATATGCCAAAGGATTCCAAAGCAGCCGAGCCGAGACCAAAGTTGTAGCTCCAAAGGAGGCCGTCCTCCTACCTTGAGCCGAGAGCTGGGTATCCTGAAGGATTCCAAAGCAGCTGAGCCGAGACCAAAGTTGTAGCTCCAAAGGAGGTCGTCCTCCTACCAGCCGAGAGCTGGGAATGAGCTAGGAATCCTAATATGCCAAAGGATTCCAGAGTAGCCGAGCAGAGACCAAAGTTGTAGCTCCAAAGAAGGTCTTCCTCCTACCTTGAGCCGAGAGTTGGGTATCCTGAAGGATTCCAAAGCAGCCGAGCCGAGTCCAAAGTTGTAGCTCCAAAGGAGGCCGTCCTCCTACCTTGAGCCGAGAGTTGGGTATCCTGAAGGATTCCAAAGCAGCCGAGCCGAGTCCAAAGTTGTAGCTCCAAAGGAGGCCGTCCTCCTACCTTGAGCCGAGAGCTGGGAATCCTGAAGGATTCCAAAGCAGTCGAGCCGAGATTAAAGTTGTAGATCCAAAGGAGGTTGTCCTCCTACCCGCCGAGAGCTGGGAATGAGCTAGGAATCCTAATATGCCAAAGGATTCCAGAGCAGCAGAGCCGAGACCAAAGTTGTAGTTCCAAAGGAGGTCGTCCTCCTACCTTGAGCCGAGAGCTGTGAATCCTGAAGGATTCCAAAGCAGCCTAGCCGAGACCAAAGTTGTAGCTTCAAAGGAGGTCGTCCTCCTACCAGCCGAGAGCTGGGAATGAGCTAGGAATCCTAATATGCCAAAGGATTCCAGAGCAGCCGAGCTGAGACCAAAGTTGTAGCTCCAAAGGAGGCCGTCCTCCTACTTTGAGCCGAGAGCTGGGTATCCTGAAGGATTCCAAGGCAGCCAAGTCGAGACCAAAGTTGTAGATCGAAAGGAGGCCGTCCTCCAACCTTGAGCCGAGAGCTGGGAATCCTGAAGGATTCCAAAGCAGCCGAGCCGAGACCAAAGTTGTAGCTCCAAAGGAGGCCGTCCTCCTACCTTGAGCTGAGGGCTGGGAATCCTGAAGGATTCCAAAGCAGTCAAGCCGAGATTAAAGTTGTAGCTCCAAAGGAGGCCGTCCTCCTACCTTGAGCCGAGAGCTGGGAATCCTGAAGGATTCCAAAGCAGTCGAGCCGAGATTAAAGTTGTAGTTCCAAAGGAGGTTGTCCTCCTACCAGCCGAGAGCTGGGAATGAGCTAGGAATCCTAATATGCCAAAGGATTTCAGAGCAGCAGAGCCGAGACCAAAGTTGTAGTTCCAAAGGAGGTCATCCTCCTACCTTGAGCCGAGAGCTGCGAATCCTGAAGGATTCCAAAGCAGCCGAGCCGAGACCAAAGTTGTAGCTTCAAAGGAGGTCGTCCTCCTACCAGCCGAGAGCTGGGAATGAGCTAGGAATCCTAATATGCCGAAGGATTCCAGAGCAGCTGAGCCGAGACTAAAGTTGTAGTTCCAAAGGAGGCCGTCCTCCTACCTTGAGCCGAGAGCTGGGAATCCTGAAGGATTCCAAAGCAGCCGAGCCAGGACCAAAGTTGTAGCTCCAAAGGAGGCCGTCCTCCTACCTTGAGCTGAGAGCTGGGAATCCTGAAGGATTCCAAAGCAGTCGAGCCGGGATTAAAGTTGTAGCTCCAAAGGAGGTTGTCCTCCTACCGGCCGAGAGCTGGGAATGAGCTAGGAATCCTAATATGCCAAAGGATTCCAGAGCAGTAGAGCCGAGACCAAAGTTGTAGTTCCAAAGGAGGTCGTCCTCCTACCTAGAGCCGAGAGCTGCGAATCCTGAAGGATTCCAAAGCAGCCGAGCCGAGACCAAAGTTGTAGCTTCAAAGGAGATCGTCCTCCTACCAGCCGAGAGCTGGGAATGAGCTAGGAATCCTAATATGCCAAAGGATTTCAGAGCAGCAGAGCCGAGACCAAAGTTGTAGCTCCAAAGGAGGCCGTCCTCCTACTTTGAGCCGAGAGCTGGGTATCCTGAAGGATTCCAAGGCAGCCGAGTCGAGACCAAAGTTGTAGATCGAAAGGAGGCCGTCCTCCAACCTTGAGCCGAGAGCTGGGAATCCTGAAGGATTCCAAAGCAGCCGAGCCGAGACCAAAGTTGTAGCTCCAAAGGAGGCCATCCTCCTACCTTGAGCTGAGGGCTGGGAATCCTGAAGGATTCCAAAGCAGTCAAGCCGAGATTAAAGTTGTAGCTCCAAAGGAGGCCGTCCTCCTACCTTGAGCCGAGAGCTGGGAATCCTGAAGGATTCCAAAGCAGTCGAGCCGAGATTAAAGTTGTAGTTCCAAAGGAGGTTGTCCTCCTACCAGCCGAGAGCTGGGAATGAGCTAGGAATCCTAATATGCCAAAGGATTCCAGAGCAGTAGAGCCGAGACCAAAGTTGTAGTTCCAAAGGAGGTCGTCCTCCTACCTAGAGCCGAGAGCTGCGAATCCTGAAGGATTCCAAAGCAGCCGAGCCGAGACCAAAGTTGTAGCTTCAAAGGAGATCGTCCTCCTACCAGCCGAGAGCTGGGAATGAGCTAGGAATCCTAATATGCCAAAGGATTTCAGAGCAGCAGAGCCGAGACCAAAGTTGTAGTTCCAAAGGAGGTCGTCCTCCTACCTTGAGCCGAGAGCTGCGAATCCTGAAGGATTCCAAAGCAGCCGAGCCGAGACCAAAGTTGTAGCTTCAAAGGAGGTCTTCCTCCTACCAGCCGAGAGCTGGGAATGAGCTAGGAATCCTAATATGCCAAAGGATTCCAGAGCAGCTGAGCCGAGACTAAAGTTGTAGTTCCAAAGGAGGCCGTCCTCCTACCTTGAGCCGAGAGTTGGGTATCCTGAAGGATTCCAAAGCAGCCGAGCCGAGACCAAAGTTGTAGCTCCAAAGGAGGTCGTCCTCCTACCTTGAGCCGAGAGCTGGGAATCCTGAAGGATTCCAAAGCAGCCGAGCCAGGACCAAAGTTGTAGCTCCAAAGGAGGCCGTCCTCCTACCTTGAGCCGAGAGCTGGGAATCCTGATAGATTCCAAAGCAGCCGAGCCGAGACCAAAGTTGTAGCTCCAAAGGAGGTCGTCCTCCTACTTTGAGCCGAGAGCTGCGAATCCTGAAGGATTCCAAAGCAGCCGAGCCGAGACCAAAGTTGTAGCTTCAAAGGAGGTCGTCCTCCTACCAGCCGAGAGCTGGGAATGAGCTAAGAATCCTAATATGCCGAAGGATTCCAGAGCAGCCGAGCCAAGACCAAAGTTGTAGTTCCAAAGGAGGCCGTCCTCCTACCTTGAGCCGAGAGCTGGGTATCCTGAAGGATTCCAAAGCAGCCGAGCCGAGACCAAAGCTGTAGCTCCAAAGGAGGTCGTCCTCCTACCAGCCGAGAGCTGGGAATGAGCTAGGAATCCTAATATACCAAAGGATTTCAGAACAGCCGAGCTGAGACCAAAGTTGTAGCTCCAAAGGAGGCCGTCCTCCTACCTTGAGCCGAGAGCTGGGAATCCTGAAGGATTCCAAAGCAGTCGAGCCGTTGTAGCTCCAAAGGAGGTCGTCCTCCTACCAGCCGAGAGCTGGGAATGAGCTAGGAATCCTAATATGCCAAAGGATTTCAGAGCAGCAGAGCCGAGACCAAAGTTGTAGTTCCAAAGGAGGTCGTCCTCCTACCTTGAGCCGAGAGCTGCGAATCCTGAAGGATTCCAAAGCAGCCGAGCCGAGACCAAAGTTGTAGCTTCAAAGGAGGTCTTCCTCCTACCAGCCGAGAGCTGGGAATGAGCTAGGAATCCTAATATGCCGAAGGATTCCAGAGCAGCTGAGCCGAGACTAAAGTTGTAGTTCCAAAGGAGGCCGTCCTCCTACCTTGAGCCGAGAGTTGGGTATCCTGAAGGATTCCAAAGCAGCCGAGCCGAGACCAAAGTTGTAGCTCCAAAGGAGGCCGTCCTCCTACCTTGAGCCGAGAGCTGGGAATCCTGAAGGATTCCAAAGTAGCCGAGCTAGGACCAAAGTTGTAGCTCCAAAGGAGGCCGTCCTCCTACCTTGAGCTGAGAGCTGGGAATCCTGATAGATTCCAAAGCAGCCGAGCCGAGACCAAAGTTGTAGCTCCAAAGGAGGTCGTCCTCCTACTTTGAGCCGAGAGCTGCGAATCCTGAAGGATTCCAAAGCAGCCGAGCCGAGACCAAAGTTGTAGCTCCAAAGGAGGCCGTCCTCCTACCTTGAGCCGAGAGCTGGGAATCCTGATAGATTCCAAAGCAGCCGAGCCGAGACCAAAGTTGTAGCTCCAAAGGAGGTCGTCCTCCTACTTTGAGCCGAGAGCTGCGAATACTGAAGGATTCCAAAGCAGCCGAGCCGAGACCAAAGTTGTAGCTTCAAAGGAGGTCGTCCTCCTACCAGCCGAGAGCTGGGAATGAGCTAAGAATCCTAATATGCCGAAGGATTCCAGAGCAGCCGAGCCAAGACCAAAGTTGTAGTTCCAAAGGAGGCCGTCCTCCTACCTTGAGCCGAGAGCTGGGTATCCTGAAGGATTCCAAAGCAGCCGAGCCGAGACCAAAGCTGTAGCTCCAAAGGAGGTCGTCCTCCTACCAGCCGAGAGCTGGGAATGAGCTAGGAATCCTAATATACCAAAGGATTTCAGAACAGCCGAGCCGAGACCAAAGTTGTAGCTCCAAAGAGGCCGTCCTCCTACCTTGGGCCGAGAGCTGGGAATCCTGAAGGATTCCAAAGCAGTCGAGCCGTTGTAGCTCCAAAGGAGGTCGTCCTCCTACCAGCTGAGAGCTGGAAATGAGCTACGAATCCTAATATGCCAAAGGATTCCAGAGCAGCCGAGCCGAGACCAAAGTTGTACCTTAGGAGGTCGTCCTACTACCTTTAGCAGAGAGATGGGAATCCTGAAAGATTCCAGAGCAGCCGAGCCTAGACCAAAGTTGTAGTTCCAAAGGAGGTCGTCCTCCTACCTTGAGCCGAGAGCTGGGAATCCTGATATATGCCGAAGGGTTCCAAAGCAGTCGAGTCGAGACCAAAGTTGTAGCTCCAAAGGAGGTCGTCCTCCTACCTTGAGCCGAGAGTTGGGAATCCTGAAGGATTCCAAAGCAGTGGAGCCGAGACTAAAGTTGTAGCTCCAAAGGAGGTCGTCCTCCTACCAGCTGAGAGCTGGAAATGAGCTAGGAATCCTAATATGCCAAAGGATTCCAGAGCAGCCGAGCCGAGACCAAAGTTGTAGTTCCTAAGGAGGTCGTCCTCCTACCTTGAGCCGAGAGCTGGGAATCCTGAAGGACTCCAGAGCAGCCGAGCTGAGACCAAAGTTGTAGCTCCAAAGGAGGCAGTCCTCCTACCTTGAGCCGAGAGCTGGGAATCCTGAAGGATTCCAAAGCAGTCGAGCCGAGACCAAAGTTGTAGCTCCAAAGGAGGTCGTCCTCCTACCAGCTGAGAGCTGGGAATGAGCTAGGAATCCTAATATGCCAAAGGATTCCAGAACAGCCGAGCCGAGACCAAAGTAGTAGTTCCAAAGGAGTTCGTCCTCCTACCTTGAGCAGAGAGCTGGGAATCCTGAAGGATTCCAAAGCAGCCGAGCCGAGACCAAAGTTGTAGCTCCAAAGGAGGCCGTCCTCCTACCTTGAGCCGAGAGCTGCGAATCCTGAAGGATTCCAAAGCAGTCGAGCCGAGATTAAAGTTGTAGCTTCAAAGGAGGTCACCTTCCTACCAGCCGAGAGCTGGGAATGAACTAGGAATCCTAATATGCCGAAGGATTCCAGAGCAGCCAAGCTGAGACCAAAGTTGTAGATCCTAGGAATCCTGATATACCGAAGGATTCCAGAGCAGCCAAGCCAGACCAAAGTTGTAGATCCAAAGGAGGTCGTCCTCCTACCTTGAGCTGAGAGCTGGGAATGAGCTGGGAATCCAGATATGCCGAAGGATTCCAGAGCAGCCTAGAAGGCCAAAGTTGTACCTTAGGAGGTCGTCCTCCTACCTTTAGCCGAGAGATGGGAATCCTGAAGGATTCCAAAGCAGCCAAGCCGAGACCAAAGTTGTAGCTACAAAGGAGGTCGTCCTCCTACCTTGAGCTGAGAGCTGGGAATCCATTAAAGTTACAGTCGATTTTTCATATCGTTACTTGAGAAAATTTTGAGATACATATTACTGTAAAGATGTCGCCATTTTATTTGTCACGATATGGAAACGATTTTGTGACGTCAGTAATACTCCCGTACTTCAATGGGAAATTACATGTCCCTGAATATTGATCATATCGATTTGAATTGATTTTATGAAAAATCTTTATCGATAACCAAAAAATTGACAGAAAAGATTTTTCTTGTGAGCCACCTTCCGGAAGTCTATAGAGTCATTTAAGTGGTCTGCGACTTGGAAAGGGTAAATTAATCGTTTTTTGAGACGCCCTTGGTTTGCATGATGCCTCTACATGATTTCTCTTGGTATGCCTCACCCTCTTGCAATTGTTAGATTCTTATATATACCTGGATTGTTCCTATAATTTATTATTGTAGGATCTAGTTGTATGCCGGCACCCCTCTTTGTTTTTTAGTGATGTTGTGGCCTATAGTATATATATAAGTTTCTGCCCCGATGCCTGGGGTTCCTGTTTTTAAATTTATATTTTTTGTATTTTTTTTATTTAAGGTAATTATTAAGTATACACCTCATGAAAAATATTAGAAGCACTGACGAATATAGTATATCAATGTAAATTGTATGTACATATGTGTAGATATATATTTAGTAATAATAGTGAACATTAAATGTTTTCCGAACCACACTATATACACTACATATATAATATTGTATGTGTTTATAAAGTACTTACATATAATTGTATAATAAAGTACAGATCTTACATGTACGTACAATTAAGTGTAAATCACATGTGAACTTGTGGAACTATTTATGATATTGATGGAGGTATATATATAAACAGCAAGATAGAAGAGAAACTTGACGATGAAATGATAACAATATATATAATTTATAGGTGCATGAAGTCATTGATGTTCATACAATTGATTGTTAAAGAGTTTATAGCAATATATACGTACATAAAGAGTTTTGCAGAGATGTGGGACAGAAGATTCTTCAACTTATTTTTTATATGCTTTTGTATAAGGCAGCATGAAGTAAATACAATATAATATAATATAGCAATGAATAGTTACAGCTGGCTTTTCTAACATATATATATAATGTCATGTATACAGTCGCAGAATATGTTTAAATATATTATTATTATTATTAAACTTTTAAGTGCATTGTGTGTGTGCTCCACACTAGGGCAACTTGCCCCGTATTGCACTGTACAAGACCAAAACCGTAAAAAAAAGAAAAAACAAAAACAAAAGAATTCACATTTCCGTTTCTGTCATTAAACATCCTAATAACTCTTCCCCTGTTCATTTTCATAGCTGGAATCGCCTGTCCCATATCCTCTCCCCTGCTTTTCTTACCCTTGTCTGTCTTACTGCCCCATCCAAAATTGCCACTAACTGTTCCTTTTCACTCTTGTCTTGTAAGTTTTTCCTCTCTTCTCCTGCTACTTTGCATCTCAATATAAGATGTTCTGCATCTTCTATTTCACCATCACAGCAAATGGTGCACACCCTGTCCTCACGTCTTAGCCCTCTCCACCTGCCTGTTTCTATTCTAAATTCTGCTGTACCCCCTCGCAATTTAGTCAAGATCCTTCTCATCTTCTTGTCCTCCACTTCCACACATCTGGCACTGTACCCTCTATCATAGATTTCCCGAAGCACACTGAGCTTTGGCTTGCTCTCTAAGTCTGTCTCCCACTTATCTATCACTGCTCTCCACACTCCACAGTTTATCATGTGTCCTAACTCTTTCAGAGATACTGCCTCTAAATCCTGTGGGTCTACATTGTCCCATCCAATTTCTGCCAGGTTTGAATGAAGGTCCTCAATCCATTTTACCTTCCTACCCAATTCTGCAGCTTCCAGTGCCACCAGTCTGAGCAACCTACTTTCCTCCATTCTCATTATCCTGAACCAGAAGGCCATACTTCTCTTCTTTGCTGCCCATTCCAGAGGTAGCATGTCCATTTCCATCTGTAGGGAGGTTTTGGGATGTAAGCAATTTACACCAAGGAAGACTCTGTACCCTCTTAGCTGCACCTGCTCTACTTCCTGCAGTTGTCTGCAGCACCCCCATACTTCTGCTCCATACAGCAGCACTGAATCCACCAAGGCTTCCATCAGTCTCCTAAAAGCCCCCCTTTAATTCCACCAACATTCTGTCTACACCTTCTCATCCATAACCCAAAGGCCTTATACCCTGCCTTTGCTCTCACTTCTACCATTCCTTTCATCTGTAGACATTCATCTATCATACACCCTAAATATTTATAATTTGTCACTAGCTGGATTTCTTCCCCCTCAATTTTTAATACTCTCTGGCACGGGTGACTCCTTTTCTCCTAAAATGCATAATGGCACACTTTGGAACATTAACTCTTACACCCCACTGCCTACACCATTCTTCCAGCACGTTTAATCCATCCTTGAGCATCTCCTCATTTTCTGCCAGTAAGATCATATCATCCGCATACAGAAGCCCTGGTATCAGTTTCCCACGACACCTCACCCCGACCTCTCTGCTTCTCAGCTTCTCCACCAAAGTGTTGATATACAAGGAGAACAGCAGAGGGGATAGGACACACCCTTGTCTCAGCCCTCTTGACACTTCAAAGGGTTCACTCAGCTCTTTTCCTATCCTCACTTCACAGCTGATGCTTTCATAAGTTGCTTCTAGGAAAGTTAGAGTTCTCCCTGTTACTCCCCCAGCTTCCAGCACCCTCCATAGCTTATGTCGGTCCACTCTGTCATACGCCTTGCTAAAGTCTACAAAAGCTCCCATCATACCCTTCTTATTGTAGGCCATCCTCACTTGACCTAACAAAGACAGAGAAAGCACCTGGTCTCTGCAGCCTCTACCCCTTCTGAATCCTCCTTGTTCCTCTGCTATTAGCTTCTGCCTCTCACAAAATGTCATCAATCTCTCTTGCAAAATCATCTGACAGTAACGACACACCCCTGAAGTCATCCATCACACAGGCTCCTTGTCTCCTCTTCTTCAGCACTGGTACCACTATGGACTTTTTCCATATTGTTGGAATCCTACCCTCCTTCCAGCAGACATTCAGAAATGTGTGCCACAGCTCCCATAGACAGCTCCTGTGTATCATCTCTGCTGTCAAACTATCTTTCCCTGGAGCTGCCTTCTTCCTTAACTTTGATAGAGCCCATAGGACTTCCTCCCTTGATATTTCTTCATTGATGAGAGGATCCACTGCTGTGACCTTTGGTGGTTCTGCTTCTAAAACTTGGTCCTCCACCGTACTCTTCTGGCTGAGGTTCCCACCCGCATTCAGGACTTCTTTAAAGTGATCCTTCCACACTCCAGTTACTGCTTTCTCCCGCTTTATTCTTCCTTCCTTATCCTTCACTGCATGTACTAAGATCATGCTCATTTGCTGAAGTCTTCCTCAGTATTTCCAATTTCCTTGCAAGTTTCCACCATTTCCTAGGTTGTTTTAGAAGTCTTTCCATATCTTGCCCTCTCTTTTCTACATAAGCTCTTTTAGTTTTCCACACTGCTTTTTGTAATTCCTCCTTATCTCCAAGTAGTGTCCTCTCTTCACCAAACGTTCTTTCTTCCCTCTACAGTGCAACCATTCTTTTTCTGCTATATGGAACTTCCTCCACAGCTTTCCCAGCTCCTTTGAAAACCAAGGCTGTCTCTTTTGATCACTTCTCCATGTCACCTCTTTCAATCTAGACCTGAGCAATGTTGTAACCTCCTTATATACCTCATCTATATCCTTCTGACTCCTAGAGACTTTCACTTTATTCACCAGTTTCCTAATTTCCTCGCTGTCATTCTCCAAATAATTTTCTGGGACTATAAAGGTTGTCTTCTTTGTCTCATTCCAATTTTTTTCCTTCCCTGTCCAATATTCCGGGCCTTCTAATTGCATATTCCACATCAAGAGTGAGTGGTCAGGAATCCTCATTGCTTCACCTCTGAAGTGCATTTCTTCCAAACTCTCTCTCATTGTTACAACTCTAAATCCATTAATACTCTTAAACTGTTCCCTTGGGAGTATGCAATAATCCACTACTGAACTCCCTCTTCCTGACACACATGTGAATCCATCTCTTCCCATTCTACCATTTACAATGTAGAGTCCTGAATTACCTAAAAAACTCATCAAAGCTTCAGTTCTTGATTGTGTCAACAGGCCTACGACCAGGCACTTCGTCCTCTGCCTCCTCTTCCACCAAGTCTCCACACCTTGCATTGAAGTCCCCACATATTACAAGAGTGCCCAAAGTACCAAATTTCTGGACTTGTTCCTTGTTGACTTATATAGTTATATTAAGCATCAATATATGTACATTTCATGCATTTGTGCATGCAAGGTACGAATGAGACCATATGATTGTAAGCAAACTATTTAGATTTAAAATTAACCTGTTATACATGTTAATTAATTAAATATGTTCAGAGCTTTCTCATATACATATATACAACACAGTCTGTCTGAAACCATTCAAACTCAGAGAGATCCTTGCCCAACTTCCTATATATATACATATAGTCATGCACTCTGCACATATTATTCCTTGCAGAGACATGCACATGATATTTTATGTTAACATGGTAAGTTTGTACTTGAAGTTTAACAGATATAAATGCAAATGTACGTAATATATATATACGTATATATAGGATATTCTCTTTTGAATATCAATATTTAATTTAAAATTTATATGGTCATGCATGAGGTAGATACAGTTCTTATTTTACTATTTAGCCACATGAATATTCTCTTTAATTATGTTATACGTAGGTGTACATAATATAAAGATCTATATTAGGATTCAAACCTGAAAGAATTTTAGGGTCTCTATAATGAAGGGTGCTATTTCCAGAAAGGACAGTCAGGCCAATACAGTGGAGCAGAGAATGATAAAGAGCAGAATTTTGTGTCCTTATCCAAAGCCCTCACTAAGTGTATATATAGTTCCTTTAACTGTACATGTAGAATAAATGTATGCAATATAGTTGAATACAATTGAAAACAAGTAGTTCGAGTTTAAAAACTCGTGGGGCTGCCGCCCCCGAATTAACTCGAACTACTTGGCCGCATCGTTGGGATTTAATATATATATTCGTAATGCTAACGATTGAGGACGCTTAAGTGTCCTGAACTTTATAAATAACGATGGAAAAGCTTCGTTAACTAAAGCTTCCTGAACGCCGCCATTTGCAAAAACGATATATTGACGTATAAATTAAGTGTAACAATAGTTACTTATGAACTCGTATTATACATATATAGACGTATAAAATAAGTGTTATAATAGTTGCGTATGAACCCGTATTATATATATATCTTTCCGTAACATGAAGCCGTACAACGTAATCGGCAAATGAAAACAATAATTAAATTATATACAGTCTATTCTTCATCATGAATATGAAGCTGCATGAAGGAATACATATTGTTCCAATCAATTGACTGCATGATAAACATGTATATAAAGCTCTTCAATAATATAATTCAAACATATATCATCACCACATAATAGGATAAACACAGTTATACAAGTTATACATGCAACAATTTTAATTAACTGAGTGGCTGTTGTCATATTCATTACCATATCGTGATTAATTTACAATGCACAGATTTCTGGGGATCAAACAAACTTAAGTTCTTTGCAAATGTGTCTACTGCAATGAGCAATGTCTTTATTGTTAGTCTCCTTATATACATACAAGCCACAAAACAATATTCAAACCTTTAATTCCACCATACTAAAAGTCATAAATCAAGAACAACAAATCAAAATTTCAAATGTAAAGATAGCTTATTGCTGGTTAGCACAATAAAAATCCCTATTTATTGGTTAGGTTAAACAGTATAGAGCTCTATATGTGGGAAGCACAATTCAAGTGTTTGCTTAATTATATATGTCTTCAGGAGTTGCAGTGGTTGAAACTAAATGATTTAGTATATATACGTATATACGTGTATATCAGGAATACACATGCACAACCTTGTCACAATTAATTTGTTAAAAAGGCCCTTACATGTAGTATATATATATAGGAATGCAGTATGTATTGAAGCTGGGAAGGATTTATTGAAAGTATATACATACGTATATATACGTAGGCTTAGAAAGGATTTTAAATAACATTTTTATGTACTTATATATAATACTATGTCACTTCAAAATGGCATATGTACATGTCCTTTAAATTATCTGAGGTTGAATGTGGTTCTTTTCACATTCAATAGCATATATACAACTATAGTATATGTCATGTACTGATTAGCTACAAGATTAGTTATATACAAGTCATGCATGCATATATATGAGAATTTGTCATTGTCAATAGATTGGTAAAGATACTAAATTGAAGAGAGAGTATCATGTGGACTAACAATTTGTGAAAATGGCATGCTTGCCGCAATCATAATTTTCTTCCAGTCACTGAAGAAGATCCTTATGGTCTAAATGTCCGACAGCCAGAAGAGACAACAAAGCAAAGTTGAAAGATGATCCTTTCAAAAGATAACCAACCAATGAGGTAAAAAGCTGTATTTGTCTATTTGATAAACTTTTGCAGCCAGTTAAAGTGAGCAATAATAAAGGAGAAAGAGGTGGGTATATATTAGGGTACATGGCATTTACTAAGACAGATCACATTGCAATGTTAGATTAATTAAGTGTCCATATACTTATATATTCAGTGAATGGTGATTATATACATAGGGTGGAATAAGTACTGGGTTCCGCACTGTAGGTGGTTGCTTACCCCAGTCCAAGTTCATTGCCCCACCACTGGTCTTATATAATACATAGGTGTAGTACTCTTAACTCTGGCACCATCCCAGTCTGGGTTTCAATACCATTGTTAGAATCACCTCTCCTCATCACTGCCTCTCACCTTAAGAGTCCTCTGTTGCAGTCCTTGTAATGGAATACACATCTTATCTTTCTTTCTTCCTTTTTTCCTTTTTCGCTTTACTTTCCTCCTTCCCCCCTTTTTCCGTTTTCCCTTTGCTTTAATTACTTACAACACCGATTACATTTATGATACATTGCCGCAATCTAAACTATACGTATCCTTTGGATTTTTATATACGTAATACTCGTATATAATGCAACAATTTACAAGAGTTTACTGAATGCTTAAAGATCCTGGATTACATCTGTTCAATGAGACCACCAGATTTAGCATGTCTACCAGTCCACTGTAATTCAGTTAGGGGAAGTGTGTAGTACATGCTTAACAGGTTCTCCGTATCCTATAGATAAGTTGGCCTTGCTATTTGGCTATAAAATTGTCCAATCCCTTTGAGTTTATTGTTGCTTGAGCTTTTATTAGAACCTTTGGCGGCAGGTTAGTTGGACCTCAGTGTGCCATTGACATTTGGCAAGATATCTGTTTTTGATTTTAAATGGCAGTCAATTGAAGCTGTTTGCTATCAATGACGGACTCTATTTTAAAACAAAATTCTATTACAATTAAAGTTATTTGGTTCCCTTCTTGTTCACTTATAAGATACGTATGTACCACATTCTAGCAGCTTTGTATGGACTTGTTTGTCTTGTCTAATTACAACTTTGTTGTTATTTGTTTATGAACTCATAGGACTTATCAGAATGCACTGGACATTTTCTCGGATGACAAGTTTGACTAAGAAAGTGACAAATAAATAGACAAATGCAAGATGATGGGTGATGCTACATGCACAGTTCTGTGAGGTTTTTTGTACTTAGGAATTATGTTTGTCATTTGTATTTTGCAAAGTTTACATTATGTTTAAATTAAGACATTCTACTACAAGCTAAGTTAATGTTTAGTTGCAGCCTAAATTGATTGCATGGATTGTTGCTATGGCAATCTTGTTATTTAGTTGTAATCATCATTTTTTGGTTCCATAACCCTAGCTATATAGTTTTTAAGCCCTCAGGTAATGTTCTCCAGCCAAACCAGAAATGTGGCAGTGCTCAGCTAGAGAGCTCCTTGGCCATGTAGAAGCCATTTAATAGGTCAGCAATTAGTTGTAGCTATAGCTGCTTGGGTTTCATAGTGATCCTTGTTCTAATT
The DNA here is from genome assembly GCA_947172415.1 of Chondrosia reniformis. Taxonomy (NCBI): domain Eukaryota; kingdom Metazoa; phylum Porifera; class Demospongiae; order Chondrillida; family Chondrillidae; genus Chondrosia; species Chondrosia reniformis. The sequence continues at coordinate 2,088,125 of OX359202.1, read as the reverse complement.
TTAGTTTAAAGTAAAGCCCTCGGGCCTGGTATGTTTTAGTTTGAAGTAAGGCATGTCAGTTAAATCTTTGTGTGATAATTATTTGTGATCGACTAGAGAACTTTGTTAGAATGTTCTATAGACTAAGTCCAGATTATTGTTATACGTATATAAACAGTTATGGGGAATAACAAAGAACAATGGCAGGTCTAGTTCAAACTAACTCAGTAGCTGTCTTACGTATGGCAAGGAATGATATTCGTTACAATAGCTACAGTTACAATTACTGTACAAACAAGTGGTGGATGCATGTGACAATTCTGGCCCAGGAGCAGTAACTTATGTATTTCAATACAAAGAGACATCATGAGGTGTGGGAAGGAATTGAAACAAGTACTTCATCTTTAATTATTCCATCATGCACTTCAAGCTGCTCCCATATACAACAGTATGCTCAACTCTGTTGGTACGTAGGTCACCCTAGCTACACAACTGATAGAGGAACAGATGTGGTCTAACTAAGAACATGATCTGAATATGTCTAAGTAGAAATTCACATAATTACAGGTTTAATGGACTTCACTCCAACACCAAATATAGTATTGGTATTGTTGCAATCAACAGATGGGGAAGTGGAAACACTATGATGGTCAGAGCATGGACAAGTAGTTAGCTAGTAAACTTTGATGCAGTGATACTGAACAATGAATTCTTGATAGATTAATTGGAATTTGAATGACTTGACCACCCATGTTGCTGCTTGCAGATAAGTAGATTTAATCAAGTCATGTTTTATTTCTTATAATTATGAAGTCCATAGAGAACTAGTGTATTAAAGCCTAAACCTAATGTTTGTTTAGGATGTAAAGCATCATATTTAAATGTTTGATTCGATTTTGTGTGACTTAACACTAGTGTTATGTAGTTAGTGTTAAGTAAGTCAGCTATTTCCATAATAAGCATGTTTCTATATATGCAGTACTAGTCAACTGCAAATCACATGTAAAGAAATAAAAGCATATTACAGTAACAGTACATCATTAGAAGCTGACAAAGTTAAATAGAAAAATAGAAAACAGTCACTGGTAAGACTTCACTTAGTAGCCTCCCTTAATATATGTAGTACAGTCTCTAATACAGTGGCAGTCAACCCCCAAATCCTTTCTCCATCTACAATAAAGACCGGTAGTCTTGTGACATCTTTGAACTCTGTGTAGAATTGATTAGTAGTGTTCTGAAGGTCTTCCACACTAACTGTAAACACATACTCAACCTACGTACATACACAAGAATATCATTACTATGCATTACGATGCATGTTAAAATGGCTACCTATAAAGTTTAAAGTTCAGTGAGAGGACATACACGATAACCGTTGACGATATACATATCATATATAGGGTTAGGGCTAGGTTTAGTGCCTGGTCCGTTCTCTTCACTTGATTCGAAAGGCTAAACTTGACGAGAATCCACTTCCTCAGTCGTAAAAACAACCTTACCTTACACGTAGCACTTACGTACATCACGTGGCCTTCGAAAAAGTCAGTCATAAGGTATAGGTCCGCCCACGCAATAAGTTGGCGCGGAAAGGGTTAAAATGGCTACCTATAAAGTTTAAAGTTCAGTGAGAGGACATACACAAGACAAATAATAAACAGAGAGATGATACATACGTATTACAATAGTAATAAGGCTAAACGTAGAACATGTACTACAGTGCACTCCACTTAATCTACATTGTCAGTCAATAGTCAGTTTTGAGAAAAAGTGGTGGTAAATTGAACAGAGTGCACTGTATATATCTAGTACATTCATTATAGACAGAAACATTACATCTCATTCCTCATTAGGATTGATTGCTAGGGTAGTATTCATTACATCATCCAGTATCACATGTCCAATTACTGGGACTATGTCCATTTTTCTTGACTACGAATTAAACAGATTAATATATGTATTTCAAAGATAGGAAATTTACATCAATACTGTATAACCAAAAATGTTGAATTATTGGTATATGGTTGTTTAGCATATTTTTATTATATTCATGGCTAATTGTGACTAATGTATGTCACCAGCCTGTGCTGCCTGTAATTTCATAACTTAAAGAGATGTCCTATTACACCAGCAGACCCATTCAAGAAAGGAAACACAGAACTTAGTGCCGGTTCATCTTCAATATCCTTCTTTTTTAAAGTAATGCTATGGAAGAATTTGTTTATTCATTGCATATACATAAGTGACAATGACTGTAGTAACTTCCCCACCAATACTCCTGGCTATACAGAAATCAGATCGAAACACTGCTTTTAAATTAAATCATTACACAATCAACGGCTAAAGAATCTGTCATGGTAATATTAAAGACAGTTAAACAGGTGCACACAGGTAGTAACTTGATAGAGTAGACAAATGCACGTGGTGAGTGGATATAGCAAATATGCTCAGAAAGAGTTGACAAATGAACATGGTACAATATTGAGTACTTTGTAATCGTAACAATAATGAGAAAATGAATTATGTGCTTTTCCCTGTATAACAAACAATTTTCAGTCAAACCATTATAATAAATCATAAGGCACTAAACATGGTAAAATCAATATCATAGATATCTAAGAGTAAATACTAATGCAAAATTTAGTTTTCCACTTCCATTGCTTCAGTGACATTCTTAGCTATTTCCAATAGTGATGCTCCAAGTTTGTACTGTTCAAGAATCCCTGAAAATTTATGAGTTCTCATAATCATGTCAAGCGCATGAACATCATGGATTTTTTTGGTGCCCAGGCTGTAGCATCTGGGTGGCGTTCCTTGATTGTGCGGTGATTATAGCCATATGGATATCTTTCGTCTTCTTTCGAGGCAAGATCAAAGTCTATTATCCATGCTTCCTCTTTACCAAACACAATATTCTCCTCCCTAATGTCAGAGTGGACATACCCAATTTCATGAATCTTATGTAGCTGTGATAAAATTTGCCCAAAGGCTTTTTGATTTGGAGACCCATTTTCCTCTCGATGCTGATACTTCAGAAGACAATAACGTCCGTCCGCACTCAAATTCTCAACTTTTGCTTCATGAAGGACTAATTTTGCAATATCAACTTTAGGCTTCTTAATCTCAGTGTCAAAGAGCTTATAAACAAACCCTTGGCCCCTAAGCACATGTAGCCTGTACATTCCGGTCACTTCCAGGTCTTTCCGAGGCTGCGGGACCATGGTTGATTGAATGGGATGGTTAAGTAAATAATGTTCTCCGGCATACAGCATGCAGAAAAATACACTTAATGAGCTCTCAGAGTCATTACAAATATCGATGTAAAGCACAAGACTCGTTACAGGAACATAGATATATAAAGAAAAACCTTTTTTTGTCATTGCAACCACAAGTCTAATCTTGTCTATTTTCTCACCCTGCTGTTTCATAGCATATGCAAGAGATTTTATTTTCGAATCATGATCGGAATTCAATTTTACGTGCGTAAGTGCTACAAATTCAGTAGGGTCAAGCCATATGGAAAAACAGTGATGTCAGGCCTTTCATTAGAGTCATTTGTAATAGGCATTTGATGACAGCAAAAACCTTTAGGATATTGGCCAGGCTGACACGCAAAGAGAAAGTGATCCAGTGCCACTGCTAATCCAGATGTCATAGGCAGCTCATAGCTATCTTGCATTATTATTTTCCTAAATTCCAATAATCTATTTAATCGCAAAACTTCTAGAGTCATCATATCATCCAATAAGGGTAATTGCAGTTGGGACTTATTGTCTAAGTCTTCCAGTCTCTCCAGCTTTTTTCTCAAATCGTACATACCCACGGCAAACCAATGGCTATAGACTTTACCTATAAATGTCCTTTCATTAATGTCACCAGTAGTAGCCGCTGATGCTGCACAACTGAATTTTTTTGGTCCTACAAATAGAGAGTGATAAGTAGATGTGAAACAGGTGAGGTTATCAAACAATCTAGTAAACATACCTTTGAATTTTGTTTCACTGATTTTTGACTTCTTTGAAGGGCTTTCCTCTGATACGGTTAGTGTTTTAAGAGATATCTTATTAAGAATACTATTTATCGCTCTTATATTAGTATTAAGCAAGCCGATTTCAGTTAAAATAGTGGTGAGTTGCAAATCAATACTTTCCATTTGCTTCAATTTAACATCTATCTTAGCAGAAAGTTCAGTGATAGCTTTATTGTGGCGTGCCAGCCTATATTTCATAAAAATAATACGTAAGATATTATTCAAAGACATGCAGACATAGCGATCTTACTCTATTTTGTTTGTCTCCTTCTCAATCTTAGCTCTAATCTCGCCTTTTTGACGCTGTAGGTTTTCAATTGTAAGGTTTAGCTGTTCCTGTCGACTCAGTACATTCTTTTCTTTACTCTTTAGCTCTTTCCTTTCAAGCTTTAGCTCTTCCTTTTCTCGCTCAAACTTTTTCATTATACACTCTATCTCTTCCTTTCCCTTTTCAGGCTCTACCTTTTCCTTTTCAGGCTTTAGTTTATTCTCCTTATGTCTTTTTCGAGTCTCCATTCTTTAATTAACTACAGAAGAATTTCGTGAGATTTGAAGCATGTGTCTGTTTAAAAGTTCAGGTTAACAACTTAAGGGAAAATGCAATAAGGTGCAACCAGGCATAAACTTCCTAAAATTGGTTTAGTTTAAAATATTTTAGTGATAAACTATATAGGCTAAGGACAGCGCCTATTAAATGGATAAAAAGTATCAGTCGTTTATCTTTGGAGATACAGACAGAAATGTGCGGTCAGCCATTTTAGGAAGTTTATGCCTGGGTGCACCGTACACATAGATATTTTAGCTACATGCTTAATATTTATATGAGAAAAACAAAACAATGATGTCCACATTTTCTATTTTACACATTTTCTATCACCCCCACTCTCAGTATCACTCTATAGAATGAACCACCCAGAAATAAACCTTTCATAACTTCTTAAGAGTTTGGAGTCAGTAGAACCACCCCGAACTTATCCTATCATCCTTGTTTCATTTCATGCTCATTAGTTCGAGGAGGTTCGGTAGGTTGAACCTACTGAAGCTGCTTGAACTACTGAGCTCTTGATTAAAGAAGCATCAAAAGCAGTGGTTCAACATTATCGAACCTCCTTGAACCACTCAAGCTCAGAGGGAACAAGAACCATAGGGTAATTTCTAATGTTTTCTGATTCATGAGAAATAATTTGGCGGAGAATTTCAAAAAAAGGATTCCCTTCAAAATTTATAAAACTGAAAGAATTTAAATATAAATTGTGAAAGGCATTAGTTGTGAAATTAACTTGTATATAAAAGCATTAACGGTTTAACACAATTTAACATAACCACTCCAAATTCAGTCTATTAAAACGGTTCATGATAGAGTCTGGCTTGCTTGACTGTACCTAAATCCCAAAAGGGACAACTCACTTTTTCTAACTTACTGTTCCTGCAGCTGGTTCTGTTTAACGTATGTTCACGTGATTCTAATATCTAATGCGCATGCGCGTTGATACTATATTTCTAGTAGAGATCACGTGACAAGTTGTTTGGAATTTTCTTAACTCATTACAAATTACCTTAGGATCCTGGAGAACCTCTGCAAATTCCTGTAAAATTTTTTTGATACTTCTTCCATCAAGGGTTTATAATTTTCAGCAAGTTCGAAAGGTTGAACCACCTTGAACTCATAATAAATTACCCTATAATCCTTGCTCCCTGAAGAGCACAGTGGTTCAAGCAAGATCCGTGGGGTAGAACCACAATGAGAATTTATACTTGTTTCGTCTGGAAATCATTGGTTCGAGAAAGTTCGGTAGCACCAATGGGAATAAGAAACACAGGTTAATTTGTAATGGTTCAGGGTGGTTCAACCAACCGACCCGCCGTGAACCACTCGGATCTATTAATTGGGACAAGGATTACTGTGTTATTTCTCATGGGTTCAGTGTGGTTCAACCCACCAAACATGCCTGAACTACTGAGCACTATACGTAAAACGATCATAGGACACATTCTCATTAATTTGGACTGGTTCAACATTACTGAACCACCTCGAACTGTTAAGTTCCATTGGGAATAGTTAGTATTATTATGATTGAAAACAATAAAAGAGTCTTCTGATCCATGAGAAATAATTTGGTGAAGAATTTCAAAAAAAGTTTATTCTGTGCTTTTCAAAATTTATAAAACTTTATTTCTGTCCATAAAGAATTTAAATATAAATTTTGCATTAGTTATACCTATGCTGTGTAATTAACTTGTAAGCAGAACGTGTGTCTGTCCCTGACAAGATACCAGGGGAACTAAAACAGCTGCACTCTTATATATACGTTTACTTGAAACGGGAGCTGTAACAATAGAACTCAGGGACATAAAGGCTGGGACCTTTAATTTATTTCATGAACAATGTCCCTTGTGTGTAAGTTACCAAATCGTCTCTAACCCTGTTGTTTATATATGTGAATGCATGCAAGCAACCAACGGTACTCCTAGCTCACACTCAAGGCAAGTCAAATCTGCGGTGATTATTGGCTGGGACCCCCTGCATGAGACTGGAATTTTGCTGCATGATAATGGCATGCAGATGCATCATCTTCAGTCTATACTAAGGTGTGAAAAGGTAATTGGAAGGTCATGTGTTTAACCTTATATGATCTGTAGAGACTACAGTAGAACCTCAGTTATCCGAACCTCAATTAACCAGCTGCTCAGATTATCCGGCCTTAGATTCCGTTCTAATTAACGTCCATCGTTTAATAGTGTATACGAGCTTATGACAATGGCTAGCTGTAGCGATGTCTCCTTGAAAAGGAAGCGTTGTTGTGGTACTTTAAAGACCAAACTAACTTATTTGAACTAACCACTCGACGAAATCAACCGAAGTACTACTCGTTCCTCGCTTGAAAATCTCTATCGAGGCGACGTTTCTTTTGCTTCACACATCCGGTCGTTTCAGTTATCCGGATAAGTGAAGGTCCACTGTACTACTCTGTATGCAGCAGTTGAGAATTTCAGTGTGGCTAAAGTCTTTAATATACCTGATTGTGATTATTTTGGGAGTCATTTGCATCCGTATTATATTATATACCTCAGTGTGATTATCTTGGGAGTCACTTGCATCCGTGTATAAATTTGTAACTTGCACTGTGTAGTACTTGATTGTATTTAAACATGCTTAATATACACTCCTTATTCCTACACATGGACAATATATATATATATAATGTACCTCTAGAACTCAAACAGAACACACAGTCATATTCAAAGACTTTTAAAATGCTCTAAATGAGGAAATATATAGGTACACAGGAGCCCATGGATGAATGTGTACATGAATTTACTTGCACTGTATATAGAGTGGAATCTCATTATAGTGAAACTCATTATCTCAACTCATCTCAACTCAACTCATGAGCTTGCATGCACGCATATTTATCCCAATCCACCCCTACGTATCCAATTACACTCCTGCACACGTACACACATGGATAAGTAATAGAAAACATAAGAAGAGATGACGGAGCTTAAAGTACCACAGTTTTACTATGGTCGTCTAAACGAATTTCTTTTATTTCTTTACATCAATATATATAGCAACACTTTTGGCTTAAACTTAGCATGAACGTATACAAATACGCTTTATCTAACCTTCGCTATAACTCGCTTATTCGGTAGCTCCTTCTCGTAGGAGAGCGTCGACTTGTCATAGCCGTTCTCGAAAGGATGATCTTCTTTAGCAACGAGGCGGTGACGTTTTCGCACGTCACATGATTCACAAAATGTGTGTACCGAGCGACATACGAAGGTGTTGGTGACGCAATAGAAGAACATCACAATACATCACCAGCTTGCGCAATCGTAACTTTGAATTCTTCATTACATCTTGATTATTTTGCTCATTTAATTAAGCAAAACTTCGCCAGACATTTCTTATACACATGTACCATGATATATGTTGATTTCACAGTTATCTGACGAACTGAAATTTTTTATCAATATAACACTTGGTTTGCATATAAATTTCCCATAGGTTTTTTATAGTCCTATGGCCTTTTATATGCAAACTTTGTCCTCCGTTTTCTAAGAAACGGAGACCTAAATAAAAAATCCCTTAATTTAAAATGAGTTTTATACCCTAAACTTTATGATGATATGCCCATTTTGTTTTTAGGTTCTTTCTTGGAGCCATATGAATTAATTAATTATATTATTTATATTATATTATATTAGATTAGATTACCTTAGTATATTGTAACTTGCACTGTATATACGTACGAGGAAAAGAGTCGATAGGAGTTGCTGGCGGTTGATCGTCACTTCGACTGGCCATGTACCGACAGTCACCGAGAAGGATCCACTATATTGCAACATACTTCGATTAACGTTTAGAAAATTTTTAAAAATGGCAGCATCTTCTCCAACAAAATATTCTTTCTGGGGAAAGCGAATCTCGGCTACATATATATAAATTACAGAAAATATACACTTAACATATATTTAAATACCTACATATAGTTATATGGACAAAAAGTCGCTTACCTCTTTCCCGCGCTTGGCATGCTACCGCTATAAGGAGCAACAGAGAAAATTGCACCAACATTTTACCAAAATACTACGTCCAGGTAAACGGGCAATCCATGACGTTTCATCCTTATATATGTGCCATCTACCAGGTAAACAGACACCTGACAAATCGTATGACGTCATCCAGCTTTGGAGGCACATCATCATGACCCTCTAATACCCTGGTACCCCCAGAGGTCATCCAGCAATGTGCTTATGCATGCACGTGAATATGGAAGGGTCCGGGCCTAGCAAGAATTCTTTAGCTGTGTCCACAGTGACTGATTTTAATACAAGCAACCCTCTAGAAAACAGTCAGTTCAAATAGCCTGTACTGCTAATTATAAGAAATGTTTTCAGTTGACCTTTTTACTTTTGTAAAACATGCAGGGGGATTAATAGTAATCCTAGGACATTGTATACAATTACAAGTATATAATTATTAGGAACAGTTGGTCCCATAAGCTGAACTGAACATCCACTTTTATGTTATTCATGGTTAAGAAAGGATCATGATCACAGACTTAAATATAATATGATTCACTGTTAGCATTTAAAAATGGAAGTTAATTAATTGCACAATACCTGTGATATACAACCTTCATATATACGTATATGCATATATTACCTAATTGAATACTCATGATCATACAAATATCAGATTCTAAATCTGACACCTTGTTATATGTATAACAACAAAAACATGACTATATTTCTGTTTGCTGCTAACCAATCAAAGTTTCTCCTTGAAATAACTATATTATTCTTATATATATCACCACAATTATTGCAGACTTATTTATCTCTCCATTTGTATGCATTACATACCTTTTGACACCAACACTGCTTATGTCACTTCTTTATATGAACCTATAGGCGTCTCCCTGTTATAAGCTTCCTAGTTTAACCTGTCTCCTGTTACATACGTATATATGCATAGCCCCCAGCTGCTATCCTCAGCATTCTTCCTGATGCCAACTGTTCCTTCTCTTCTGTTCTATTTATATAGTCTCCCATTCCTGATCACCAGGAAAAATACAACCAGCCTTATTCAACCTTTTCCAATCAATCCCCCAGGGAGAATTGTTCCAAAAATTTACGCTACATACAAGGATAGATCGATATTGATGGATCATCTAAGAGTTCTTTTTTCAACTTAGAACTTAGAAAGAATTGTTGTTATACATTTTAATCGAGATCAACGCTGATTGCAATACTGAAAGTATTATAGCAAAGAAACAATAAAAATGCATCTTGTGGTGTATATATATATACCATGTACGGATACTGTAAAGTATGGTACTATTTCACATGCCTACATCGTGAAGGATGAAACTGCAGGAATCATATTCTTGATCATCATATAATTTGCATAGAATAAAAAGGCTCCCTACTTTTAAAATTCACCTATTATCAAATATTTAGAAGAAAAGTTGATAAGATTATACATATATATCTTGTTTTAGTTTGCATTGCATTCATGTAAGTGTCTAGAAGCAACTAAGTTATTGTATGCAGTCGATCACAGGGTATATAAGGAAATACATTTAAAGGCTTCATCAGTAGTTACACTGTGATATATGTATTATGTAGTAATAATTGGACAGTTTAAAGGTGAAGTCATAGAATTTCCATAGACATTTAGGGCTGCGTATTGTGTATATAGCTATATACATGCACGAGTTCCTTATATAGAATTAGTGTATAGTATTTTGTGTGTAGTTGTGTATATATAAAGCCTCGAGTTAAATATTCTACCATTTTACATACGTATATATTGCTTATACCTTTAGTGAGATGGATCTGGTATTGCTAAGAATTTACTTACTTGAAATATGTATGTTACCAGCTGGTACAGCAGCTCTGAATTTTAAGGTAGGTACCATATAATATAAGTATCTATATTCTATGTAGATTGTATTATGTGATAGTCATATATAGACCAGAGATTAGGAGACTGTATAGCAATGCTGAGGCCAAGTCTACATATTATTGTTTGCATGTGATACTCCATGTAGAGGAGGTCAGAAGAAGGTACAGCTGAGACATTCAACGTAGATGTTCCACCAGATGCTGGGCTGATTATGCTAACAGTATGTAAAAGATGAGCGAGCTAGTGGAATGCTATAACTGTGTATAGGGTATAGCTAAAATTGCATACACCCAGAATTAAAGCAATAGTGCAAGATCTACTATACATATGTGACTTCTGTGGCCAAGTCATTGGTTTGTTTTGAATTTATATATATATATTATTGATGATGCATGCATGTGCATATACGTACGTACCCACTTGTACGTATTTCCTTGACTGAGCTGCATGCACAAGGCACATAGCAACTTCAACTGTATACTATAAATGTACTCTGTTCTGTGTATTCCTAGGAGGATGGAGGGGGTTTATCCTCTCAGTTAGGAGACCTATATCTAGACAGATTATTAACTTCGAAAGAATTATTGCAGTACATCCCCAACAGACCTGCATCTACAGAAATATCAAATAAGGAAGTGCAATATCTCCTGCGAATACCTATTCTACAACCAAACCACTTTAGTAACTTACACGATTATCATATAAAAGTAACAACAGCTTTTCAAAGTCAACTTGGATCGGACAGGAGAGTAGAGCAACTTTTCCTTTTAAGTGATGACCAGCAATCTGTTGGCTTTCATTACATAATTCCTGAATCTAGCACATCAAAGTCATGTGGTGGAATAGAACACCATCATCAGGCAAACATGACAGACGTGTCAAGGCGTACTCGTCGAGATGATGAGGAAGATGAAAGTGATGATGAGGAAGACGACAGTGATGATGAGGAAGACGACAGTGATGATGAGGAAGACGACAGTGATGATGAGGAAGACGACAGTGATGATGAGGAAGACGACAGTGGTAGTGAGGAAGACGACACTGGTGTTGAGGAAGATAATAGTGGTGGTGGGATGCCCCAAACAATTTCAAGTGAAGTAGAGATGTTCTTTAAGCCAAATCAAAACTGGTCTGCTTGCTCGTTAATTAATGGTTCAGGAACAGTATCTAACAATCCCTTTGTGTACTCAAGTAGTCTTAATCCTTCAGAAAGGGGTTTGTTTCTTGATGTCTACTGCAATACTAATGTCAGCCAAGGGGACATTAGATACATTCATATAATAGTTACTCCGGAAGACAACCGAATATAACACTAGTACATACATCTTTTAAGGAGTAATATACAGAATAGAAACGAATGTATCCAAATCAACAATTTTTACAAACAGTATGTATGTAATCATGTACATGTACGTATGTATGTGTACTTACTACATTGCACACTGAACAAATCAATGATATATAAGAATGTTATGTACATGCATTTTCACTTTGGACTATTTTAAAAAAGTGACTTCATTTATTGATAACATCAAAATATGTCTTCATCCGTTTTAATTGCTAATTGTCTTCTAATATCTTTCTTCTTTTTCTGCTCTTCCTCAGCTTCTCTTTGCATCTCTAATATCTGATCAACAGGGACAGACTGTAGTGCAATCCCTACCTCCTTATCATCATCCTTCACAATAACAAACAGTGAATAGAGAGAGAGAGAGAGAGAGAGAGAGAGAGAGAGAGAGAGAGAGAGAGAGAGAGGAGGGAGGGAAATGATACCTGCAAAATAATCATCAAGTATATGTACTACTACACTGTAAAAATTGCCCTCCAAATAATTTCAGCTGTTATTTTAAATAAACCATAATATTTGTATGTGCGTAGCTACAAGAGGAGCATAAGTACATAGCTATAAAGAGGAGTTTAGGCCAAGTAAAATATATTACTTGTTTATCGTCCCCATCCGTTCCTCAGCATATACCACCACCTGGACAGTCTATATATATACCCTGACCATGAATGTACATAATTAGGTCTCAAATACCTGTGACCGACATACGAGAACTGTACGTTAAGAGGTTGCGTAGTACGTTGCATGTATTAAACGTTGTGTTACGTAACATGTGTGCATAGGTTTTATACCGTTACAACCGGCTCCCATTTTGTGGACACGAGGATGAACTATGCACTGATAATCCAGGCTATTATCCACTATGCGCTTTGTGTGCCGGAAAGGAGAAAGTTCAAAAGTGTACATGTTCCTTCACACCTGGACTTAAGAAATAATCGATGTGGAATCCTTATACTAGACACTTGTATATTTGTCTTTCACCCTTTTCCACATGTACTGTTCACTGTCTGCATTTTAGATTAATAAATTTATTGGTATATATATGTACTCAGTTTCTACCTGTACACACCTGCCTGTATTTCTTTGCTGTCTTTGGTACATGCATAATTATGCACAAACATGTAGGTACATTGTTGTATCTGACAATCAACTCTGTACTTGAGTGAAATTTGAATAAATGTATACCTATGTATTTGAGTTTCACATGACGTGCATGGACCAATAAGAAAAAGTAAAAAATAAAATTAAAATTGGATCTCCTTCCCCTATCTCATGATCACTGTCGGACGATAAAAAAGTAATCTATCTAACTTGGCCTTAACAGTTTTTTCTAAGAGAAAGGATATTACAGCATTCAATAGAAAAAATGACTGATACCTCTGTAAGAATAGCTCCTCAGTAAAGATTGAACAAAACAGAACCATGATTGCCAGAATTATTCTTTGGTCAAAGTAGTAGTAGTTTACCTGGATAAGCCATTGCTTTAGAAGAATCAACAGACTACCACTACCTTGTGGAATATGCATAGGTTAGGGGAATGCACGTATGCGTATACCCTTGCAATAGCTGCTAGGTGTGCGTATTTGTTTTAAATCAACATGTTTTCACAGTTTAAATTGTACTCATCTTCAAGTATTGTACCAGAGATTCACAGTTACAGTTTTTAGTGAAATGGCCCAAAGAAGCCAAAAGATCACACGCGCTCCTATTATGCCATTCATCCATTCATGAGGTTACTCACAGCTTACACAAAACTAAAAGGTTTCTAAACATCTGTTATCAACTAATATAATGAGAATATCGATGTCAAGAAGATACTGTGAAATGCATGTCATACAATTTAGCAAATAGTAAAATGTGATTAGCTTTTACGTACCTATGCATATAATAATCACATGGTAAAAGCATGGATAAACTAACCTCTCCTAACAGGTTTGGCAACGGAAGTAAATAACATGTTTATATGTGTAATAAGGTACGTAGTTGCGGGAAAACTCCTATTAATGATCAGTGTTTTGTCGGAAGTACCAATGATTTTCAACTATTTAGTATAGATGTTAGTCCTACAACCAACATTTTTGCATTTACGTTGCTGTATAAACAAAAATAGTGTACACACCCGTATCCCTTAACTACTACGATCAAGTACAAGGGTGCCCACAGGAATAATTTTCATTTTCTAACCCCTCTGGTAAAATTGGTATACAAGGTGTATTCTGTGTATACGCTGTGGGTGCCCTTGAAGTACGATCATTCAGGCAGCTGGAATCACCTTTAAGTTGGTCAATTTTAACAATTCGATTACAATTTCGATCACTTCTAAAGGTATCTTTATCAGATTGGTAGGCTAGATGCTTTGGCAGAAGGAGACGAAACTGTGTCTCAATGGAAATAAACAGTGCAAATGCACATTTATTTAAATGGAAATAATCTTGCCACATCCATGTCACCTAAGCAATGAATACATGGCGAATAAACCTTACCATCTACTTTATGAAGAGGGCATGTGCCATGTGCAAATGGATGACAATAGATAAAATCGTTATACCGTATGGCGCCAAATTTTCGATACTATATTAATTCGATTCATACTAATTTAAAGGTACATTCTAATGGTAATCCTAAATAACTAATATAGTGGTAAGTGTAGACAAAAGATATTATTCTTGTATAAAAAAGGAGCTTATTGTAGAAAAATGACAGATATACAACTTGTACTACTTTAAAACTCACTATTTCTCCTAAAAGAACTAAGTTTTCACCTCGTACAATGAATATTCCTCTGGGAATATCTCCATACTCCTTTCCCACATGAATCCTCTCTATACAATCTTGCAGTAAGAGGTTTGCTATGCATACAGAGAGAACAGCATTTGTTACTAAACCAAGACACGGTGACTGCTATGGTATAAGCATGTCAGCCTTTTAGCTGACTTTCCATGTACGTACATACATATGCATCATACACTAAATATATGTGAGACTAGAAAAAAAAAACAATTCCTTTGACAGCCGAATGCTTTGAACAAACAGCATGCATATCAGAAAATACTAATGTTGCACACACATGGAGCCATTTACGATTAGACCACATTAAGTGACTCTACTATAAATGGTAACATTTGAAACATCCCATAAATCTCACATAATGGGCTTTGTTATTGAGTGGTAAAGGTCATGTTAAATGTACCCAAAATGTACAAGGTTGATGTAGTTCCACCAGTGACTTCAAGGCTGTGCCGCTCTACTTACCAAACTGGTCTATAGATCTGAGATATCCAATGAGGGTTCGGCCATCCCTGAGGACTGCTAGTACCTTCTCTGCAGTGAAGGGAAGGCAATGAACCAGCCATATTCAATGGATAGGTAAGTAGGTATACGGATATTGGATTAACGCCTACAGTATTCAATACCTAGCTTTTACCTGGTAGATACTGTATGTAAACAATGAGTATTGAAGTTATAGGGAGTATTTGTTGTGATCATGATGAGCTAGAAAGGTCAACAACCCGTGGGTCTTATCAGCTAATATGCATATATATGAAGACCCTCGGGTCGAAACGTTCTACCATAGACTATACAAACTACGTAGTTTATATAGTCTATGGTTCTACTAAAGAATTTTCTGTCGATAACTTTTCTAGCTCACAATGAGTCTTGTGTGCTATTACGATACAAAATTCATTCTCTTACTATCTAAGTCCTCTATAAGACTAGCTGAACCAGGAAGATACGAATGCACCGAATTTGATTGATCATCGATGGAGGCCATACTTTACTAGCCTCACCTGTTACTACGCATGCGCAATTAGAGGGCGCTCACGTGGTTTAACCCCTAAAATATGGCGGAGAAGCACGCCTTAAATCAGTTTGGTACGCAAAACGATCCCCAAGCGCAAAATCAGTGGTATTCGGATAACACAGGTGATCCAAAGAGAAGAAAGATCGATCAGAAGATGTCGAAAGCAAGTGTAGATCCTCATAACGCACCCGTCTCTCGCGTAGTGCACGCAAGGGCTGTTCCAGATGGCTGCACCTTTCAAATGCTCCTCGACGTCTTAAAGCAATTTGGCAAAATTAGGTATTCAATTAATATTACCTTTTCATAGTCTGTCCGGCTAGTTTGCTGCGTGGAGCGGCATGTGATGATGATGGTATTTCTCAGCAATTTTCTACCATTTCTAATAGCGTGATGTCAGTTACGTTAGATTGTAGTAATTGTAATTCCACTAAAACTCCACTCTAATGTGGCTTGGTCATTTTAATGGCAATACCATACGTCATTGTATTACACTCTAATTTGGTTTGTGTTTATACGTATTTAATTTAATGTCTAGTTATATTACAATGATGCCAAGATTACGGCAGTCTTTGGTTGAGTTTGAGCGACTTGAAGATGCCCAGAAATGTGTTCAGATGGCAGCAAGTAACCAGTTCTACATTAAAGAGAGACCAATTTTCTTTAATTATTCAACTAGTCAGGAGATTACGAGGTTTGTACAGATGCATATGTGTTATGAAATGTAGCAATGTTGTGCAATAGGTATTCGTACGTATGTACATGTGTTATATAATGGAGTAGTGTTGTGCAATAGGTATACATATGTACATGTGAATGTACGTAGCTTGGTGTGTGTACTTTATTATGCTGTTGATACTTAACAATATCATTTAAGCATTTAATTGAATTACCCCAGTGGGTAAAATCCATCACTGGAAAGTATTAGTAAGTTTGGCGTAATACTATCCAGTGATGATTTTTGCTTATCATCATAGCCTTTGCACGGCTCAGTGCAATTAACTCCCATTTATTCAACCCCAATGGGAAAGCTACAGCATGGGGAGTGGTTGATACCTGCGCTCCTCAGGAGACATACGTGGTTGGGTATAATATCTAAATTTAGCAGTAATGCGTATGTAATACGTAGATTCTCAATTGGGTTCATGTGTTGATGTCTGCAGTTCTCTCTGCAAATGACACAATAGCCTGATAATCTCCTTCACTTGCTTCATACCCCATTGCCTTTCTAGGACTCCCGCTTCCAGCACTTTTCTCTTACCAACAGTTAAGTGTAGGAGGTTAATAAAGGTTTCAACCTGTGTTGAAAACGTTTCTTATATAATGTACCGTGCAACTGATCTATTGTTAGAGTATCTGCCACTGTTGTTTTTAGGCAGTGTTGCACGTTTATGTGTATATTTACAAACAGAGCACTCTTATGCACATTTGTGGATCAGTTCTTGTTTGCTTCAATAGCCAGAATGCTCTTCAGTTTAAGAATTTAACTAAAACGTTATTACCAAATCAAAGCCAACATTTTTTTCCTACGTATGTACTTAACCTACCTGCACCAACATCTGTAGCTAATACCATAGATTCTAATACAGTATATTTTATGCACATATGATTTCCAATTTGTTCAGCTAATCAAAGCTGTAAGTGTAATACAAAGATACAGTAATTACGTAGGTGTATACTAATTTTAGGTCATTGCTTCTCCTGCTAATTTATTGTTGTAAATATAGTTGTTGTTTGATGTTGTACATTCCTCGCTGATTTATGTACATATTTATTCATTTGTGTTTCTGCTAGGTCTCCATACGGGTATGCTCCAGACTCCAATCAAGCTCCGCCAGATGAACCACCACCCAACCACATCCTCCTGTACACTATATTTAAACCAATGTATACTATCAATGTGGTGAGTTACCTCGAGGAGGGACTGTGTTATATTAAGTGCTATGGAGACCCTTTTATATTTTAGTGGAAAGTGCTCACTAATCTTTCAGTGTATGCAAGGTTGGTGTATTTGTAGCACAATAAAATTGTGATAATATGGCAACATATTAATTAGATTCCCCAGTGGCCCTAATTGATCTGTAGGGCTTTCTTGCCGTATAGGCATGTATGTACGTGTGTTCTGAATGTTCCTAAATATACGTACATTTTTTTACGTGTATACATACGTATATGTACGTGTACCGTAGTTCTATTAATTTATATGGGTATTAAATTATGCGATTTTGGCATTTTTGGACCATTCTAAAATTTAATATACTTTTTTTAATTATGCGATTTGAAAGATTGCTGCAGCATTGCTGTTTTCAGCAGCATACTGACCAATAGTAGCTCTCTGTTCATCGCTGAAGGCTGTATAAGCCTTCCGTTTACGATTTTCTCTTTGTGGACTTGTCAATCGTTATACGGCAGCATTCGCTTCCTTCGTAGCTTTCTCGCCGATTCCTGTCTCTTTTGCAGTCGGTAGCGTGGTCTTAAAATACTTTAGGAGTGCCATCGTGAATCGTTCTTAAATGATCATCTTTTTAACACCTTAACAGAGGTAAGAATTTGTTTTTTGCGCGGTTATATCAAGTGCGAAATTAAATTATGCGCTCATATTAGTCACTCGCATATATAGCATAATTAAATACCACACATACATTTATAGAACTACGGTATCTTTGAATTATCACGTTCCTATGTACTGTACGTATATACATACATACTTACCACTGAAAGTGCTGCCACTGATCAGATACAGTTACGTAAATCTGACTTTTGCACCCATACATACAGGGGTTGTTTGCCTTAGAGGTTGGCATGGGAACATACAGGGGGTTTCCCTTATTACATGCACCTATGTATGATGTACACAAGTGTATATTGTGATTTACATAATTGATAACATTGATAACATATTGATACACATACATACGTATATACATATGTATACACATTTATTATACTCATTTCATACAGGATGTTATTCATACAATAAGTAGTCCCTATGGTGTGGTTCAAAGAATTGCCATCTTCAAAAAGAATGGTATCCAAGCTCTGGTTGAGTTTGACAGTAATGTGTCCGCCAACAGAGCCAAGCAGAACCTTGATGGTGCAGACATATATGCGGGATGTTGTACACTGAAGATAGAGTATGCTAGGGTAAGCATTATAAGTTGACAGAAGAGATTTGAGTTGCAAAAAATCAACTACATAAATACGTACGTGCCTGACTAGTAGGCATTGGCTTCTTTGTCAAATGGCAGTGTACTATGGATATGTACGTACTGCATTGTATTGGTATTGATACCTTAGAAGCTTGAAAATTGCACTAAATTGTCATACGTTATTGATCAAATAGATAGAAATAATCAATAAGCACTTACAGGATGTTTCAATCACATATTTACGTAGCTCTTTATCAACTGTAATTATTTACTGATACTCATTAATGGGATTTCTTTGTACTGCATCCAAATTATGATAAGGGTTGGACCCCAGGCTTGAAGAGCATTTGGAGATGCAGTTGGTTGTTTTTCTTGAGTTCATGGTCAAACATAGATGTGGATCTTCTTCGGTGACTGAAGAAGATCCACAAGATTGAAATGTTTGACCACGAACTCTGATGCTCATTGTTGAGTATATTGCTCAATCACAACCATTTAGTGCAATTGTTTATTTGTGTACTTACAAGGATTGCCAGTGAAGGTACGTATGATTGGTCAGGCATGACTGGTTAATGAAGTAAACATGTTTTTGTTCCTAAACTAAGCCTTTGAAATGTTGGTGTAATTTTTTATACCACTAAAGTAGTGTGAAGCTAGATCGAAGTGATTCAAAGTTTATTTGAAGGTCGATTGAAGTTGATGCATACACTCAAATTAACACCATTCAACGACACCTTTTATTTAATTGAATGTTACGCTCATACTAGTTGTCACCTGTGAAGCTTCTACTGTTGATTTAAGTGTTTAAAGTTTCATCTATTTTTTTTCAAGCTGCTTTGAAGTATGTAACTCTAAGTCTTTTTGAAGTAGCTCAAAGTACGTTAAAAAGTTCAAATTCAAATGTATAGATTATTTCCGTTTATACAGTACATGGTTAATATCGTATTTATCAAATGTTCTCCTTTTTCGTAGATAAATGTGAGTGGTATGTACGTATGTGTACGTATGTATGTGTATGCATGTACACCAGTAATATTCAGTTAGTATTTAAGGAGACACTTTTCCTTTTTTAGACACAGAAGGTGAATGTTGTTAAAAATGATGATATGACATATGACATGGCATTGCAAGGTTAGTTCTCCTTCCCAAATACGTACGTACGACATTCCTGTATGTCATTTCTGTGTGCACTCTGTATGTTGTGCCATGCGTAACTTCCATTTGTATTTAATGAAGCACAAAGCTTTGGCAGTTACTGCTTTTTTCAAACAGCAATAGAGTTGCCGTATTGCATAAGAACTGCATCCACTCTGAGTCTGACTAGTCTGTTCAGCGCCATGCAACAAGGCATACTGTGACACAGTACATGCACCTGCAGTACATTTGTACATACTGCATGAGTCTACATGCAACAAGACTGGCAGTAGGATGTACCAACATTTCTCACAGTGTGAAATATATATTAACTTTGGCACCTTCCCTTGTGCTCTCTTACATGCAATGTCGAAATATTCAGATCCAAGGTGGCAGCAATCTGGAAGCAGTGCTGGTTTAGTTGGACAAATAGGACCTGGAAACCTGCCCACCTCTTGGACTCAAGGTTGGAGTATGGGGGCAGTTATGGGTGGCTATGGAGGATATTATGGCATGAATCCAGTCCCCTTAAACGCAACAGTTATGAATCAACAGGTTGCAGCCCAATCAGTTCCGTTTAACCCTCAAATGATCCAGATGAACGTACAACAGCCAAGTGTTCCCTTCCCAGCTCAGTACTCCAAGCCTCCACCCAATCAACTGGCTACGGCTACTCCAGTTATTGATGAGAGCTGACAGTATTACACTTCCTCCACTGCCATTTAAATGACAGCATAATCATGAATGCTTCTGAAGACTGTGTTTGATTAATAAATTTTAACCCTCTTTTGACGGACTGCTGACATCAGTTTTTATTTGTGTCTGTAATGTAAATATGTAATTACTTATATGTTAGTAAATGTCTGTTATATATCTCAGTGCATACGTACGTGCATATAGACCCCAGAATGGGCGGTATGAGAAATCAACCAATTCCACATGCAGCCATTGGTTATCCACCCGTTCCTGCCATTCAAGGCTTTCAGCAAGGATATAGAGAACCATTTCAACCGCCACAAGGCCCACCTCAATTTGGTATGTGTATATTTCAGCCAGAGGCTGCAGTATATAGTACTCCATGTATACCAGTCTATCCTTGTTTGTAGTGAAGCAACCCAGTAATTTATTTTTGTGCCGAGGACCCTATGTACCAATTCATTGTTGTGTCTACTTTCTATAGCTTCTTACTTTATCGTTCACATAATACATATGCTACCTTTGCACTCATATGTACGTATGTATGTATACCAGGGATGCATGCAGAACTTGGGGCTGGGGGAGGGGGGGGGGGGTGGGTGAAAATGTTCAAATTTAGTGGGAGGAGGCAATGGTATGAGGGTGTCGTAGCAGTTTAGAGGGTTCCCAAAAGTCTAGGGGGATGGGGGACTTCTCTATGCAGCCCTGTATAGTATATGTACATGAATGTAAATTATTTGGTTGTATGTTAACTTATAAACGTCTATACATGTTGAAACTTTTTCTGATTACTGATAAACGTGCAATATATACTTGTTGTGTGTACAGGTGGTCCACATGGTCCCCCAGGAGGGATCCCTGGAGTACCTGTCCCAGCCATGAACCCTGGCCCCTCTCCAGCCATCCCTGGTTCTGTAGTGATGGTGTACGGACTGGACAAGAATGTCAACTGTGATGGCCTCTTTAATCTCTTCTGTTCCTATGGCAATGTACTGAAGGTGAAGATCTTGGTCAACAAGAAAGGTACAGCAATGGTCCACTTGGATAATCCTACAGCAGCAAAGAATGCCATCCAATTTCTATCAAAATGTGTTCTCTTTGAGACTGAGCTTGAGTTAGCGTAAGTATTATTACCATATTACTGTTAATAGCGTGAGTATTATTGCTACATTGAAACTCCCATAATAGATGCCTTGGATAATCTAACTAGTCTCAGTTACCGTATAGCCGGAAATATTGGCGGGAAGAATATTTGGCAATTTTGGACTGATTTATATATTGGCTGTTTTAGTTTTTGGTGGTTACCCATGTCACAGTGGATTATGTCACTATGATGCAATAATATTGGCGGATCATGATTTGTGTGAAATCAGCAATTCACTAAAGCAAATTCCCCACCAATATTTCCAGCTATATGGTACTCTTAGAATATTTTATATAGGAATTGTTCTACATATGTACTTCATATCCCATTTTTAAGGTTAATTTTTATTTTGACTTTTACATTTAACAGAATGCCAATTGAATTTCTACAAACTTAACTAAGGATAAAGTGGCCATTTTATTGCTAATCTATAACTGAAGTAGTCTGTCATCTTTAATTGAAATGCTCGGTACTGCAGCACACTAACGTTCTGGCCAATCAGATTGCCTGATATCGTGTCACTACGAGTAATACAAAGTCGCTTTTATTGGGCTCTCCACATGGATATTCCAGAAATGCATTCTCTACTAACAACCCTTCAGCATATACGTATATCTCATCTTATCTACGTATGTATATATAGGTTTACATCAAAGTTATGTAATTTCTCTGTTGTAATTATACGATTGCTAAGCTTTTCAATTGAAGATGCCATATTACCTTTGTGTATGTACATGCATACCCATAAGTTTTTGAATTTGTATGTATTTATATATGAACGCTATATGGCCTCTCTCTGCTATATTGTATTGCAACATGTTGATATATGTAGGTTGTCCAAGCATGACTTTATAGCAGATCATGGGCAGACTGTAGAGTTGCTTCCGGATGGAAGCCCTTGCTGGAAGGACTTTTCTCAGTCTAGAAATAACAGGTCTGTATATTTAACTATGCGTACATGTAGGCTCAAGAGATGTCCTGTTGACATAGTCTTTAACTATTACTTCATATATGCACATATGTCATGTATGTAGCTGTCTAGTGTTTAATTCATTATTCTACAGGTTTCTGACTGTAGAAGGTACTAGTAAGAACCGAATCATTGGCCCTACCAAGATACTTCACTTCTACAATGCTCCACCTGATGCAACAGATGAAACACTAAATACTATATTTTCAGAATCGTCTGCTCCTCTTCCTGTTACTATCAAGTTCATAAGTCAGGGTGGTAAGAGCTCCACTGGACTTTTGGAATGGGGAACAATAGAGACTGCTCTGGATGCATTTGTCCTTGTCAACCACAAAACACTACATGTTGAAAGTTTGTTTCTTTTATTTATTGAGTTTAGATAAGAGTTACAGTTATTAGGGTTTTTCTAGTGTGAATATTTATTTGTACTACATATACGTAGTGATTACACTAGTGAATACACATTCTTTCTTGTGTACTTGGTGTAGTTAGACCTGTAAATGCCCTGCAATTTACCATAGCTCTTAAGTTTGTACCTTGGTTGACTGTAATTACTGTTTTGTTAGGTTTGTAAGGTCATATACTTGCTATTGATATTATTCTATTATCTGTTTTTTGTAGATGGCCGTGCTTTTACCTTCAAGTTGGCTTTTTCTCCAACTCCTACTATTGACAAAGCCCCCTAATATATGGTCTAGACTATGATGTATCTAGCTTTGTGTTTACAACAATTACGAGACAGTACCCTTTGTTTTTTTTTTCTAAATAACCGCGGTACATTTTGACTTATCGTGACGCATTTTTACCTCAATCCCGCGTGTCTACTCACGTGGTGTGTGGACCCTAAAATATGGCGGAGAAGCACGCCTTAATTCAGTTCGGTACGCAAAACGATCTTCAAGCGCAAAATCAGTGGTATTCGGATAACACAGGTGATCCAAAGAGAAGAAAGATCGAGCAACAAATGTCCAAGGCAAGCGTGGACCCTCATAACGCACCTGTCTCTCGCGTAGTGCACGCGAGAGCTGTTCCGGACGGTTGTAGCTTTCAAATGCTCATTGATTCTTTGCAACGATTTGGAAAAATTAGGTACAGGCCTAGTTTGTTTGTTTGTCTACTATCTATTGCCGTCTTAATTTAGATCACCTTAATTTTTTGATGAAATTTAAAATGCTAACAGGATTTAGATGTTAGTTACGGCGAAGTTTACTAAACTATTTGTCCGTGTGTATGCAGTTACCTGACAATGATGCCAAAGTTGCGCCAAGCTCTTGTCGAATTTGAGAGGTTGGAAGATGCCATCAATTGCGTCAGAACTGCAGCAGATGACCAACTGTATCTAATGGACAGACATGTATTCTTCAACTTTTCAACAAGCCAGGAGATTACAAGGTTAACACATGCCAGTTTTTATTTGCATGTAAAGATCTTTTTTTAAGCATGCATAATTTTCTGCAAGTAATGATTAAGAACTGTATCAGTAGCAGATTCATGGGATGTACTCTGGTATTGAAGCATGGATTTTACTTATTAGCTATATTTCAAGCTTTTGACAAAATACTGACCATCTTATACACTTCCTCTTTCACACTCTTTTTGGGAATGTTGTGAAATAAATAATTATAATGAATTTCAGCTTCATAGATCATTAATCTCTGTAATATTGATTAATGCAATTAGTCTTATATGCATATTTACACTAGCTGCAGTTGTGTTGGTTGAATTGAAACTGAACAGTGATCATCTGCAAGAATTTGGTAGCCTTGTCCATAGGTAGACCATTTTTGGCTTTGTTTTTCAACTCGTCACCATTTGCTTGTTTGAGAGTGTTAGCTTGCTACTCAAATCTTACTACATGTTTCCTTTACCAGTGAAATTAATTATCCTGTGTTAGGCTAAAAAATTTGTGCTTAGTTAATTTATGGCCATACATTTGTTAGCTATTAGGGCTGGTGTAATCAACACATATCTCACCTCTAGCTTGATCCTTATAGAAAGATGTTTTTTTTATGCAGTTGGTTACAAAATATATGATATGTATAATATGATACGTTTATAGAGAAAGAGATAACGGAGAATATATTAATGCGAATATATTCAACAAACAGACAGTATAGTATATATTTATAACAGCAATGATTATTTAATACACTATTTTTCCATAAGCTAACTATTGAACCACATGTTTAACCTTGAGTGATAAACAAGTACTAATCAAACGTTAGATTTCCCATAGTGGTTAGATACAATCATTTAGATCCAACTTTACTAGTGTTGATTTGTGTTTCTGGTAGGTCTCCATACGGGTATGCTCCAGACTCCAATCAAGCTCCGCCAGATGAACCACCACCCAACCACATCCTCCTGTACACTATATTTAAACCAATGTATTCTATCAATGTGGTGAGTTACCTCGAGGAGGGACTGTGTTATATTAAGTGCTATGGGGACCCTTTTATATTTTAGTGGAAAATCTTTACTGATATTTTAGCATGTGCAAAATTATATTTAAAGAGACGCTGATGTGAATGTTTAGCTTAATATATCAAAAACATATCATGGTACCTTTAAAATCGCCACAGTTGCATCTAAACACTCAAAACCCGCTACATTCATTTTGTCCCTTATGGTAGAACCATTTTTTATTTTTATGACAAAATATCTTATAAGGTGAATGCATATATTGTATTCGTATACGTATATATAGTACAATTTTCACAAAACGACCTATCAATATAGTATCAGCAGGATGTTATATCCAGCAGCTACAAAGTATATCCCAAGTGTATACTCACTAAAAAAAGAGGTGGTGTTTCCTGCTCAAAGTCCAACAAGAGGGTGTAAGGGGTGTTTATGATTTGCTGCCTGACTGAAGTAAATGATTTATTTCTCTGGCAGTGCCTTTGATGTATTCCATCATCAGGCGATAAGTGGACCTTTATGGAGTGGAAGATTCAAGGAATGGGCACTTTGTGTTTTTGAGGGATTATAGACTGTATGCTACTATCAAGCATACTGTTACTATCACTTTGATAACTTTAAAACTTAATTACACTAAATCTGTGCAAAGGCTGTAATAATTTCCAGTGACTGTTCACCTTATTTTAAACTGGCTTTTAGTTCCAAAACAGAGAAATAATTGAAGTTTACTGTCTTGTGCATGTCATATGGTGCGAATTGGAAATGATTGCTACTTTTAACTAAGATGATGTATTTATAGAGTACTTACTCAATAGTCTTGTAGTGATTTTTGAATGTGTAAAAGAAATAACAATTGTCACATATGATGTATGTCCACAAGTGTACGTATATTGTGATTTACATTATTATTTACATATACGTATATATGTGCGTACATACACATTTATTATATTCATTTCATGCAGGATGTTATTCATACAATAAGTAGTCCCTATGGTGTGGTTCAAAGAATTGCCATCTTCAAAAAGAATGGTATCCAAGCTCTGGTTGAGTTTGACAGTAATGTGTCCGCCAACAGAGCCAAGCAGAACCTTGATGGTGCAGACATATATGCGGGATGTTGTACACTGAAGATAGAGTATGCTAGGGTAAGCATTATAAGTTGACAGAAGAGATTTGAGTTGCAAAAAATCAACTACATAAATATGTGCATGACTAGCAAATAGTATGCAGTTTCTTTTTAAGTTAAGATTTGGTTGCTAAGGCTTTCCTGAATTATATATATATAGTTACTCTCTTGTTACTCCTTTGCAAATTATTTCATTAGATACACCTTGTTTTATGACTAAAGAAAAATTTAACTTCTGAGTCTATGGAATTTTTATTTTTTCGGTACTGATCTTTGCTTTTTATAATCATAGATAGAGTAAAGTGAGGGATTGGAAACGTAATTACATCACATAAGCCATCCCTGCCTTGGATGACGTCAAAAACATGGCCGGCACCTAATGGATGGGTATTAAATGCTAGCTTGTAATATTTTGAATTGCGAGTTTCAATACAAAACACAAATATTACCTGCGCATATTATTCACCTCTTAATTCGCTATTAAATATAGCACTTACCTACAACTGCAATTATTACAAACAGAATTGGGTGACATTAAGTGGCTTGGCCATTGAGGAGTGTGGAAAGGCACAAATGGTAAAGAAGCAGGAAGGTAATGTTGAAGCATCAGCATCTTTTGATGATCCTGGGAGTTGTGATAGTACAGCTCTCCTATTCAAGAGATTCCAGTTACCCAAAAGCTTGCTATGATGTTACTTACTGACATCCAGGCTGAATTGAAAATCCTGGAGAAGTTGTACCAATTTACAACCTTTTCAGGGTTGTCACTGCAAAAGTGATGGCACTCTTCTCCCCAGTGTCTCTTGAGGGAGCCACATGCACAGTTGTCAAGAGGCTGCAGTAGATGAGTAGTATGTGGAGGCAGACGAAATACAATCACTGTTTCAGAGGCAGCTACCTGTACCAGCTCTGGCTGCTGATGTGATGAGTGACCATCCAGCAGCAGGAGGAATGGTCTGGCAGGTGGTGCATGGTGTGAAAAGTGGCTTTTGAACCACTCTTCAAATAGCTCTGTGTCCACCCAGCCACTATCAGATAGACCATAAAATATGCCAGGCATTTCTCCAATTGCCCAGTCTGGATTAAGAGACTTATGGTCAAATATTACCCTTGGGGGGATGTAGTGACCAGCTGCACTTCCACAAGCTAATTGTGCTTTGTTGCTGCTAGTGATTGCATATGGATGCTTCTGCCTAACCTGTGCAACTACGCTTGGTGGCTTGTGTGTCAGGGGGGTAGTCCACTTTCATCACAGTTAAAAATCTGAGCTGGGCGGTTTCTTAGGCCATTTTCTTTTTTGTTGCAGAGATCAAAATACTTGGTGATTGCCTCAGGGTTATTTGCTTTTGCACAAACATGTGACAGTGCCTCAGTGTGAGCTGAGGGTGTTCCTTTTAGAATAGTGAGAGTACAGTTAGTGATTTGAGGTAAAAATAAATTCCATTCCTCCTCCTTATTCAAGGGCAGCTAAACCCAAAGTCATGCTGATCTGTATGTAACATTCAATTTTTAGCAATTCTCTATCATCAGAAGTCTTTCAGCTGTAAAAGATGTTTTGTAATCAGCTCTTCCATTGCTTCTAAAATGCATGCCTTTACTCCTTACTGTTTTGTGAAATTGTTCTTGGGTTACCTGTTGCATCTTTGGTACAGAAATGAAAGTGACAGACGCAAACATATCAATCAGGAGCTTATGTTGGAACTCAGAAAGATGCGACAAGACAAGCATGATGTATGTATTATAGGTTTATCCATTTACACACACATCTGTACCAGATATTTAAAGGAGATTCTTCCTTTTCAACTCAATGGCTTTTATAGCTACATTCAAAAACCATCTAATGGCATTAAAATAGATTCTTAATAGTTGAAAGAAAATTCTGTATTCTCTAACCCCTTATAACCCTTATGCTAATATGATGATTTTCTTATAGTTATATTTGTAATACTTTATATAAACGTTTGTAATACGTTAAATAAAAGCCACCGGTGAGATCCACTTCTTGTATTGAGGCTACTCTTTCCTAATATCTTGTTCTGCAATGTGGATCTTTGCACCCCATACCCCTCACAGGCTTGGTGGATGTTCTGTTATACCGAATTTGCCCCCCCCCACCTTCACCTTCACATTCACTTTATTCCAGTATGCTTCAATGTCTGCTGGGTCTGGGAGGGGTTCCTCATCATATGCCTTCAAGGCTTCTTCGGGGTCACAGCTGTCCTGACTGTTAAAATCAACTGGCAGAACTGCTTTCCGGCCAAACATCACTTTGTGTGGTGTATGTTTTGATGACTGCAGAGAAGTGCAGCGAAAGAGACAGACAATGCATGAATCTTACCTCTCGCAGTGCCTGTGCCACACCACTTGCTTCCTTTGTTGGAAGGGCTTTCACCCACACAAACTTGGTAAAGTAGTCGGACACCGTCAGAACATACTTGTTACCACTGGCAGATGGGGGTGAGTAAGGGCCAATAAAGTCAATTCCTAAATGATACCAGGGTGACTTCACAGGAATGGGATGGAGCTCTGGCCTAGCTATGTTCACTTTTTTGTTCATCATCTGCCAGTGCCTGCACTTGCTCACCTATATACGTACATATGGAAATGAGAGCAAACATTAAAAACATTCTGGAAATGCGCATAGAATGTATCTAAACAAACCAGTTCTTCTGCATCTTTGCGCATCCCTTTCCAGTAGAACCTCTCCCTCACTCGGTTGAATGTCTTCTTAACCCCAAAGTGTCCAGATGTAGGGTCTGAATGACACATCTCCAAGATCCGCAACTGTTCTTCTCTACTCTGTATTATTCTAACTGCTTCCTTGTTCTTTTTCCTGTACATCACTTCCACTCCCCTCATTATTACTCTGTTCGCTCTCTTCCTAACAGATCGCTTCATGTTCTTGTCCCATCCTTCAGGCCCGGTACTTGTATTGGCTGCCTTTACTGCCTGCAACAACATACTTTATCACTTCTTCTAGGATTTCGTCCTCTAGAACGCTATCTCCACTGTTCTCCTCGCTCATCTCGGCTTTGCAATCGATTTCGTTTGAAGAAATGACGATTACGTCTTGTGTAGTCGTCACACCTCTACTGTTCCCGCCAATTTTAATGGCATAAATGAACGGGGGGCCAAATTCGGCAAAGCGGAACTGATTTGGCAGCCACTATGCTGCCGTTTTAGGCCCGGGGGAACTAATTCGGCGGGGGAACTTTTATGGCATGTCAGTTCATTTTCAGGCCCGGAACAGCTCCATAATGGGTGGTAGGGCAAAGCTAAATGAGGGGTGCCGGTATGACTATAGTGGCTCACCCTCAGTCAAGTACATTTATAATTATTTATTCAGACAGGTGTCACAATTAAATGACCGCCACGAACAGATAGAGCCTGGTTCATGAAACTACGCTAACAGCTGATCGTTCTGGGAACGCTTCATTCCCAGAGACTTTACTTTATGCCTGGGAAGGTAAGCCAATGCCCTACCTGCCCAAAACGTGGCAGGGCAAATGGCCAAGCTACCTGACCTAGCACAGCTGCAGGAGTCCTACTAGAGGACTGTACCACATGTACCTACAAAGGTCGTTTTGGCTGTTAAAATTAGGCGCAGAGGATACCATGTTTGAAAAGAGATAATTTCATTTTTTCTTTTGAAATCCTAACTATATATGTTCAATGCCTAGACTTACTGGACAGTTTGTCACAACTGTAGTCTGCACTATGTAAACATGGCTTGCAGATCTTCATAGCTAAAGGGTCTGTCTGGCAACATGGACACATATAACAAATCAAGATAAGTGCTTGCTTCATTTACATGCACAATTAATCATACATCCATACATGTGCATGTACACTTGCAACAACAGCAAGCAAACAAAGACACCCAAATATCTAACCTGTGCTTTTCAACTCAAGAGATGGGAGGCTGAAGCTATTCCCATTGCGTTTAGCTACTTTGGTTGGAGGTTCCCAGATGGACTCGCAGTCAACACAAGGATAAGAATGCTCAATAGAGACAATTCTTCTAAGGACAGAGATGTTGGCAACTGGTGCTGTTTCTTCTTCAAACTGACAACATTTGTGATCTTCTCGAGCTGAACGTCGTTCAACTCAGCTGATAGATTGTTCTGTTGCTGTACTGACCACTGCTGTGAATACGTCTCCTGTCATATTCAGCGTGGGAACATATCCAGGGTGTGTCGGGTTGTCGTTCTTCTCTTCAGAGACAAAATGGATGGAGCAAACTCTATCTCCAGCAAACAGTTGCCAGGCTGATCCATCAATGTTCACTCATTGACTGGCAGCCATCCATCTTTGCCTTCAACTGCTGTCATTCCAAAATTGATATAAGCGATAGGGCGTGCATCTTTACAATGACAATTGGTACAACCAGCAACACAATAAGACGTCGGCATGGTAAAAACGATCAACTGAACGTGGCTATTTCCTTTGGGTCTAGATCTGTTACCTACCTGCCTACATACCTCTCGAAAATATGAATACCTGTCCCGTGGGTGTAGTGGTTTCCTAGGTAACAGCGCTAGTGGCAAAGAATCTATACTATTATTGTAATAATATTGTTGCTACTCTAATTAATCATCCTGAAATTGGATCTGTGTCCTTGTAGCACTTGCACCAGATCATGTGATTGCATGGAAATACGGACTTGGTAGTGTGTGCAGGGAGAAGAAGAATCAATAACGTTTAATTTATCTTCCAAGAAAGGTCTTTTCGTTTAATTGATTGCGCTAAAAACTTGTTATAGTTTTAACATCTATGTAGACTGATTAGCACAAAACGTTTAACACATAAAGCTCACAGTATAACACAATTCGATAATGGAATAATTTGGTTAAGCTAATAATTTTAAGCAGTCCTTGGTGTATTCTATTAAGTGAGGTCCACTGTATATCGTTTTTACCTCATGAACATCAGAAATATGAAAATAAAAATAAAGTATTATATTATTATTTCAAGAATGGTAATTTCAAAACAGGAGGTGAGATGAAATGTGTTCTTGTGAGTAGTTCAATACAATGACAGTAAAAGGTTACAAGTTGTTGGTTGGAGCATCTGGATCTGAGGTACAGATAAGTTGTTGCTATGGGAACCTTTCACTGGCTTTTGCACTGGCCAGGTTTTGTGAATCCATCAGTCTTAGGATGTTACTCTTCCAAGACCTGTACATGATGCGTGGTCACAATTGGATCCAATTTTGTACCGTATTTGGATTTGTTGTACAAAGGATGAATACAAGGCCAAGGAAATATACGAATAGAACAGACTATTTTCCTGGACCTACGTATTATACCTATACAACTTAAACCTATACAGCTTAGGATGAGGATGCAGTTTCTGTCAACTGTCTCTTGCCTTTGACAATTCCTATTTTGTGGTGTATGTTAATGGTTACTTCCCTCTGGGTTTGAAAACTCTCTTGGGTTAAAAGTGTACTGAAGTGATTTAGTACAACAATTCAAAGTGGGATTTAAAAATGTGAATTGAGGTCCTTTTCATATGAAATTCCTCTTTAGAAATTTTGTATTGTGTTTAATGTACATACATTTGTGTTCTAACATCTGGCATATTTATGTTTTCTAAGTAAATATTCGTTACTAATTTTTCTTAATATTTTTTATTCCTAGACCCAGAAAGTGAATGTGAATAAGAATGATGACATGACCTATGATATTTCATTGCAAGGTGAGTCTTATGTTGTGTATGTGTTGCCCTGTCAACGTTCTAGCTAGCATCTTCATATTTCACCAACTTACAGGGAGGGTTTGTAGGTCCTACTATTGCCCACATACGTATATTCAACTAGTGTTGTAGACTGTGTTAATGTCATCAGCCTATAAAATATTGCCTTGAATTAGAAAGGATTTCAAATGTGCCAGTTATGAGAATATTGAAGAAAGGGGTCAAACAATAGACTGTGCACCTCAGGGTTTGTTGAGAGATCTAGTAGAGATCTAATAGCCTATACGGAATATAGACGGCTATGCATTCCATATAGACGGCTATGCATTCCATATAGGCTAGTGCAGTACAGATTGATGTACTTAACTCAGGCAAGTTCACTTCCTATCATCATGATGTATTATTTGCTATGAATAGATAGCCTATTAACCGAGTCTACAGGGTCAAGTCTATACAGATGAAGAATATAATAGAAATAAGTCATGAATATAGACTCCTAGGAAATTCCATGTCATGTGTTGTCCGATAGGTACGTATGTAGCTACGTACATATGTTTTGTTTATTGGAGTGAGTATATCCTTGGAAATGCAATAAATACAGCGTAGTACTCCCCTCAACAACCCTGCTAGGACTTTGGCTAGTAGGAACCTCTTGTATGGATAATGGAGAACTTATCTAGATTTGTAAAACAGGCTACCTATCGCATTATCATTATTTGTGTATTTCTGATTACAATTTCCTCTTGAACTGTGGTTCATTATGATGAATGTGTTTCTGTTCCTTCTACAGGCCAAAGGATGGGTGGAATGCGACCACAACCAATGCCTCAGGCAGCTATGAACTACCAACCTCATTATCAACAGGGTTACCAGCAAGGTTACAGAGAATCATATGGCCAGCCTCAAGGACCACCTCAATATGGTATGGGCACTTTCAACTTAGACATACTTTCCTAGAACCTAATCAAACTGTAGAAATTTAATTATTCTCTTTATCAGCACGTTTGTTAATCATATATTATTTATATACTAAGGCATACATCTTAGATGCCTTTAGCCTAACTGTAGCAGTGCACCTAGCCACTATAATAGCTAAATATAGTAGCCAAAGTGTAAAAGAAGTAATAACTTGAATCTATGGTGCAACTGAATACTGCCAATAAGCTAAGAAAGCCAATAGCACAAATGAGAAGGGTATATAGGGATGGAAGCTAAGAAAGCCAATAGCACAAATGAGAAGGGTATATAGGGATGGAAGCTAAGAAAGCCAATAGCACAAATGAGAAGGGTATATAGGGATGGAAGCTAAGAAAGCCAATAGCACAAATGAGAAGGGTATATAGGGATGGAAGCTAAGAAAGCCAATAGCACAAATGAGAAGGGTATATAGGGATGGAAGCTAAGAAAGCCAATAGCACAAATGAGAAGGGTATATAGGGATGTAAGCTAAGAAAGCCAATAGCACAAATGAGAAGGGTATATAGGGATGGAAGCTAAGAAAGCCAATAGCACAAATGAGAAGGGTATATAGGGATGGAAGCTAAGAAAGCCAATAGCACAAATGAGAAGGGTATATAGGGATGGAAGCTAAGAAAGCCAATAGCACAAATGAGAAGGGTATATAGGGATGGAAGCTAAGAAAGCCAATAGCACAAATGAGAAGGGTATATAGGGATGGAAGCTAAGAAAGCCAATAGCACAAATGAGAAGGGTATATAGGGATGGAAGCTAAGAAAGCCAATAGCACAAATGAGAAGGGTATATAGGGATGGAAGCTAAGAAAGCCAATAGCACAAATGAGAAGGGTATATGGGGATGGAAGCTAAGAAAGCCAATAGCACACATGAGAAGGGTATATAGGGATGGAAGCTAAGAAAGCCAATAGCACAAATGAGAAGGGTATATAGGGATGGAAGCTAAGAAAGCCAATAGCACAAATGAGAAGGGTATATAGGGATGGAAGCTAAGAAAGCCAATAGCACAAATGAGAAGGGTATATAGGGATGGAAGCTAAGAAAGCCAATAGCACAAATGAGAAGGGTATATAGGGATGGAAGCTAAGAAAGCCAATAGCACAAATGAGAAGGGTATATAGGGATGGAAGCTAAGAAAGCCAATAGCACAAATGAGAAGGGTATATAGGGATGGAAGCTAAGAAAGCCAATAGCACACATGAGAAGGGTATATAGGGATGGAAGCTAAGAAAGCCAATAGCACAAATGAGAAGGGTATATAGGGATGGAAGCTAAGAAAGCCAATAGCACAAATGAGAAGGGTATATAGGGATGTAAGCTAAGAAAGCCAATAGCACAAATGAGAAGGGTATATAGGGATGTAAGCTAAGAAAGCCAATAGCACAAATGAGAAGGGTATATAGGGATGGAAGCTAAGAAAGCCAATAGCACAAATGAGAAGGGTATATAGGGATGGAAGCTAAGAAAGCCAATAGCACTAATGAGAAGGGTATATAGGGATGTACGTATGTACATTTGTGCACTCTTGTTTTGCTGTTTCTTACTATTGTATTATCCATGCTGAAGTTTTTCTGATTAATCATAAATTTTTATGATGTACGTTTATGTATTGTTGACTTGTTGTGTGTACAGGTGGTCCACATGGTCCCCCAGGAGGGATCCCTGGAGTACCTGTCCCAGCCATGAACCCTGGCCCCTCTCCAGCCATCCCTGGTTCTGTAGTGATGGTGTACGGACTGGACAAGAATGTCAACTGCGATGGTCTCTTTAATCTCTTTTGTTCCTATGGCAATGTACTGAAGGTGAAGATCTTGGTCAACAAGAAAGGTACAGCAATGGTCCACTTGGATAATCCTACTGCCGTAAAGAATGCCATCCAATTTCTATCAAAATGTGTACTCTTTGGGACTGAACTTGAGTTAGCGTGAGTTTTTAAACCCTTTACTGAATAACCAATTCTACTTTATATTTCTTGTAAGGATTTTAGGTCTTGCAATTCATTAAGAGAATAGTTGTCCACAAGTCAGCATACTCATTGGACTCCCTAACCCCTATATATACTTGGCATGGTTTTATTACCTCTCTCGGCTATATTGTATATATTGCAACATGTTGATATATGTAGGTTGTCCAAGCATGACTTTATAGCAGATCATGGGCAGACTGTAGAGTTGCTTCCAGATGGAAGCCCTTGCTGGAAGGACTTTTCTCAGTCTAGAAATAACAGGTCTGTATATTTAACTATGCGTACATGTAGGCTCAAGAGATGTCCTGTTGACATAGTCTTTAACTATTACTTCATATACGCACATATGTCATGTATGTAGCTGTCTACTGTTTAATTCATTATTCTACAGGTTTCTGACTGTAGAAGGTACTAGTAAGAACCGAATCATTGGCCCTACCAAGATACTTCACTTCTACAATGCTCCACCTGATGCAACCGATGAAACAATAAATACTATATTTTCAGAATCGTCTGCTCCTCTACCTGTTACTATCAAGTTCATAAGTCAGGGTGGTAAGAGTTCCACTGGACTTTTGGAATGGGGAACAATAGAGACTGCTCTGGATGCATTTGTCCTTGTCAACCACAAAACACTACATGTTACAGGTGAGTAGACTAGTTCTGTCAACTGCTGAGAGCTGAGTTGTTGTGTAGGTATGTATGGATCTAGTAGACAAGTTGTTTTCTTTCCTTCCTGTTGTAGACGGCCGTGCTTTCACATTCAAGTTGGCATTTTCACCTACCCCTAATCTAGATAAGGTGTAACTGATGCAGAATCTACTTTTTAAAATGTTTCGTTATACTATGATGATTATTACAGTGAAACACATGCCAGGAGTCTGTGAAGATTGAGATATGTATCAGCTTGCTTTTCAGTAGAATTACTGTGCGTGTTCTTATACTGCACTTGTTCTACGTAATCAGCCTCCATGAGTTGCATGCCTTAAAGATGCTGCCAATTTACCTGGTCTACCTATAATTCTGCTACATAGGATAGATTTACTCATTCTTTAGCTTTGCCCTGGCTTGTCCTGCTAATTTACTAATTCTTGTCTAAAAATGCTCTTGCATGATTCAAATCAGATTTGTAGTTCAATATTAGGACCAGCTGTACAGTTAGCATTAGACAAGTGAATTATTTTAAATTTGGTTAAACTGTGTATTATTAATACATTTCTTTTAGTTAGTTTAAACTGGTTCAGTAAAGGAATCACTGCTTTTATAGAGAAATAATAAGTATGTAATTATTATACAGGGATATTACTAGTGGCAACTGCGGCTCAGTGTCGCAGATCTGGAGCATTGATTAACAAAACCAGCTGTAATTCAACAATAATTTGATTATCACTGTGATTATTATTATAATGAAGTGATCAAATGATTTCAGTGAAGAAAGTGTAATAGCATACATTAGGCAAAGTACTGGCCTTGTTACCTATTTACCTGTTAGCTTATATACCCGGTATATAAGCACATAATAATGCTGAAATGACGTCAGTAACGATTTGCACGTGATGCCGTGATCACATGAGCTAGAAATGTCTGCTTTCTGAAGGAAGGAATGGCTTCAGTAGTTGCTGAACAGTCGATCGATGTGGAAAAGTTAGCTGAGATCCAAAAGTGCTGTCGAGAAGGGTCTGTTGACGGTTTAGAAAAGATATATTGTTCAGTTGCTAATCCGGTCAAGTACTTCACCTCTCCCTTGCCCGGTCCGAAAGGCTATACCGCATTACATGAAGCAGTGGAGGTATGCGAACGACTATGCACTACTTGCACTATTGTTTTATCTCATTGCTAAAAATAATGTGATTAGTCTGTGTAAGTCCATTTTGCTACGTTTGAAAAGATGACACTTGTAAATCAGTAAGAAATAACCTGACTGGTACGACTGCAAAAATTAACCACATTTAGGAAAATGCCTTATAAATTTCAAAAACAATCGTACCTTCCCGTGACGCCTATGTTTTCATGGTTCATAGCTTTATGCATGACCATACATTGTTTGTTGTGTAGTACTTGTGGTACATTGGTGTGCTGACTGTTTCTGGTGACTTGGCACTTGCACCATTCTTGTCTTAGTACTATCGTATTGTTAACATTTATAGCTGCTTACATACAAACGTTCAATGTTATGTTAGCCATGAATACTATGAGCAGACAGTACTCTAGAGTGATGAAAGTGTGCCTATCATGCAGGGATAGCTCTGGACATCTCAGTCAATATGTCGGCTATAGTTGTTTGAGATTACGCTTCATGTAATATTGCTACATTCTTGGTCAATCAGGCAGTTGTAATATTGAGGTGTCAAACTAGACTTAACCAGCCCTAACTGTCCAAAGAAGCCACGGCTACAAACCGCATACTGTTAGATAATTCACGCTACCATTTATTTCATATGTATATATTATCCTTCCTAGAGTCTGTAAAGTATTTACGTACATTACTTATTTAGTTTAGATTATTATCTTGCCATATATGATATTTTCGGAAAATTTGGCAAATTGCACAAATTATGGCATTTGGTAGATTTTACTGACCAGGCAGTTATTCTTCTACTTTTGTTGTAGTTTGCTGGTTAAAATATTAGCTGATTGTTCTCAAAATTGCCAATCTGCCAACCCTTACAGTATTCTGTATATATTGAGCTGCATTTACATTCTGTAACCTCTGATAAGAACCATTCCTAATTTGTTATGTTGCTCATTTCAACATGATATCTCCTCCCATGTTCCTCTTATACTCACTCTTTTCACCCACTCAAAGATCAGCACTCGGTGTATAAAAGCAGTGTCCTTTGCCGGCTTACAAGCATGCACTGCTGAATACATTTGCATTACTTGTGTAAATATTGCCTTATTATATGTTTGTACGTATGTAAACTAATATTTAATGTTTATGGAGTGTAAAAGATCTGTATGTGTTTTGTAGGGAATTTTGTACATGCTTGAGAAGGCAACACCACATTCATATAAATTAGTTTTCTTTGAAAGGTTATTCTAATTGGTGTCATTCATTTTCCTTCTTTGA
Organism: Chondrosia reniformis; assembly: GCA_947172415.1. Classification (NCBI taxonomy): domain Eukaryota; kingdom Metazoa; phylum Porifera; class Demospongiae; order Chondrillida; family Chondrillidae; genus Chondrosia; species Chondrosia reniformis. The sequence goes on along the minus strand of OX359202.1, from coordinate 2,050,210 downwards.
GTCTTCTGATTGGTTTAATGGCTTTCTAATGGTGCCTTTAATTGATGTCTTGTGCTATTTAATGCATTTCATGCTAATGTGATGAGGCTGGGTAGTTTATCATTGGACTGTGTAGACTTGGTATCATTATAGTAGTAAGTGGGTTATTGGTTTAATAAGCATCAGCAAAGATACATACAAACTGGTTTATACATTTTCTCCTCTGGGTCAGAACATGCAAACCTGTTAAATATAAATGTCAGTAATGATTTAGTGAGGAATTATTGTAAATCATTCGGTTGGAATCGAACAAATTATTAATACAGTACACTGTTAAATATTACTGATGCTCAATAAAACAGATTGCTAGTTGTCTAGTTTAAGTTCTAAGAAAGGAAAAGCAAATATTATGAATTAGCAATAGCTAGTCACCATGGCATCCATTTATACAGACAAAAAGTATTAAAACTACTGCAGGTTTGAGATATATTGTGTTTGCATCTATATAAATATATAGCTATATTATTTCTCAATGTACAATTCATCTCTTGGCTGGCTCATCCAAGAGATGAATTTGATGCAGAAGAAATCCTTATTTTATCAATGTGCAATTTGATTGGTTGATTAGTTTTGACCTTCTGTTACAGTGTGTGTTTGTGTTTGTCCCAGGCGGACCAGCTGGATGCAGTACACTGGATGCTCACCCAAGCCATCCCTCCGGACACACAGTTGAAGGGAAACAGGCAGACAGCTCTGCATATTGCCTGCCTGAAAGGACACTTCCATTGCGTCCAGTCTTTACTGATGGCTAATGCAGACATCTTCCTGATGGATGAGCAGAAATGTAATGCATTTGCTAAGGCTGAAAGAGGGAAAAAGAAGGATCTTATCATTCCACTGTTGAAGAGCAAAGGTCAGTCTCTCTCTCATTTAAGACATACTTAGCAATATGGTTACCTTGGTGCGTGGTGTCTTAAGTGAAGGTGGACTTGCTCAAAGTAAAAATGTTATTATCACTAGTATTAATAGACTGTTGTAGATTGTATAGTAGAACCTCACTGATCCACACCCCAATTAACCTGCTGCTTGGATTATCTGGCCTTCGTGGTGATAGCAAAATGGCTACTTTGAGCAGTGAGAAGAGTAATTCCAGGAAAAGAAAGCGTGTAGTTCTTACCCTAGAGGATTTAATAACAGTATTCGACCACCTGAAGGATGGAGCAACTTAAGATAAACTTGCGGACGTGCATTTACACACTGTTTTAATAACGTTTTTATAATTGTGCACAATGTGTTGTATTGTGATTCACATATCTGGCAGTTTCACTTATCTGGTCTTACCATCTGGCCCTCTTTGAATCTGATAATTGAGAGCTTCTACTGTATTTGAAAGTCAAACCAAATGCATTGCATTTCTAATGTTTTTACTTACTTATTCTGTCAATCAAATTCAGGATGGTGTAGATAATGTTTCAAATTCACTTTTTATAGTAAGCAAGTTGAGGATAGTGCATTTGTTGCTATACATAACCACTTCCTAATGAGTTATAAAGGATTGTGTAGTTATCATCTGGTCTAGTACACATATATACGTACAAGGAAATTGGGTAATAATTTTTATCCAGGTAGTTAAGTTTTATGTACATTTTTATGTGTCTTAGCACAAATGGCACAACTGTACATATTTAATGAAGGAAATTCTTATATACGTATATGTTATATGTATAGCTTTAAGAATGTCTTATTGAGATATCTTTTAAAAACATATTCAAGAGCAATATATTAACCTACGTAATAGTCGAAATTCAGATGTAGTACAGTGAAGCTGAAATTTACAAGTAGGGGAATCTTGCATGAATAACCTATTGTGAAACTATGGTAGCTTGATATAATTCATTCTTTCTTTGAGTGATTGGGAGGTTGAATGGATCTTGTGTTGCTATGCACATTTTCAAAACTATATAGGTATAACTAGTTTAGCATATGTCACAGTTTTATTCCCTAATCTTATCCATTATCAAAATGGGGTATGTCACAATCTTTTAAGGAATTTATTGCAAGTAGCTGTTCTTTCGTTGGCAGCATTGTTTGTCCCCTATAACAATTAGTACATACCACAGCTAGGTTTGTGAAACTTGCAATCTCTAACTAATATGTTGTTGACACCATATGAACTTGACCTCAAAGTTACCACTTAAATATTCAGTTTTTATTTTATCATAATGTACTGTATATTGTATCTCTGCATTAAAGGTGTGTTAGGCCACACCAAGTAATTTCCTGTTTCTCATCATCCTCCCTCATGCACTTCCTGGCAATGGAGCTATCAAAAACACAATGTATTAATACTACTTCCGCTGTACATTGAAGACTTAGAAAACACATCTATAGCTGTCTATCTCGCTGCGTTGTCTTTGCAGGTGATGGTCAATGTCCCTAGGTGTTTCGTATCGAATATTTTGTCTACCGCGATTGTTCGCACGCACCTGTGGGCACTTTAACAGCTGTCACCTCCTTGTTAATACTTAATACAAATGCTGTGTAATTATTTCCTGTGTTTGTTATTTGCCCGCCCACCCACATGGCTTTGAAGCCTCTTCCTTGGATGAGAAACAGGAAATTATCTTGCTGTGGCATTATGTACATGTTTGACCTGTATGAGGTGGTGATTCAAATGTGAATGTTACCATACTTAAAGTATGCCACTGGACCTGCTGTATTCATATGTACCTATTACTGCAGAACCATCCCAGACCTGCATACAACTTGAAGTCTGATCAAGGCATATCAGGGCTGCTTAGAGAGCGGGGAGTAGGGGGTCACTTGCCCCCTTAGGATTGATTTTATTCCCCCCTAGACAACTTCCTATAGAGAACATTTGCCCCTTAAACTGTTTCGACACCCTCATACCGCAACCCCCCTACATTTTAAAAATTTTCATTTAAATTTGAATGATTGGTGCAGTTCACTTTAACTGGGTAGTATTTTGTTCTTCCAAGTATAAACAATAAGCTTATTCAGTGATTGCATTATTTGTTTATATTTTGTCTCTTCTTTTCTTTTCTTTAGAGCTCTTGTATAAAGTAAAAAGTGGTGATTTTCAGTTCGTCAAGGAATCCCTTTCTTCACGACCACCTGGTATCAGGAACCTTTTAAGAAGAGACATAAATGAATGCATCCTGGAAGCAGTGCGACAAACAGACATTCAGATGCTTGAGAACCTTATTCTTGGTGGTTCCAGATACTTTGGTAAGAAAACCCATTTGGAACTTGATGTAGCTCTTCACCTGGCCGTTCAGCAGGACTTTTTTGAAGGTATTGGTCTCTTGCTACTCTGCAAGGCAGCCATTGACAGGGAACCAAAGCTTGTGAAAAAGCTTTTAACAGATCCGGTTGATGAGACAAGAGCTCTTTCTTACGTTGTGGAGGTTCGAGAAGCCATTAAGTCAGGCAGACTGAAGACCAAGACACCCATTTTTCTGTCACACATTCTCAGCAACCATAAGGTCAATAAAGAACTCCTCTTATTGACCAATTTGGACATGAAGAAGCGTAGTGTTGATTGGTCTCGCCTTCGAATTAGAGTATTACAAGAGTCCTGGATTGGAGCCATTTCCCCCTGGGTCCTTACCCTGAAGGCTAACAGTAACCGAATCCCCAACTTCCCAATGGCTATTTTGCAAGCTCAGCAGCTAATACGGCTGGAGCTCAGGGACAACTGCATAGAAAGTGTACCTGCAGAGCTCTTCTCCATGTTAAACCTAGAAACACTGGATCTTAGCAGAAATGGAATTAAGAAGCTTCCAGAGGTACCTAAATGGTCGCCTTCACTTCTAATTCTCAATCTATCTGAGAACAGCCTTGATACTTTACCAACATCGATCCAGTATTCTGCCATTCAGATGTTAGATCTGTCAAAAAATGCATACACAAGTCTTCCCAAAGCAGTATGTCACATGGTTAACCTTACTACACTTGATTTGAGCTACCTGACTCTGGCAGACCTTCCAAAAGAATTGGTGCAGAGAAAGAAAACTGTCATTTTCTCCAAGAACAGTGAGCACACGGGTGCCTTTGCCAGAGTTGGGAGGAGCTTAACCGCTAAGCTGAAGTCAAAGGATCGCCCAAATAAGCCAAACTACACAGTTAGCATGATAGTTATGGGAGGGACCGACCAGGGCAGAGAAGCAGTCATCGGTAAACTACGTAGCTCCAAGGTTTATCTGTTAAGCGATGGTGCTTTGGAAATCATTTCATGGACATACAAAAAGAACCTAATCTCATCCAAAGTCACTTTCAACACCCTAATCATGCCAAATGATCAACTTTTATCCCTCTTTTATCCATGCTTTTTCCACCCATGTGCCCTCTATGTCATCCTGGTAGAGTATAGTGAGAAATACACCGTAATGGAACAGATCAGAATTCCTATGGCCTTGCTACAACGCTACATACCCCAGGCCAATATCCAGTTTGTGTACCTGCTCCCTCCAAAGCTATCAACCTCTTATAATGTTCAGGAGGACAAGGAGCTGATGAGACTGCAGACAGTAAGAAAAGGTAGGGCTGATTACCAAGGATTTGTATTCCACGAAATCATTATTGTAACAGACGAGCTAACAGGATCCAGTATGGTCACACCGGACCCCAGACCAAAATTCTTGGAAGCAGCCTTCAATATGAAAGTTGATGATGCTGGTGTACTTGGTGTGGAATTCCCTGAAAGCTATTTCAGCCTGATTGATGCCGTTAATTCAAAGAATGCTGAATTACAAAATCAAGGAAGACCCTCTGTTTTAAATGAGGACCAGGTATGGGAATTGGTGGAGAAATCATGCAAAGGTGAGAAACCAGTTCGCAGTGAATTGCCAATTATTATTTCTTTTCTGGAGTTAGTTGGTTCCATTGTTCACTTTAATGATCCAAATGAGGGTCTAAAAGATTACTTTTTTGTGTGTGCCTGCTGGTTGCTAGAAAACCTTTCTGGCGTAATTGACAAAGTTGGTCAACTGAAGAAGCTTGTAGTGAATGCTACAGAAATCCGGCATATATCTGAGTCGCAGATACCCTCTTACCTCTTTGGTCCCATAATGCGGATTCTTGCACGCTATACCATTGCTCTGCCTATTTCACGTACCCAATACATTTTGCCTTTTCTTCTGCCAAAGTCCAATGATGGAATAATTGACTCACAGAAGCTGACCCTTCGGAGACAGTTTTCTCCGAACACCAAAATGCTCCCATGTGATATCTGGCATCGTATTGTAAGTATTGTTGCTACTCGATTCAAGGACATTGTCATGCATAATGGAGACAAAAGGAGACATCCGACTCCTGATAAGAAGGTACAAAATACAAAGCCATCACTTCTTACTTCAACAAGGAAACTTGAGAATCAGGATAGTTTTGAAATATTAGCTTCAGAGGAATCTGTAGATTTTGCAGGGCAGAGGGGAAGGCTTACTAGACTGACCACCAATAGGAATCGCTATACCAGAGCAGCTTCACTTACCGAGAAATTAGGACGAGAGGTTGTACACATTTATGAAGGAAGAAAGTCCATCAGTGAGAATTCACAAGTGGGTCTACCAGAGAATCTTCAGTTGTGGGAGAGTGGTGCATACTACTCTTGTGAACCGCACACGTTTCTCATACGTCCTTGCAAGTCCACCTATTCTGAAGCAGGTGTGGAAATTGCAAGCAGTAACTCTGAGCTTGGTCGAAATGTCATGGCCAAACTATGTTTCATCATGCAGACCCTTTTGAAGGACTGGTATCCAGAGCTGCATTGCCTAGAAACCCATCGTAACAGTAGCCTCACTGAGAGTGTGCACTGTCCTTCCTGTATACAGAATAATATTCCTACTCCTTCTGATTACGTTATCGATACAATGGTTCCGAATGCTCGTAGATCAGACACCCAGAGCTGTAGCAGGCATGAGTCTCACTCTTCCCCTCTGTCTCACCTCCTACCTGATATCTACATGCTCGACATACCATCAAAATACCATGTTATGCCAAACGACCTTACATCTTGTAACAAGTCTCCCCTCTTCACCAGTTGTGATCATAAGCTTTTTGAGGCCAGATATGATGGAAGACAGGTCCTTCTGAAGCAGTATGCTTGGTCCGACACTGTTTCTCCACTGTTGTCTTACTACCACCTTAGGCAGGAGGCTACACTCTTATTGTCACTTAATCATCCTAATATCATACAGATGGTAAGCATCATGCTACCTTCAACCGACAACACATTTCTCTCCAATCCTGCCATACTTTTGGAGCGAGCTCCTCATGGGACCATTAGAGACAATCTCCTTGATCAGGAGATTGTAGTTAGCCGTATTGTTCGGTATCACTTTGCCAATCAGGTAGCAAATGCCCTTGTGTATCTCCATAAGAATGATATTATCTACAGGGCTTTAAGGACCAGTTCTGTATTAGTCTGGTCGCTTGACTTGAAAACTGATGTTTCAGTGAAGTTATCTAGCTTTAACAGAGCCCGTCAAGCCTACCCATCAGGCCTTCATACAACCAAACCAAATTTTCCATGTGTTACAGCTCCAGAAATGCATAACCTTGATTTTTCTGAAGAATATACACACAAGATTGACATCTATGCCTATGGATGTCTCCTTCAAGAATTGATGCTGGAAAGGACGCTTCCAACCACCCCTTCTGCTAGAACCCAGCCACAGATAAAACTCAAAGAAAGCTTTACTTCCCTCTATGGGCCTTTGGTGGACATGATGCACCTGTGTCTAAAGGAAGATCACAGTCTCAGACCTGAGGCTCGTCAGCTGAAGAAGCAGCTAACTGACCCTATCTTTCAACTCCACCAGGCAACCCAGATGCTCAAAGACACTGCTACTGTCAGGCATTCCTGTTTTGTAAGTGCTGCTCGCCAGATTTGGTGCTGCTGTGAGGAGTCTTCAGGCACTCAAGTATTCATCATCAGCGCTGAGGATGATCTCTCTGTTTTAGGCTCCTTTGAGCTCAAATATAGATCCAACTGTATTGCAGCATTTGATAGCACAGTACTAATTGGACTCAACAAAGCTAGTTTGCGAGTGTATGACACTCAAAAATACCAGTTTACTGCTCGTTGTTTTGTCACAGACTCTGTCACAACTATGGCTGTCAATGAAACTCATGCTTTTGTGGGACAGGCTGATGGCAGCCTCACCTCTTATGAAAGACTGTCCTTTCCTTCAAGCAAGAGTGAAACCTTAAAAATAGGTGAACATCCAATTATTTCCATAGTAGTCATCCAAGATACCCTTTTGGTGACATCTGGTGGAGAAGTGATACAAATCATTATAGATGAGGTTGGCCATGGTTTGCAGATCCAAAGAAGATGGAGTATGTACCCTGATAGCAGTGATATCATTTATGCTTTGGCTGTCGATCGTGAGAACCGCTTTGCATGGAACATTCCACGACAGGGCCTAATAATGAAAATGTGGGACCTTCAGGAAAGGACCTGTCTGCACATGGTCAACCTGAAGGATATCTTGCATAGCCTTACTTCGGACATCAAGAACATCCCCAAGGCTGATCGAATGCTGTCACTGGTTGTTTTCGAAGATACCTTGTGGGTCAGCTTTAACAACGGAGTTGTTGTCATTTTGGATGTTAGTCAGAATGACTCCCCAGTTCCTATTCTTTGGTTCCGCCCCCACCGTAGAGACACCAAGTGTCAACTCATTGTACCATACACAGACCTAACTCACATACAGCAAGCTCGTATTGTAACCTCTGGCTATGGTGACCTTTCTCCCTTGGAATCCAGTATACTTAGGTTGGATGTACCCGTCGTATCATATTGGGAGGCCCTCAATGCAAGCCGGCTTAGAATCCTAAAAAATAGGCAAATTGTTTGTGCACAATGAAACTACTGAAGATTTGAAATTATAGTTTGCTTTATTCTCAACCCATACACGTATTTCACTTTTTTATTTAGATTTACCTATTTTTGTTAATTTGTGGCTTTAAAGTTAGTACAATACTGTATTGCTTGGGTGTGTATGCGTATTTAGTATATATGGCTAACCAGCGGCTTGAGGGGCGTGTTTTATTATCGAATGGGCGGATGCTATAAAGTCACGTTACCTAGCAGTTTCTGGTTATCCTTGGGCGAGGTACAAGAGCTACCACATGAATATATAACAGGTAAACCTAAGTCGAATATTTTACTGACATGTTAATTGTCTCCCATCGTTGTAATTGGAGGTCTTTAAGTTATTTTCGGAAAATTGTCTACCTATGATGTGTGCAAGGTTACCTACGGAGTCGAGGTTCTTAATCTGATATACTCCTGCTAGCTAACATATATGTCGTATATAGTCCTAAGCAGGTTGTGAGGAAGGGTTCCGTAATTCCTGGTTCCCTGTATTTCTCGTCTAATCCCATTAGCTAGCACTAAACTTGCCGATAGCTTGACTATAAAGGAGCAACTTGTACGATGTGTCAGTAGAATGTGTATGCATATCAATTTACGGATCGAATTAAGAACCATTAATTCGCGACTGCATTAAGTGTGTTTGTCTGTCTTTAAATGGTCATGGCGCAAGGTATATATCATTACGCTTGATACTTCTTTTACCGAGTTTAGTTGTTATTAGAAGAGTGAATTGACGTCCCTACAACTTGCTGTTTACGAGTAAGGAGGAAATGGGAAATGGTTTTACCATATGGTTTTATACACTGTCACACTTGAAGTTGCATACGTATTTAGCAGGTGTGATCATGTAAACTGTATATAGTACTTGTAATGTCTACAGGTTTTACAAACAGAAATCCCTTATTTGGAGTATGAGTGTATAAATTATAACATTTGACATTTTCATTCATAGCGATTCATGACTAGTTACTCTAGTGTCTATGGCTTTTTTATTACTGTTGCATTTTGTAATTCTTTGCTCGCGTTTTACACTAATAGCTTTTTATATGAATTTAATAGGAATATGGCTGAAGTGAAGGATAAGCATAGTGATGTACCTGATGTTCTGAGTCATCGTGCCTCATGGCTGCTTTATAATCCACAATGGAGTGATGAAGGAGAGGGTGATGATACCAATAGAGGACAAGAGGATGCCGAAAGTGTATATTCTGAGAATACCCTGCAAGATCAGGTTGATCAGGCATTAGAGAAGTCTAACTCTGTCAATTCTCTGGACATATGGGAAGATGGTTTAGAATATGAGACTCAAGAGATGTGGACACGTTTTTCTCAGGACAGTGATAGCTGGGATGCTATGGTAGATCCTCAAGGTATTCTTCTAACTCAGGATGGTCTAACAGTTCTAAGTAATACCCTTAATACAAAGAATCATCACCACCAAATGTATCCGCCAAAGAAGAGTCAGTCTTCTAGTGATGTGACTTCAGATGACAGTGGATCTGAATGGGACTTTCTCAGAGGCACTAGTACCCCCAAGAGAGAAGATTCTGTTAAACCAGAGAAACTGACATCCTCTAAAAAAGCAATCCTCTCAAGCCTTGACACCTTTGCTGAGGTGGATACTGGTCATACGGATGACCCAATGAGTTCATCTACTACAGTTTCACAAGGCTGTGTGGACAGCATCAAAGAGCATGGCTCATTTGCTAGACTATCGAATCAGGTAGGTGCTAATTGTATTAATGGTATACTACGTTCCGTGTTCTTCATGGTGTACCAGTTATAGTTGTTAATGCTATGTATACTTCCAAGAATTATCCAAATGTTCACATCTCTTTACCTACTTATGTTACCAGCTTGCTAAGGCTTCTGAAGTCACAAATATATATAAATTAGGAATGTCACCATTCATCTATAGCATATCCTTGATTCTCTCTAGTTGGATTGATTAAATAAACGTTTATTCATATTTTAGCCTTTTACATATACATAGTTATAACTTGATCTCAATTACATGGTTCTGAAGTAATTTTGTAATTGGTTTCATAAATTTAGAGTGTTTCTGTTATACTGTAATGACATTATTGAATTTTCAATGTCACTTCCTTGTATATACATATATTCTTCAATTAGGAAAAGGCATAAACAAAAATCTATTTCATAACTTTGAAATCTTTTTCACCAAGAGTGTGTTAGAGTCACATTGAAGGGTACATGTTGAGAAGCAGCACCCATTTTTCCTTTTAAGAATTATTTTTATCTAAGTGAAAGTGTATGTACATATCTTTAGTGATTAAATTGTTATTTTGTAGTTATCAGCAATAATGTTAGAATTTTGTGCCCTCAAAAAAACGGTGCTAGAAGATAGGCTTCGCTTTTATCACATTGTTGGGCAACAAAGCCTAAAGATTAGATCACTGGAACGAAAACGTAAGTTAAAAAGAAAAAACTCCTATTAGAATACTAGCACTTACTATTTGTATTTATACCAGTATCACTTTGTAATACATTTACTGTAGGAGCAGAGGAAAAGAAGAAGTATTTAAATCTTGTAAAGTGAGATTTGATTGAAGTTGTACATTCTAATGTATCGATCGAAAGCTTGTAGTTTCTGGAAAACAGAATCTCAAGTTCTTCTATATGCATGCTGTATAAGTATAGCAAATGTTGAACATGTCATTGACAAGTTATTAGTTATATACAGCCCTTTCAAGCTCAAATAGCCTTAGGAAGGACCACCTTTATGTTTGCCCCTTTTTAATGGAATTCTTCCCTTTAGAGGAGTGGATTACAGAGCACAACATTTGGAAGGTTTAATGGTAGATTTAGCTCGGGAATGTGCAGTACTGGCTGATCAAGTGATGGTTCTCAGAGAAGAGGTACAGATACAGAAAGCTCAGTGGAACAAAAGAACAATGTCAGTTCCTGAAGTATCCTCTCCTGAGGTTTCTATCAAGCATATACCATTAGGTCAACGAAGGGCTGTTTCAACTGTTTCACAGCAAAGAGTTGGGAAGTTGACAAAGTATGTTAGTAAATTTTCAACTAAATAGACCTACCAATATAATGTAATTCACCTCAAAGGATCTTAATCACAAATTGACCATATGCTTTATATTAGATTTGTTGTATATTGTACCAAACTTTGACATGTATGACCACAATGTGATATTTATTTAAGACTCAGTCTTAATTCCTTAATACCTATATACGTATCTACATTATTAACATATGACTGTGATTCCGATAATTTTTCCTAACCATAAATTCCTTTTCCGTCTATTAGGTTCTTTGGAAATGAGCCACCATTACTTGAAATGTTGCTATCTAGACTTGGCTATAAGGTACGTATGTCAGTTACATTATAGTATGTGTATATCTTACCTATTATATACTGTGCATATACGTACGTATGTATATTCCACTTTTACTAATTACTGTCATTCTTTTACAGTAATTTTTTCCCTTTTCTCATTATTTGTAGCAATATCTGGCTAAGTTTCAAAGGGAAGGCATCACCATTAAAGAATTACCTCATATTACCGAGGAACAGCTTATTCAATTGGGGATTCCCCTAGGACCACGTCAAAGAATATTGGACGAAATTCAAAAGTTATAGGTCATCTTTTGCTACAGCGAATACAACAGTTTTCTATTCTTGTATTATCAGTTTGTAAAACACACATAATCATATACAATATTATATCATATGTATGTTCCTTTTTAGGAGTACATGGACAGTCTCTTTGTTTTCTCAAGTATTCACCTAGTTTATATTCACAGGCAGCTCTAAATCTGATGCACAATGCCATGGGTATGTATGTACATGTGGAAAAAAATTAATGTCCAATAGGTATGTGATAGAGTAGAGGCTCATCACTATGTTGAATATATGGTGGTTAACTATTGAGCTTGCAGTAGTGTTATGAAACAAGAATTTCAAAACAGTTTCAGTCCGCGGACCTTCATCAGTTGAAAAACACAATAGGTTGTACCCAAAGTATATAAACATTGTGTTAGATGTGTGAAGTTGTGACATAGAGTGATGTAATATGGTGTAATAAAAATAGCTCTAAAATAATTGAAAAAAAGGAAATTAATAAATAAATAATGTAGAGTCGTTGTGTTAATGGGGGGGTGATGAACTTGTTCCAGACATGGTTCAAAGTAAGTAAGTAAGTCCTCAGTCCGGGTTGGCAGTATTGAGGTATGTGACCTTGAATCTGGATAGCTTCTAGAATCTTTCTCCTTCCTTGGTGGTTCTCAATCTCCATCATGGTTGCTCCATCCCAGCTCTGCGTAGATGTACTCCTCTTTGCTGATGTCAGTGTATATATAATGGCTGAATCAGTAGAGGGGCTTTAGAGTAACCTGCATGCATGAATGAATCTACATAATATTATGATATGAGGAATAACAGTATAACCTGATGCACATGTAAAATTGTGATCTGCACACTTCACCTTGACAGTTATATTCCATAATAGCAAGTCATGTTGCCACAATTTCCTATATATAATGAACAATTGTATGTGTGGTATATTGTTGGTAATCCAGCTGCAGGCCTTGCATCAGTATGCACAATGGATTTGCATCAATCAACAAAAGGGAGTTATATATAGAAAGAAGATTGGCCATGCATAATTTTAGATCTTTTGATAAACATATATACCTTAAGCTTATCACTAAGAGACATTCTAGGTTGGCTATTAGACATTGCAAAGATAATTCACTCGATTCCAACCAAATGATTCACAATATATCATTACTAATGTTTCAGCCACATACTTAATTAATATACGTATATCTATTTATTGTAATTTTCACTGTGTGATTGTTATAAATAGAAAAATGGGTGTTGGTGATGCAATGTCTTAGGCCTGTGAGATAATAATAACCTGTTCGAGTAATATAACGACACAGAGGTGTACGTATATGGATTATATATAGTCATAAGCTCTGGGAGCATGCATATATGTATACATATTTATAAACATTTCAAAGGTATTAATATTTATGAAATAACAAATCAGCATCATGTACGTAGTACATTGCTATACATGTTATATATAACAGCTACATGGAATATGTTTAAAATCTGCATCTGGCTATGGTTTGAATCCAGGGCCTGGTGGCATAAATGGATTCCCTTGATTTCCAGTAGGTGGAGGATAGGCAGAAAACGCTGCATTAAAACCTTGAGGAAAACCATATGGTGGCATTGAAAATCCAGCAGGTGGAATCTATCATAATATAAAATAATTTTGTAAATTGATATCTATTCATATCATGGCTGAAGACTAAAGATAATGGTACATGGGGCAAGGATTTACAGAAGATCAAGATAAAGAAAAAGACTCCTAATGAAAGGTGGAATTCCAGAAACGGCTGTCTGACCCAGTGGAGAAGAAGATGAAAGAAGGGAAAAGAAGGAAGAAAAGACTCCTGGATCTTCATCCAAAGCTCTCTTCAGGTTTAGTTCTGCTATAGGCTTTTTTACAGAATAGGCATAGCATGTAGGAAAATGGTATCTTAGATTTTTCATGCATGACAAATTATTGAAGATTTTATATAGGTAGAAGGTATCTAAGATATTGAAAGTGTCCATAGGCTCTTAGAATGTTGTGTCTGTCTGCAGAGCTTTTAGCAATAGAGGTTCCACTGTTTTAACATTATACCAATGACTTACACTTGGTCCAGTAGGGGGAATCATCACACCAGATTGGGGAAAAGATGTTGGCATGCTCATACCACCAGGCATTGCACCTCCCAAAGCTTGTGGCTGAGCTTTCAGTGCTGCAAACTATACATATAATATCAGTATGTATGTATGTATGTATGTATATACAAAATATAGAGTCACCTATACTGATTAGTTAAGAACACTCATCCCAGTCCTTTTACTGAGATATACATATAGACAAAATGAAAATCATGTATGTACTTAACTGAGTGGGTACGTGCGAATAGATATATTTACAAATATGTGCATTTGCACAATAGTATGTATATGTTTCAATATCTTATATATTAACCAGCAACTCCAATGACATTCTGTATAAAACCAACATTATATATAAAAGCATGATATGGTTATATATACCCGCTGCAATTCTTTCTTTGCCTTTTTCTGGTCACCTTTAGATTTAAAGGCACCAATTGCAACCTCATCAGGATCCTCAAGTCTCCTTTACATACAGAATTGAGATTAATAGACAAGCAAGCACACTTAATCTTAACATGTACATATACGTACAACAAATGCTTATATGTATATACTGTAACACATTATTCTGTGTAGCTATAGTGACCAATTGAAGGTTACCCTAGCTCAACCTGGAAGCAACCTGTTATCACTCACCTCGCCGAGTGATTTCTTTTGATGCGTACCGTACGTACATAAGGAATTTATCATTTCAATACAACTAAATTATCAGAGAGTACAGTAGTACTCTCTAAGTAGGGATGACCGAAAAAGGCTGCCATATTCAATGTCATAAATCAACAACAATAGGATTTTCGGGTTGCATTCGAGTGTTTGCAATTATTTATGTACACTTTCCCATCGTCCCTACTTCTGCTATCCGTGCATGATGCACCCAAACATAGAAGTGATGTGTATAATTAAGTTTCAGTATGTCACTTCTGCATGGTTAGCCTTATACCATATGACAACTTTACTTTTCCAGATGTGCCAATCACTGTTGTAGACACTGCCATCCCTACTTCTAAGTTCATTTTTTGAATGTTTTTATTTAACCTATTTAATATATATTGTGCATGATGATGCAACTCCAATTAGATTATTGTTGATTCATATAGGGAAATAATGCAGCTCTTACACTGCAAGCACTCCCAAAGCTGTCAATCTTGAGCCATCTGAAAAACACTCCAAAATGGCTTTAGCATCATGACCACTGATTGGTATCTATATTTAATATTAGAAACATGCAGGTATAGAGAGAATGGCATGTATATATCCGGCTCAGGTTCAATGCAAAACAGGTAAAACTGGTTAAAAATGAAAAAAAATGAAGTAGGAGGGCATGTAAAGTTCATCACTCACAATAGTACACCTGCTTGACCAACCAGGTGACTAAAGTCTCTGTTTGGGAGACTAAAATTTCTAAATAAATGGTTACCAGTGATTACATCCTAGTTATCCATTGAAAAACCACAGACATGTTAATGCTTGTCAATAGGGTAACCTCTTGGATGACTGTCGGCAAATAAATTATATACAGTGTAACCCGGATAATCCGCCCCTACTTAATACGCCAAACTGCCAAATCTGCCTGAGTTTGTATAGAACGAATTCAATTGCATACTAGAAGTTTCTATGTAATCAGCCAACAGCCAAATCCACCATCCACCAATATTTTCTCACTTTGATTGCACATTTAAAGGTTCCACCTTCGTAAGCCGCTGCTTTCGTCAAAATATTAATTGTACTAGCTAGATCTAAGCGTTCCAGAACTGACTTGAAAATCGTGTAGAAGAAAACGATATGTGACTATAAGAGGAAGAATTCAACGGTTACACAGGAGCAAATATCCTTTATCGTTCTATATGACATTATCGCGTAATGAGGATATTTGGTTAATCTGTAATATTCCCCCAAAAAGTGATTGAACAAATTGTTGCGGATTATCCGGGTTACACTGTATACAGTGGAGTCTGGATAAGTCGCAACTCTAGGGGCAAAATAAAAACTTCCACTTATCCGAAATTCTACTTATCCAAACATGCCACACACAGGACCACTCACGGGAACTTCTCGGAACAAGTATTAGAAAAACAACGAAGGAGCGCATCATTGATGTCCTCGAATGTTGCAACCCACTGCTTCTGTTTATTGATAGATGTTGACTTGTCCTCCATAAAATGCCTCACGATGCTTATCTTTATCCTTTAAGATTGTTGAGAGCATGTTTGGTACGATTCCAAATTCTTCAGCAATTTTCTTTTTCTTCTTTCCAACTGGTCGCTTCTCTACAGCATCTATGAGTTCAGGGGCAGGGATTGCAGTTTTTCAACCTAACATCTTTGAGGAAGACAGACTTTGTCGTGTGTGCTGGTCCATATACTAGCCTCGAGTTATATGAAAAATTGTGTAAATTCGACTTACTAAAAATATTTTGTATGGACTTGTATACGATTTCGGCAGGGGAAAATAGGATGGCTCAATTTAAGCAGAATTTAGAGTCAGGCGAGTTCGACTTAACTGAACTCCACTGTAATATTATATATACTAGTACATGTGACTGCTTACATTACCATCAGTAGTGCATATATTTATAGGTTTACACAGGTGCATATGTACAATTCAACTGAGATCTAGAAACATTGTGGCTTTATGCATGGACAACCTAAATAAACATTGATAAATCAATGCATGACATATAATATGTATATTAGGCATCTTGGTGGGAGGCATATACAGCAGGTTGCAGTGCTGCCAAACGGGTGTATATAGCACTAATCCTGAAGAAGGGCTAGGTGAAACATCTTGGATGAATATTGGCCAAGGTCTCAGTTCAAACCAACACTTCAGATGTTTGTTACCATGCACAGTCTATAATGGACAATCAATGGAATATATTACACCATACCAGCCAAGGGACCAAGGTCTCATCTTAATTGCATGGCATATGTAGGGAAAATGAAGTCCTATTAAAAGTGGCACCGGTGATCACCTCACATGCAGTCATCCTTACATTGGATTAATATGGTCATTCAAATTTACTGGTTCAGAAGTAAACCGTATATTGATGAGCGCTATATATAAGGAGGAAAAACATGTAGCTGTCTGTGTTTCTTTGAAGATACTTCCCTCTTTGGATAACTGGCCATGGGAGACAATCACTGATCATCACTGATTGCCATAATAACACCTTCTACCCTGAGGTGGCCTATATATATCAATGATATATGTGCCGACCTAGCTTTTATTTGTGTATTATTCTTTAAAATGTTAAGATGTGACTGTTATGTTAAGCCTACCATCTTTGGAAGGTGACAACGAGGGGACTTTACCACATTGTTATTATGTATATTTTATGTATTATACCACAGTTACATAAAATATCTCTAAACAATTTCGAATGATTACCATGAAAATTGGTAGTAACTGTATAATTACATAATAATGGGTTACATGTCCGCATGTATTGTCACATGCAACCCCTAGGCCTCATTCCTATACATAAATACCCATTCATTGGATTTACATACTGTAGTTCGGGAAATTTTTGCAGGAAAAATTTTCGTGTTAAAATATTTTCATGGTCTGGGTCGTACGAGCGATTGTTGCTGCTGGTACTTCAGACGAAAGTGAGCCCTTTGGGTCCGGTAAATCGTCCTTGCGCTGTAGGTATATATCGCAGTAGAGCCATTTTGGCCGCGCTCAGCTGTGTTACATTTACATATACGTAGATTGTACAACGTGTTATTATTCGTTGTTAAAAATATTTCTTGTGATAAATTTTCGTGGTTTGAGCCAACCACGAAAATATTTTAACAACGAAAATTTCCCAAATTACGGTAGCTCTACCGTGTATATAGATGTAAATGGCTATCAATCCATTATCTATTCATCAGCATGCAGGGTGTATGTATATGCATGTATTCATACCGGGATATTCATACAGGTTAGTGTATGAATTCTCTCCATAAGTGGACTTTCTTTCAGTATTTCAAGAGCTTGATCCACTCTCATTCTGTATTGTGCATAGGTAATTAGAATTGCTGATCTTCGTTCTGTACTCTTCTCCTACATTTAAGATATCAAACACAGCTTATATAAATGAAACCTAGATAACCTCCTACACATGAAAAATCCAATATACCAATTTCTTACATGTTATGCCTACTCTGGAATTATAGGGAACTAAACCTGGAGAGAGCTTTGGATAAAAATAAGGTAATCTTTTCTTTCTTCTGCTCCACGTAAAGGGTATCTGTATATGGCTTGGTAAAAATGTACTTCTAATTTCACTGCTTCTGAATAATTATGCTCTTTAATTTTTATGGGCTTATAAACTATAAACATGGCTAATATTACGGCTAGAAATGATTGTTATTCCATTGCATGTATATTGCATTCTATAGATATTAATCTATTAAAGTGTGTAGTGTACACGTAGGATTTACTAAACATAGGCGAGGATGGGGGCAAGGGGGGATTGTCAACACTCATGATCACGATTTAGATCTCTATAGCCATAGTGCCCCCCATCTGGATGCCTTTCCTTCGCCTTACTAAAGTAACATCTTTTGTTTTCTAATTAAATATATATAGTTAATGGATCTTTCAGTCGAAAATCCTACAAATGAGCCATCAAGTACTCATCTATATACAAACGCACTTTGAACGCTAACTTCAGGATGTCTTACTTGGGCTAATTTAGTCTTCAACTGATAGAAATTGTCGGGATCCAATTCTGGCACTAATGCCATCATCTGATTCACTAACATTTGATTGGCCATTAGTATTTATCACTCGAGGTTCTTTTTGGCTGATAAAGAAATCCTGGCTCCCCAAAAAATGAATTAGATACCGGATAGGAAATTAAGTGCGCGGTTCGTTGGGATGATTGAAATAGATACCCGATACTGCGCTTATATTAATTCTTTCCTGCATACTTTCGTTGTGAGCTATAAGGGCTAGTCTGACGAAATCAGACCCTAAACTTACGCAACAACAATAACTATAATACACGTACAATTTTTATTATATTATTCATGATATAATGTATTCATGCAATTTAATGTCAGCATGTGAATGGATTATTTTAGGAACTTTACTAAATGAATTGTCAATTATATTCTTCCCATACATTTTAACCAATCCAGAGGTAGCATGTACCTTCATCCCTATTCATGCTCCTTGATTCTGATCAATATCTTGTATATATGTGCCAGGATTCAAGGGCATGAAAGGCTAAAGTCTTCTTGTAATGTAACTAAGCACAAATGCCCTTAACTGTGTTCAAGTTACAAAAATGGTTTAGTAACAATGCACATATACATACGTATGTATGTGTGTGTGAATGTAACGAAACTTTAAGGTCTTACTGTTTTACTTGCAAGGTACGTCAAATCTGAGACCCCTTAAAGGAGACTGGTTCTTTTAATGTCTATTATAATTGGAAGGTTACCTCAGGACAATTGAATGAAGGACTACTCGTACTGAAGTACACTGTGGTAGCCATGCAGGTACTGCGCATGTTGCTGTTGCTTTACACTAAATTGCATAATATATATACTTTGTATATAGATTTGTTGGCACATCTGAAGTATATAGTAACTGTTGTATAGCAGAATAGCATATCCCTGTAATACACATATAGTTATAGGCTTGTGGTGAGGCAGTTACCTCCTCTAATATATGTCCCTCTTCTCATAGGTGATGGGCCTATATAAAGGTATAGCAGCTCCAGCTGCTGGATTTTCAGCAATCAACAGTTGGAGTACATGGCAGTGTGAAGCGTCACTTGGAACCAGACACTGCTTCCCACAAACCTTCAATACTCAACTCCACAATTGCTGGAGGAGTGACTGGAGCTGTGCAGTGCTCCATTTGTTCACCAATGGAACTGGTCAAAATCCACTGGCAAATCCAAGGTATAGGTATTAGTCTCGCAAACCAGACCTACACACTTTTTAAAATGGATACCCAATTGCAAGATGGCTTAGCCTACTTCTGGTCTTTAAATCCCAGGTTTTGCAGGAAAGGCTGCATATCCCAATGCAAGTGTACCTGAGGGAACATTTCAATGATATGAAGTTTGTTGTAGTTAATTACAAATGCCTGAATTTGAAATTGGAATCTAAATTATTCAAAATGCCCCATTATATAAACTATAACCTATATATTATTAGCTATGTATAATAATGATCCATATTTAATATTGACCTTCCATGGGAATTTATGTAAATTATATTCCAGGTTCAAAAGTCAAAATTAGGCTTTTTTAAATTTTGTAGCTTCAGTGCGAAATACATCTTTACTTTTTTTCTATGTGGTTAAATCCTTCCATTGAAGAGTAATAGCAAATTAATTATAAATTTCAAGATCCGAACTATATATTATGCAAATTTTTGTAATATTGATTAGGAACTAACAGAAGAAATTTACTATTCTGAAGCTCAATTGAACTTCCAACTACTTCTTCACTTTCCTCATCTTCAAAATCTGGTTCATCAGCCTCCTCAAATTCCGTCTCTTATGTATCAAGAACTTTTGCTAAGTTGTGATGAGACATTTTGATTTGTATTATGGTCTGCTAAGGTCATATGAACTTTGGACACTCTTTAAGGAGCACAATCCATATATCGATTAAGTGATTATGTTTAGATTTGAACAAATACGGTGCATTCTTCAACTACCATTTGTAACCGTTTACGTTTTTTATTCGTCCTGACAAATTTACATTGCAACCTCGAATACATATATTCCCGTGGAAGGTCACATTTCATTACCCATGCATGTATTAGACATGATCACTGTTGTGTGAAATTCAAACTATATATTATATTAGTTTACTGTGATAATGCTTTAATCATGAGTAACATATGAATCATTGCTGATACTACTAAGCGGGAAGATATAAAGGGGAAAAAGTGAAGAGTACATGTTCAATATCGTGATTAACTAGGATATAGTGTTCTGTATTTGTTTGCTAATGTAGGATAACTACAAACTGATGTTATTTGGGAATACAGTTCAGCTTTTCAATCTTTAGTGGAGAATTACTACAGTTGGAGGAGAAACACCCAATATAGCTACAGTACATCTAAATAGATTTTAACATTTGCAACAATGAACAGCACATATATGGTCAAACAAGATAGTAATCATGAGTGATACAACTAACAATACAGAAGTGACATACTAAAATTTAAGTTACTTATTTGTACACATCATTTCTGTAATAATTTTTTTAATTAGAACCAATTAGTATAAATAAACAGTTGTTATAATTTCTTATAATGGCACCATCTTCAACTCCTAGACTTCTGTGTTTCAGCACACCAAGGATACATATTACATGACTGCAAATAGTTGCATATAACTGAAAATCGAATTGCTGTTTATTTCTAAGGTGTTAATTGATAATACATTGAATAGAGCGGCCATGTTTTTCTTTTTTCAGCCAAGCCTACTTAGAGAGTACTACCTTACTCTCTGATACATGCACATACAGTACAAGTCAAAAGATTGATTGATAATTGCACTTAGACTTTTCATGTGCAAGACTATGCATACGACAAAGAAGTGGATAATTATATTATGCTGACCGGCCAAGTGATCAGTCTTCTCTTGGTTGGGGGACAAAAGTCCCCATTTATGGCAACTAGTAAACACAAGTCACCAAAAATAATTACCAAAGGCCACATATGCAATTTTGTGCTCATCAGTGAGGCATAAGTTCGTGTGGTGCTTGTGAATTTGGATGACTACCGTCAACTTATTAATTGATGACAAGTAAACACTTGTGGTTTCATTATAAACAAAAATAGAGGTTGCAGTCTAGGCAAGATGGAGCGCACTCACAATGAAATAAGGGAGTTAATTGCACTATAACTGTTTAAAGGCTGTGTAAATGGAGAAATTGGATTGGAATAGTTCCATAACCAAGAAAAGACTTCGGACATTTGGCTGGTTGGCATAATCTGTATTTCTCCATGTAAAAATATATGTATGCAGAACATATATATGTAAATACATGTACATGTATAAATTAAAATACACCATGGTAATCACTGGGAAATTGGAAAGATTTAGTGGTTATATATTTACAAATTGTTAGAAAAGAAATATATTGCACCTGGTTACCTGCATGTGTCGTCTGAGGCACAGGTAAGAGTGGGCAGAGCATCTGGATCTGAGGCACAGGTAAGAGTGGGTGGAGCATCTGGATCCGAGGAACAGGTAAGAGTGGGTGGAGCATCTGGATCCGAGGCACAGGTAAGAGTGGGCGGAGCATCTGGATCTGAGGCACAGGTAAGAGTGGGCGGAGCATCTGGATCTGAGGCACAGGTAAGAGTGGGCGGAGCATCTGGATCTGAGGCACAGGTAAGAGTGGGTGGAGCATCTGGATCCGAGGCACAGGTAAGAGTGGCTGGAGCATCTGGATCTGAGACACAGGAAAGAGTGGCTGGAGCATCTGGATCTGAAGCACAGATAAGAGTGGCTCGAGTATCTGGATCTGAGGCACAGGTAAGAGTGGCTGGAGCATCTGGATCTGAGGCACAGGTAAGAGTGGGTGGAGTATCTGGATCTGGGGCACAGGTAAGAGTGGCCATGGGTGGAGTATCTGGATCTGAGGCACAGGTAAGAGTGGATGGAACATCTGGATTTGAGGCACAGGTAAGAGTGGGTGGAGCATCTGGATCTGGGGCACAGGTAAGAGTGGGTGGAGCATCTGGATCTGGGGCACAGGTAAGAGTGGGTGGAGCATCTGGATCCGAGGCACAGGTAAGAGTGGGTGGAGTATCTGGATCTGAGGCACAGGTAAGAGTGGATGGAGCATCTGGATTTGAGGCACAGGTAAGAGTGGGTGGAGCATCTGGATCTGGGGCACAGGTAAGAGTGGGTGGAGCATCTGGATCTGGGGCACAGGTAAGAGTGGGTGGAGCATCTGGATCCGAGGCACAGGTAAGAGTGGGTGGAGCATCTGGATCTGAGGCACAGGTAAGAGTGGGTGGAGCATCTGGATCTGAGGCACAGGTAAGGGTTGGTGGAGCATTTTGGTAAGTATCCTTAGATTTGGTCCTGTAAGTATATAATCAGTTAATTGAATGAAACAAGTGATTGGTTTTAAGTAAAGTATAGAGTCAGTTTTCCATATTCTATAGCATCCTTAATAATGTATAGCCGGAAATATTGGCTGGGAATTTATTTTGGCCAATTGGCAATTTTCACACGTATCACCAAATTATGATCCACTAATATTATTGCATCATAGTGACGTGATAACCACCAAAATTAAAACTGCCAATATTTAAATCAGTCCAAAATCACCAAATATTCTTCCTGCCAATATTTCCGGCTATACAGTATGTATATATTTCACTAAATTATGTACAAGGTA
The DNA here is from genome assembly GCA_947172415.1 of Chondrosia reniformis. Lineage (NCBI taxonomy): Eukaryota > Metazoa > Porifera > Demospongiae > Chondrillida > Chondrillidae > Chondrosia > Chondrosia reniformis. The sequence goes on along the minus strand of OX359202.1, from coordinate 2,027,230 downwards.
GGAAATTCTTGAAATAATATCTTGTAATTCGATCACAATTGACAAGCAGTCCACAATGTTTACCTCTTTCACACGAGTATAAACTTTAATACATAACATTTAGAGAATGACTTGTCAACAGGGAATACTTGTGGAGGAAGTCTGATAGCAAGAGAGCCTATATACGTATATTCCCTTTTTATATATATAGGGAACACTTATAGGAAGTAGATGTTAGCAATGGGCAAAATTTGTAAAGAGGATTCTAAACTGATTCGTGGGTGGTTCAAAGCGTTTTCATCGTTTATATATCTCATACAGATGCAACCAGTTTATATTAACCTTATCTTAATACGTATATGGTGGTAATATATAGATCCCTCGTGGTTTCTGTAACAATGGTAACACCATTAGGAACTAAATTTTCGGGGGACTAAACTTTCGCAGTTTTCGCAGATTAGCAGCCATCTGCGAAAGTTTAGTCCCACGAAAATTTAGACTATATAGAGCTTTAAAAGTGCAAGTGAAATTAACAGGTACATCCATTTTAGAACGTGATGACGTCATAGTTCGCAATATGGCTACTGTGAGTTGGGGCAACATTTTTGGGACCAGGAATCGCCACTAAAAAAGGGACTAATTGTGTCGACCAGTTAGAGAAAGTTGGAATATTTTGAGGAAGTAAAAGCGAAAATAAAAACGCAAAAAAGAGAAAATCCAAAAAACGCGAAAGTTTAGTCCCACAAAAATTTAGGTCCATACGGTAATTGATTCTCACAGCAACTTACAAATCAAAACAGGAAATGTGACTTCAAACAAGCACTTTCTGAATGAGTCAGTTTAAAAGCGGGTTAAAACCTTAACTTCTTTCTAAGCTTTTCTGAACTAGTAAATTTTGAATTTCTTAAAAAAAATCTTGACATATATTTGATGATGTAATGATAAGCTATAAGCTAGTATATACACTCTATCTAATATAAACATTGCTTACATATCTATAACTGTGTCTGTGGACACAACCATATCAGAGGCTGGGTTGACTTCTATCTTAGCTGGCTGCTCTTCATTGGCTGACTTGATTAGAGTCACTTTTTGGATGTCACTAAAAATAGCTGCATTCATATCCATGTAGTCTTTTCCATGCAGCTCTGTTAGTATCATTGCAAAGGACTGTTTGATTTCTGTAAAGGTCTGCCTCACTGCTGGATCTAGTTCCCAGCACTGACACATGGTGTTGTACCTAAGTGGTGTAGATAAAAAGATCATTCTCAAGTTCTAATTACAGCACCAGTCAGGCCATCAGGTTTATAACCTAATGAGAAAACTTACGCAATATCACTGCATCCTCTAGGTTTTTCCATCCTGTATCCTTCTAAGACCTTAACCATTGCATCTCTGTTACTCATATCAGGATACGGCCTCTTTCCTAAAGGTAATTAAAAGAATCTCACTCTATAGTATGTATGATATATGCAAATATATATGGACTATTAATAAATTTATATACATATGTAGTATTGATGTATAGAGATATCAAATATGTGCATGTGTATATATAGAGCAATTAAGTTTACCTAAAGTGCATATCTCCCACAAGCATATGCCATAGGACCATCTATTGGAAGATATAGACAATAAAGTGTATACGTGTAATTCACGAACACATGCAGTGAAATCTATACTAAAGGACCATTGGGAAGAGAATAGATGGTGTGTCTTCAATTATTTACATATTATAGCTAATGCCTTGTGGTTGTTCAAATTAATGTATACGATAGTACACCTCACTGAAATTATTCTAATTATATTTAAATGTGATCAGTAGATATCACAGAAAATAGCAACAAATCCTTATTGAGAATGTGTCCATCATACAGTTTTGATAGAGTATAATGTAATTCTCAATAGATCAAATCCCCTTTGCAATAAATACGTAGATATTTGCTCAAACTCAGTAAATGTGTTCTCTATAAGACCCATGCAAGGTGACATATAAATAATCAGTGCAATTTTAGCTCAAAATGTCTGTAGAGCACTATATCCTTAAACAATTGAAGTGTTCTGTACAAGAAGATCACCAACAACATATGCATATGGCAATGAGCCTGTATCATACGACATACTCACACATCAGATTTCTCAGAATACTTCTTCTCTTTAAGACACTCTGGTGCTAACCATCTGACAGGCATTCCAACTTTAGAGGTGGACAGGTATTCCCCTTCAGTTACCCTTGACAAACCAAAATCAGATATTTTAAGAAGCTTTTGAAAGCCCACAAGAATATTCCTACATGCCAGGTCGCGATGAATGATGCCAAGACTTGCAAGGTACATCTATAATGAGAAATCAAACACATATAAGATATGATTCCAAATATTAAAGATGCCTCTATGCTGACTGACCATTCCAGATGCTATCTGGTAGGAAAAGGACACCAAATCCTTATTCTTAATGTGTGTTGGTGGGTAATACAATGCATTCCTGTCCTTGTCACGGTACACAGGACTAGCTTCAGGTCCATCTGAACTGTCTAATTGTTCACTGATACTTGCAGTCTCCTCAGATTGTATATATTCAGGGGATGGTTGCTCATTCTTAAGGGAATCTATTTCAACATAGCCTATTGGCAAACTCTACAAAACAAAGTATAACGAACTAATGCGTACATACGTACATATGTACATGCGTACATAGGATTCACAGAAGATCAAGATAAAGAAAAAGACAAAGACTCCCAGGATCACTGATGAAGGGTGGAATTCCCAGAAACGGCTGTCTGACCCAGTGGAGAAGAAGATGAAAGAAGGGAAAAGAAGGAAGAAAAGACTCCTGTATCTGCATCTAAAGTTCTCTTCAGGTATAGTTCCCCTATAGGCTCTTTTTACAGAATAGGCATATAGCATGTAGGAAAATGGTATCTTAGATTTTTCATACAAAATAGGTGAAAGCAAGTCTTACCAATTCCTTCCATTTCCTCAACATGCTCTGTAAGTCTCCCAGTGGAACATACTCCAATACTATTGCAAGGTCTGTACTTGTGACTTCTTTGATATATCCCAAAATGTACACAATGTTGGGACACTCCCCACTGCAAGCCTTCTTCATAATATTAAACTCTTCCACAAAAGCCATTTGTTGTTCAAATGATGAAAAGCCTGTATTATATGACATTGTATAGAGAAAAAATGAGTTACAAGGAGTCATTTAATTGATAGCAAATAACTCTAGAAAAAAGATTGATTGAGAAAATTCACTAACTGCATTTAGGAACTGTCTTTTCATATTTACATAGTACCAAAATGAATTCAAGTGTATGGATTCAATTTGTTAGAAGGCTCTATTTTACAAATTTAAGTTTAATACACATAAGTATACATCTGTATATGTACCTTTAAGCTTCTTCACAACTACTAAGCTGGGATTCAAAGTTGGATTGTTCTTCTCAACCCTCCTAAAGAAGTTCTGTGCTCTAGCATTTGAAATGCCCCGTGGGATAAGAGCTAGTTCTACTGCACCAAAGTTACCTCTGCCAATAGACCTCAAAAAGGTCACATCATCTTCAGCAAGTTCCCAGTCTCCATCTTGCTCAATCAGAGGAGTTGTGTTCAGCTAAATTGTTTTATTGGAAATATATAGAAGATAACAATAACACCTTCTTTAATGACCATAACCACCTTCAAAAGTAACTGTTAATGATTTGGTTCTATATGAAATGTTGTATTCCTTTACAATACTTAATGATTGAACTATTTATTCACAAATATGCATAGCTATAATCTTGCCTTGCTGCATTAAATTCCTTATAGGGTTACTACTGGATGACTCAAATGTTTCACTGAGTATATATAAGAGGTAGTCATCAGAATATTGTGAAACATTTGAAGGCTAGGCTTTCCTACCCTTGAGCATGCAGTCTCCTCATAACTCACATTTATATGCAACACTTACGTAGTAGGGAACAAATTAGGGTCACTGCTATAGAGTCAGTGACTTACACTGTCATAAATAGTATGTTGTTAACTATACATTGGTCATTGATTGTCAAACATGGGTTGCACTGTAGTATTGCGAGCATAATTATATTACATATAATTTCTCTGAAAAGTTGACTTAAAAGCACCTGCAGGCATAGACACCATGTGGTGGTATACCTATATTTCAAAGCAGGCTAACTGGTCTTTTTAGTTGGAATTGACTATCTAAAACCTCCATATAGAGTCTAAAGGCATTAATATCAGTGTTTCTATAGATACCTAAACAGTATTCCCTAAATCAATGAGCATATGCTTCCCTGGACACAATGTAGATACTTGGAAAAGGAGGTAGTGGATAAAAGTACATTAAGAAGCCTATGAACTCATGTAATTTTACAGACCTTTGTTTATTTATACAATGGCATCAGTTTATATGGGAGTGTATGCATATATACTTACTTTTCTATTTCCAAATTGCCACATGTCAGAATCAGTAGTAGCCCTGCGAAAAATGAATTTAAACTAGCAAGTGTTTCAAGTATAGCTAAAACATGTTAAATTTATCCTCAAAATGAGGTTCTTAGGTATATACACATACATGATGTATACGTAGATATAATAAAATATATACAGTAATACCTCTTTGTTTTCTTCAGGTTCACTGTTATAAACACTATTACACAAGTAACTATGCAGGATATCATTACTACCAGTATTCCAATAACAACATATACTCCAATCTGATAATTTTCAATGGTTTCTACACTAGCTGCAATGGAAAAACACAAAGGTTATGCAAACATCAGTTATTCTACATAGTGTATAAAGTTAAATAAAAACCTTAAAAAATAAAGTTTGAAGTAGTGATGATTTTTCCCGTAACAGTTATTACTACATCTGATATTGTAATAAAATAGCTTAAGACAGCTAGTGTTCACGTGGTAAGGCTAACAATGTGTAGAAGTGATAAGGTAGCATATTCCCTATTTCAGACAAATTAATACCGATTTTTTAGAACTTGTATACCTTACATAACTTCACATGCTTGCACTAGCTCAATTAAAAAAGAATTTTAGGAATTAGGCTTATTGCCATTTAACCACTTTGTGGACGTTGTAGAGCACATTGAAATGTGTTTTGACCTTTTGACAAGTATGTTCCTGTAAATATAATGACTGCAAATAGTCAAATGCAACCGAAGCCACATTAAATAGGGAGGCCATGTTTTTTAAATAATCCCTACTTCTATACTCGGTGGTGACGTAAATATAAATGTTCAGACATGAGTTTGCTTTCATGCAATATGACAGAAAAGGAGAATGAAATACCTTCTAAAATTCTTTCTGTGGTGAAATTCTTAGATATAAAATGCTTTGTCGCGTTACCAGCACATGTCTGTATAGTTAAACTATACATTGTAGATGGAGCTGCATTAGATACACAAAAGATAATTAAAAGTGCTGTCTAGACTGTTATGTAATAGATCTTTCAAAATTAATACATCAAAATGCCTTGATGTACTTTTGGTTCCACTTTCTGATGTGTTGTCTTTTTAGAACAAATAAGCATTGTTCTACTTTAAACACAATCAGCAGGGGGTTATTATGTCCAATAAACATTTAATCAATGTGACAGAATTAAAATATAAGAAGCTGGCAATTAATTCACTCACTTAAATTTGGGATAACAACTGAAGATTGATCACTTTCCACAGTGTCATTCCATTTAGTAACATTCCCTTCCTTTACAATGAAACAATATGTGACATTTCCATTGTGTGAAGGTTTTTTCCAATTCCATGATACAAATGCAAATGTAAGATTACTCTCAATAGCAACATCACTTGGTAAAGATGGCTCTACATATTTAAGTTAAATAAAAACCTTTTAAAATGAAGTTAGAAGTAAGGATAGCAGATATAATAACAGTGACTAGTACATTTGGAAAGGTATAGTGTAACAAGCTTAAGACAGTGATCATGTGATAAGGCTAACCATACAGAAGTGGCATACTGAAATATAAGCTAATTAACTGTATGCATCACTTTAAGCAAATCAACTAAAGTATATGATGATGAACCTAAACATAAACGTGATGTGTGTGGTTAAGTCTTAAGTTTCATTATTCTAGTTCTCTAACATTAATACACCATTGCAGTAAAGGTTAGACTGTATATGAGAGTGCTAATAAAGCCACTTATGTAGATATATCATAGACACTATATAACAATCTACTTATTTATTGAAGTATACTTGTGAAACTTATACATACATATATACATATCAAACACAGAAGGGGTATTACTATACATATTAATATAACTCATAACTGCACATACGTACGTGTAGGTATACAACTTTGTACATACGTATGTGGTTTGTTACATGTATAAAATACCTGTGCTTTTGTAAAAGCTTTCATTCTTGTCAAAACGAGTGTTATAGGTTGTTTTTACAGTCACTTTATACTGTGTTGATGGTACTTAAAAGAGAACAATAAATTGAATAAGTAACGAGGCACACAAAACAAATTAACAGTTGTATTACACCATAAGATGTGTAATACAACTGCAACAGTCAGTGAAATTGTCACAGTGATATGAAATTTATACACTACATTAAAGGGCCACAGTCACAAAAAATGAAACTTTAACAGTTACTAGAAAATACCTCACAATTTACCAAAGTGGTAGTTGTGAACATAATTAAGGTATAATTTATATATTATGATGGCACTATAGAGGGGTAAATTCCTAATACAGTAGTGGCAATTTTACATGGGCTGTAACTCGGTTTCTGTCAAAATGTTGTAACATTATACAAGGAACCAGTTTATGAAATGTTGGGTATATATTGAAGAGGACAAAGAAGTAGACTTGGATTGTTTGTCTTCCTTGTACAATGAACAACAGGCAGAAATTTAGACGACATTATAGACTTTAATCAAACAAAAAGGATGCTAAGTCTCAAAGAAGTAAAACTTAGGAGGACCTTGGGTTTACCATCAACCATATTATACTGATAGTGACAGTGATGACCAACGACACAATTAGATGACGAAAACATTGATGATTTGTCCAGATTAAATAAGAGTGCTTGTTGAGTATAATGCATTTTGTCTTTAGTTGCTATGTGATCAGTTTGATTTGCGTAGCTATAGTCATGCAGTCATTGACCATTGAGTTACCACTTACTGACTGACTTGACAGCCTTTAAAACTGTAGCTCATCACTGAACAGGTTTTACTATGTAACTGTGAAACAAGGTGAATTTATATGAGGAAAATGTTCTCCTTTGGAACAGGAGAGTGGTGTTACCATATCTAACATGTGCTGTTTACAAAAATTCTATACATGACTTTGGATTTGGATTTTGGATTAGACTAGGCTAATATTGTATAATTAACAGTTTGTTACATGTGCAAACCTGCCATAAAATAGCAGCCACTTTAACTTTTCTAAAAATGTACTCGCCCTTGTTTTTTAAATCACATAGTTTTAAGTGTACCACTTCTAATACGTGTGACACCCTTAGGAGGTATTCTATGACAATTACCCTTCAACTATATATAGCCTACTGTATGGTGTATATACGTAATACTAAAACTTTAAAAATAAAAAAAGTCCAATCAGCCAACAAATTTAACAATTGGTGGCTGATTGCACTGTTAGGTGTGACATTTACCACTCAAACTCATATACGTACACATAGCAGCAAGAGACAGTCATCTCGTTGGTTGACCTTAACTTTAAGCTTGTGTATATGGTTGCTGTCTGTATAAATTATATATATGTACTGTCACACAGTGATATTTAGATGTACGTATGTATTAAAGACATTATAATGTGCTATATGTGCTATTTCCATGAGAGAATAGCTAGTCATATAACTCTATATACGTAGAACTAAAGTCCTATACGTATATCATTATATTACTATAATATATTCATGTCAGGTTACATATTTGGAATGCATGAGCCAAGGATTCACAAAAGATCAAGATAAATATAAAGATTCCCAGGGTCACTGATGAAGTGTGGAATTACCAGAAACAGCCGTCTGGTCTGGTGGAGCAAAAGAAGAAAGAGAAGACTCCTGTATCCTCATCCAAAGCTCTCTCCAGTTTTAGTTCCAGTAGTTATGTAGGCCGGTTTTTAATTTATTATAGAGTAGGCATAACAGGCAGGGAAATGGTGTACTAGTTTAACCTTAGTTAAATGACATGCTCACTTACTTAAATTATTGAACACAAAGGGAGACTTATTGCTTGGCACTTCATGAGTGACATTATATGATGATTCCATATTTTCTAAAAGGAATTCATAGCGGTCACAAAATATATCTGACTCATGATCAGTGGATATCCATGACAGTGATATGGATCTGTCATCAGCTGTTACAGTTAGATCTTGGGGTAGCACTGGAACTACATGAATATTAAGAAGAGTACATAGGGTTTGAATATACGTAATATAAACAGTGCAAGTTACAGTATGAAAAGAAAAACACTAAAAAAGATTAAAAAAATTAACTGGCAACAGTGAATTTCATAAAACGGAAAAGTCAGGTGAATTATAATATACTGCATACACATCACGTCACCAGGGCCATATACACAATTAAAAAAACATGCTATACCATAATACCTTAACTTTAGTAGTATATAGAACAGAAAAACACATTATGGTAGTTAAATTTGTTACACTATATAGAAACTTTTCGGAACAACTGAATAAATCAATCAAATTCTTATATATATATATATATGTATGTAATAACAGATTTTAGTCTTAAACTAAGTGATGCATTCAATGATGATATGTGAATATGTTCAATCATGCATGTCCTAAATTATGGCAGATTCAGCCGGGACATTATGGCGGAATAGGTGGTATATAGAGGTAAAAACAGTGCATGTGGATTAAGCAAAGTGCACTTTAGTTGTACATCATCATTTCACTCTCTTAACAATGCATGCATGTACCTTTGCATATCACACCAGCTGATCCATTCTTACAAGTTGTGTCACCTTTCCAGATACTATACTCACACTCATCTATATCACCTTCATGTCCAGCACATATTACATCAGACATTACAACAGGACCTCTTCCTTCCCCAAAGTAAGCACCAGTTGTAGCATTGAGTGCTCCTGGATATCCCAACATCTTACATACAACATCAGCATCCTGTAGATCCCAAAGGTCCTCGCACACAGTACCCCAAATCTGATGGTGTAACACCTCAACTCGACCTTCATGAGCAGTGGTACCATTTTTAAGCTTTAACGTTCTACCACCTGCGTTAATAAGGGCATAAAGGATTAAATCAACTGCATTAATAATAGTTAAAATAAAACCACAAGTACCATTTTTCTCAAGTATCATAATGTAAAAACATATACAAAAGAGCAGTTCCTGGTAAATGAACACAGAACAGCTGGTTTGTACCACCACTGTTCTGCCACGGATCTGAAATTGCCACAACAAAGGATTATAGACATATACATAAACATGTTTTTCATATTAATGTGAAGTTACAAAAAAAGGTATTTATAAATTTCAATAAAATTAAAAGGAACTTAGTAAAAAATAAATACTCCATCAGAAATGAGAGTTAAAATCAAACCAAAGTACGTAATTGCAAACATTATTTAAGAGGCAAAACAGAAAATATATGCCTGGCATGGGAATTGAACTCAGGACAGTTGGCTTAGATCACCAGTGTTCTGTCACTGAGCTACAACTGCCACACCACAATATTCCCTTCAGACTTCTTCTGTAACAAGAAATTAGTTTCTATTAATCCTATACCTAGAGGTGATTTAGATTCATCAGACAAGCTGATAGTCCTAGATCCAGTTAATGTCCTGTGGAGGAGCCATCTTAACTATTAGGCACCAATATAACAATGCTGAGTATAAGTACAGTGGAACCTCACAAATGCGACCACCTTTGGAACCACATTTTTTGGTGTTAATTTTGAGGTGGTCCTAATTCTTAAAAGTTTTACGTACATGTACACGTAGAAATATCTGTCAATAAAATGGCGGATGCTCGGCTGGCTTTCGTTTTCTACCTTAAAAATAAGCTTTTTCTTCCTTAACGTCGAGCATTGAACCAGCAAAAGGGATTTAGAAAGCACTTTTACTAAGGTAAAGCTTGCACAAACGGTTTCTATGAGATATGGCATTGGCAACGACCGGAACTCGAACTTTGTTTTCACACCTGGTCGTTATACCGAGGTTATTTGCTGGTTATTTTTATATATTGGTCCGAAAAAATAGTGGTCGTAAAAGTGAATTCCGAGGTGGTCACTTTTCTGAACACCTAAAGTACAGCGCGAGATACAAGAATTACTCGGGACCAAAAAAATGTGTTGCAATTTTGAGGTGGTCTTAATACTGAGGTGGTTGTTAAGCGAGGTTCCACTGTATGTATATTTTAGCAAATTAGAATGAACTGCTTTAATAATGTATTATGCAATTATAAAGTCTTAGTTATAATGGTAACCATGAATGGGTAAAATTAGGAAATTAAATATAAACATAACTTTGAATAAGTTGAATATCAGTTCATTCAAGTATTACCTACCTTTACATACCACACCAGCATCATATGTATGATCACAATCAGATAGAATGGATCCCCATCCTGTATCTGAGCACTCCGAGAGAGACACTTCATTTCCATTACACACAACAAATGATAACCAGATAGGATCACTTCCTTCTACATAACCATGTTGACTAGTATACCAGTGAGCATGTGTAGCTGCTGGATAACCAAGCATTCTACATGCAACATTGGCTGCACTAATATCCCAACTCCAGAAATCACAAATAGTTCCCCATGTGCTGTTGTACAACACTTCCACTCTACCTTCCCAGGCATTAGTACCATCAACTAGTCGCACTGCAACTGGAACATAAAAAGGAATCACATTTATTACATAATGATTTATATTCAAACTATAGAACACTGCTAAAATTGAAGTGAGACAATCACAACAATGCATGTTTAGAGCTAGAGGCAATACATTACAATTTTGCAACTAAATCACACAATGATTCACTTCACTTTTAACAATAAAGTGATAATAAAATAAGTAAAAGAGCTCATGCATGCATAATTGATAAATATTGATATTAGATTATATTCTTACAAAATCACTTCAATTTACATACATATATAACAGTGTCGGTATTACTGATTGCTTTTGACTGGAAGAAGTGATATACAGTCAACTCCACTAATAATAAACTTCCTCATAACGAATTTTGGGTTATAATGAACAATTGTCAAAAAATAACTTTCTGTACATTCAATTCCTTCGGTGTATACCAGACAAACTTCTATTACAACAAACATTTGTAAACTTATAATCATGTAGGTATGTGTAGGGCCAAAGAAGGCTTTATGTATCAATTGTAACTGAACAAAGTGGATATAGGGAGGTTATTTATGCAATATAGTAGAAATTATTAGACATGCTGGTTTGTTGTTAAATTTGATAAATTATTAGCTAACCAAATTTAAGGTTATTGTTGATGAATTTTCAGATGCAAAGTCCACCCTGAACACCTATATTATACTATTCTACTTTTAAAGTTGTTTAGAGTTAGAGTATAGTTATAAACAACTTCTTTTATAATGAAAAATTATAATAGGATTTTGGGGCTTGTCATATCAGGAGTTGACTGCATGTATATATGGAAACATGGACATTACATTGTAAAATACGTGTTCACAATTATTTAATATATTAAATAAAATTGTTATAGAAACATTAACTGTTTTCAGTTCCTTTAGAGGAAATAACTGATGGTAATTGGAGGCTATGGTACCGAGCTGACAAGAGGAAGGTTATTGTCCAGTTCAACCCCTCGACGGTGAAGGTTGCTTATCCTTTCATGTGGCATCCTGTGGCTAAATCAGTCTCCGTGCCAGCCTGGGCTAACCCCAGTCTGGTAGATCTACTGGGTTACATTAGTCATAGGAATAGTAATTTATAAGACAGGCTGTGGCCTAGGTGCACCAGTGGTGAAGAAAACTCTGAGTTAACCAGAATAGGCAATTCCACTGGTGCCTCACAGGTAGATGTACCTGAATGTAACAGTTCTTCTTCGGTCCTCATGTCAGGACAACCAGACTTCTGGACCGAGGAAATGGCTAGGTCACTAATTGATTGCTTTGAGCGATCTGAACCCAAAAGAAGTGGCTATCTGAAGCATTTAGAGCAGGAATGGCTGATCAAATTTCCCAATTTGCCTCTGACCGGTTGAACCCTTGCCTGCCAAGCCAAAAGGAACTTGGCAGGAGATGGTGTACTGCAAGTAACAGATAGCCAAAGACATTTAGATTTGGTTAATGATGCACCACAAGGCACCTCAAGAAGGAGAAAGGTATATACAAGGGGTAATCTGGAACCTTCAGAGGGATAATATCCTCATGGAGCTTTACCGACAAAGTAAGCCAATGAAAAAGGGATACGCGGAGCGGCTGTACCAGGCTTGGAACGCTGCAAAGCCAGACCATGTGACCACAAAGGTAGCGCTAACTGTGAGGTTGGTGGAATCCGAAGATTTAAGGGTCTCTCAAGATTAAACCTTGTGGAACCTGACTCTTGTGGCATAGCCACCCTAACTGGGACTGAGGAAGAATGTGTGGGAAGCACAGGAATGGGAGGAGCTGCACCGAGTTCAGTCTGAAAGGGCTGAACCAAGTATACTGATCCTGCTGAATCTTACACACATGATATCAACCCCAGCCCCAGGACAAGTGGCAATGATCTCTTCATGGGCAAAGCAAAGGATGCCTGTCTCCGAAAGAAACCTGGAGATTTTTCTGATAGAAAACTTTGTGGGGTGGTGCGGTTCAATCATGTTGATACGGCACTGCTCGAGGAGGCCCATGATTGGGTGGAGAAAGAGTGGCAGGAAGGCCTTAGGTCAGCCTGGCACCTGAACTGCCTGGTCTACTCCGTCGCTATGGCTGTGAGGGGAAAAACAACCAACGAATCACAGCTATGCAAATAGGGAAGGAAATAGGACAATCAGAAGGGTAGTAAGAGGCAGGAAGGTCACGTCAGTGACAGGAAGGCTAAGGGCCTATGATTTAGAAGACTGCTTGCCTGGTTGGATGTGGAAATAGTGTGCCAACAGAGTAATAATCCAATGACCAAATGCCAGAAAGTACTCCGAAGAAAGTTTAGATTAAACCCGAATATGCTGATCAGAGCTCGGGAAAAGACAATGGGGAAACTTATTGTCTGGATCCTACAGGAGCGAAGATCAGCTGAACGCAGGATATGGCAGGAACAAAGCCAGCTTTGGAATACCCAAAGGAAGTTCCGGGTGAATGGTAAGGCTCCATTCTCCAATAAAGCTCTCTCTATTGAGGTAGTAAGAGATTTTTGGAGAAAGGTTGTTGGTACCGTTGGTAAGGTTAACCATGGTGACCCATGGGTAACAGAATGGCTAAAGGAAACCAGAAAGAGGGTGGGTAGAACCTCCTCTGAAGGTCCTGACAGCATTGATGAGACCAAACTATCAACCTATTGCATGCCTCAACACGATGTACAAAGCCATCACGGCATACTTGGTATCACAACTACTCACTCACACCTACACTAATGATCCTTAACCTATGGCTCAACGAGAAAAGGGAGGTGGGGTTGTGTGGACTGTCTATTGCTGGATCAATCAATTGGTCTAGGTGCCAGAATTACTGGCAAGCCACTTAGTGTGACATGGATTAATTATGAGAAGGCATATGACAGAGTCCCTCATGAGTGGTTGATGACAGTGCTGAAAGCCATCAACTGCCCAGGTTGGTTCCAGAGGTCAATAGAGCTCTTTTCCAAACACTGGGTAAACTGTGCTTGAGTTGAAAGTGACTGGGAAGGTGGTTAAGAGCACCTCTGTGAAATATAACAGGGGACTCTTCCAAGGAGACTCCTTATCACCACTCCTCTTTTGCCTGGCCATTCTACAGACAAGTCACAAAGAGGGAGACTTAGGAGTGGCTTTCTGTAGGGAGACTCAGACCTCACGCCGAGGCTCTGATTATTGCAGTCCAAGATGATGTGCTGCACACTAGGTGGTACCAAAACAGGATTCTCAAGAATTGGTCTCCTAATGTGCAGAGAAAGTGGTAAGGCTATGGAAACAGTCAAACACATACTAAATATGTGTGAGCTCAAGGGAGTTTCTCTCTACTTGACCGGGCAATACTGATAGTGTTATGGAGACTGTTGAAAGAATACGGATTCAAGCAGGAAGAGCCTTGGTATAGATTAAAAGCAAAACCAATCTTTGAGAATAAGTCTGTCAAAATCTTGTGGGATCCTAGTCTCCCTACAGATGAAGAAATGACAGAAAGAAGGCCAGTCTTAGTGGTTGAGGATCGGCTATGTAAGTCCATCTTCATTATTGAGATGTCAGTTCCCACTGACAACAATGTTGATGGACGATGGCAAGAGAAGTTCCAAAAGTACCAGAAACTGGCGGCTGAGATGAGGTAACAATTTAGGGGCTACCGAATTAAGGTAGTCCCAATGATAATTGGTGCTTCGGGGACTGTGGATACGCTCCCAGAAGATCTGAGGAGTATTCCAAAGCTGTCAAAAGGTGCAGTAGAGGTGATGAGAGCCATGCAGAGAACTGTTCTCTGTTCTGCTGTAAGGATATTGAGGAGGCATCTGTCTGTTGAGGGATTGGGGCCTGGGCGAAATTAAGTAGCCCTGTCCCAGTGCTTGCTTGTCGACCTCTGGAAAGTAGTGGTGGATTGGTGTATGGAGGTACAACCTCCTATTATGATGGTCAACTTTGACCCAAAACGCACCCATCTGCTGCTACCGGAAGGAGGGAAAGCAAGGAGTAACAAGGTTCTCCGCTAAGGCTTTTGTTTATAAAGTAAATAACTAATGGTAATTGGAGGCTGGTATTGTTGCCTAAATGAAAGGTTCATTACTCTTCATGCAACTATGAGAAATCAACAGGTTGTCTCTATCTTACTAAGTACAACAGTTACTGTGACTACTGACTGACCAACCCATGTTAACAATCAGTCTATAAATGAACTGCTTTTTACCTTTAATACAGGAAATACCTGACAAAATACAATAATGTATATACTCAGTTGCCAGGGAAACTGCCTGTGATTACATTTCGTAACCAAGCGGCTTCTTAAATCCTGTTATATCCCTGTCCAAATATGGTAAACTAAGACGTTTCTACTTGGGGGGTGGACAATTCTCCTTTCATTTAGGACAGTTGGAGTAGTCAGGTCAAGAGCATTCTATGAAGTCGTCAGTTTAAGTAAAACCAACCAGACGCTAGATGAGCCATTCTGAAAGTCCCGCCAAAATCACGATAAGAAGCAATGGAGTATATATCACTCATACCAGGGAGCTGAGGTGTATATGGGTGTTATGCGTACGAATCACGAGGGCGCGTTCGTGGTATAACTAATACATATTCCTACTACACACTAATATTACTGTAGTCCGAAAGCTTATTTACTTTTTAGGTACAGTGGGTGAAGAAGATGAAGAGGAAAACGAAAATGTGAGATTTCAAAGTTCGTTCAGTTGCCAGTGAAAAACTGTCGCTTGCCTTTAAGGACAGTTTATAGTGTCGCTTTTCTATATTTAACTCTACACAGCCTTGTTTCAGCAGTTTTAAGCCTATTGCAGGATTTTGCTCCTATACCAATGTATAGGGATAACAAAACAACCAGTTCCATCGCTACCAAGAGAGTACTACCGTACACCGATATAACATTTAGTATTTTATATCTAAATGCCCAAATCAACTCTAATTAAAATCGTGCACTATATATATAGGCTGTTCAGCTAGACAATGCACCTCTATAAAGGTTGTTTAAAACAAATGATATTAGATCCAATTGAGATATGCCATTTTGAAACTTCTTAAAATACAATGTAGTTCAAAAACACACTTGTCAATATAGACTGTATAATTCCATTTCTTCTACTTCTCAAGTAGTTAGTACATGTGTGGTCATGTACAAACTCTCAACCTTACTCCTACTCCAGAGGAAAACCTTACATTTTATCATAAGATTCACAGAGGGAGCTCAGCACACTTTGTATATGTTTCTGTACAAATCCTTAAGACTGTTCAAGTTAACTTTGCGGAACTCATTATTGCTTAGTACTGCAGTAAAATGTGACTGTCTGTATACAGTACTGCATTATCAGTGTATATACAGTTACAGTAGGCCACACTGAACTTATTAACACTTTAACTAACTTCCTGTAGATCCCAAATCATTAGTTCCGGCATACAACTGCATGCATAGTGACTTTCAAATGGGTAAAATTGGTTTGGCAAATTGTGCCACCATATTTGACTTCTTTGACACAAATACAGTGGACCTCCGTCATTGCGAATTGCGTTAATCCGAAACCTCGCAAATCCGAATGACAAATATTGGTCTTACACAGACGATTTTAGGTTAAGTATGTGTAATGGAGTCTATAACAAAGACCTTAACCGTACGTCGATCACAAACTGAAGCTGCTCTACCAGATTGGAAAGAAACCCTATACTGTACTCTGCAACGAAAATTAAGTGTTTATAATGAAGATTATTTGTACTAACGTTATCTATAGCACATTTTGTGAAACTTTTACTAACCCGAACAGATTCACTAATCTGAACACATTCCTGTGGCCTTTGGTACAATGCTATTCCGATTGGCGAGGGTTCACTGTATTCAAAAAACAGGTTATCACATCAACCAAACTGGTAGCAATGTGAGTTCAGCACGACAGGTTAATTCAATTACTTGAAATTAAACCTTTGCTAACTGTTCTGTAATACATTTTGTCTATTCAAATATATTACTGCAGTGTTTTACATGTGCATGTAAGTAGTATATAACATTTCGAATTAACACTTGCCAAGGTTGAAATATTTCTTCATTCAAATATATCTTCAAATATCATTCAATGCAGATGGGCAAGTTATAAAACCCAGAATTGGGAAACGAAATGAAACTGGAAACACAACAGAACTTTATATATTCTCAATATTTAAATTTAGAGTAGTTTAAATTTTGGTAACTTGGCTACGGCGTTGCCTCTTAAAAGTTTCGAGTGTCAGTTTATACCAGTAGTTTCTATCTTAAACAAGATTTTAATTTGTCAAGTAACAGAAATTTAGTCACATTCAGTTGGTTTTTCGTTACCCAATTTAACCACTTCTCTTCTCTCCTGATCAGTGTACAATTAAAGCATTCCATAAAGGAAATAATACCTAAAATATAGCTTTTGGGAGATTCTATGATGTGGCTGAATGGTACTAGTTATACCATTTAAGAATTATTGTCCATAAATGGAAGTTAAGAAGTATGTGGGAACACTAACTCTAGCTGTCTGCTGGAGAGTAAAGAGGGTTTGCTATTGAGAGGGTGCAATTATACTAAATCTATAGGAAAATCAATTCATGATTTACACATACAGTAACATACTGTCCGTTGAATGAATATTGGCCATTTTTCAAAGGGTACGTTCCACTGTATTAGTTATAAACCAATAAACAGTCATTCTACATTTCAACAAGGCAAAACACTTCTATACAGGATAAAAGAAACAATATCTACAGACTTGACCATTTTATCAAGTGCTGCCATGTCATAACCATGGCTATATACTAAGTGATGGCTTGCAGGGATAAATTTTGACAGTCAATGATTACTCATTAAAATTTAAAAACAGCTTCTCTCACAACTTAATCACTCGGAAAGTTTCTGTGTGGCTAGGTTGCTGCATTATTATTATTTTTTTAGGCGGACTTTCCATATCATTATATAACTTAATCACTATACAGCTAATGCATGCACTCCATGTTCCATAGCAACCTCACCTCCTCCCTGTACAGCTACAAAACCAAACCTGTCCACGACACTAGTGTCATTAGATTCATTTTGGGTTCCAATCATTTCCACTACATATTCTGACAAAGGTTCTACAGGATACAGATGATTGTACATTGTGAATTGTGTAAAAAAGTATTATGCAGCAGACACCAAATATACATTAACCTGTAAATCATGACTCAAACTCACTTAATCCATTGATTACATTAACACCTGTGGTACTATTCAATGAAACAAATACTGCTTCATCTGAATGTGAATTTAGACCTTCAGCCCGACTTACTACTAGCTGATACCCAATGAAAGATCGATGTTGAGGAAATGTCCATCTTATGATAGCAGAAGTGCTATTTGTAACTTCAACATCCCACACTGTATAGAAAAGTACATGACATCTGTTATGTCATCTGTGATATGAATTCTTCTATAGATTTATGTATTCCATTATGCATAGCAGAACTGAATATAACAGATGCTCCCTTCAAACGTCTTTTAAAACAAGTAATTAGTTTCTATTAATCCTATACCTAGAGGTGATTTACATGATTCATCAGACAAGCTGATATTCTTAGATCCAGTTAATGTCTGTGGGAGGAGGCATCTTAACTAACTGGTGGTTAGGCACCAATATAGCCATAAGAGTGTTAAGTACTTATATTTCTATAGCACAGATTAGGTTTCAATAATAGTTGTCATGGTAACCATGAATGGGTGAAATTAGGAAATTACATGAAACATTGAATAAGTTCAATATCAGTTCATTCAAGTATTACCTACCTTTACATTCCACACCAACATCATATCTATGATCACTGTGACAATAGGATGGAATGTTTCCCCATCCTCTATGTGAGCACTCCGAGAGAGACACTTCATTTCCAGTACACGCAAGTGATGATAACCAGATAGGACCACTTCCTCTTCCATAATCATGTATAATTTTATGCCTGTAAGAATGTCTAGCTGCTGGATAACCAAGCATTCTACATGCAACATTGGCTGCCCTAATATCCCATCTCCAGACACCACAAATAGTTCCCCATGTGCTGTTGTACAACACTTCCACTCTACCTTCCCAGGCATTAGTACCATCAACTAGTCGCACTGTAACTGGAACATGAAAAAGAATCACATTTATTACATAATGATTCATATTCAAACTATAGAACACTGCTAAAATTGAAGTGAGACAATCACAACAATGCATGCTTAGAGCTAGGGGCATTATTTGCAACTATGTTTCATTTCACTTTTAACAATAAAGTGTTAATGGAATAACTAGTAGAGGTCATGTATGCATATAATTGATAAATATTAGTATAAAGACAATCAGATTATATATATTCTTACAAAATTACTTCAATTTCCTATTAACTTATATACCAAACAATGTCAGCATTTACAATTGCTATATTGAAAGAAACAAGTGATATATATACACATACGGTATGCTTCAAAAGAAATGCCGCCTTGATAGTGATTGGTGAGGCTTTCACTCGGCAAGATCTCACCAAATCTTCACTAAAGCCTCGCTAGAATATCGACTAAGAAATCACCAACCAAGTGCTATGTAATCACATGTTAAAATCGTTGGGTGGCAATCCTTTCAGAATTTAGTAAAAGTGTGCGTGAACTAAGGAAGAAGGATGTCAATATTGTCAAAATACACTTACTCTAGTAAACGAAACATTTCTCTACAGTCTCAAATACGGTGAAATCAAAGTTGATTTGGCCAAAGAATCAATCGATATATAGTGTTAAACTATTTCGATAACTCTATGTCTCATTAGCACTTGTCATTACCTAGTTTGCCAATCGAGGGGTGTCTCGAGCCACCACTCGACAAAATCTGGACTAAAATACCTCTAATTTGCACTTGCCTCTACGAGTGCCTCACTTGAAAATTTCGATCGGGGCATTTCTTTTGGCGTGTACCGTATATGCAAACACAACATTACAATTCAATGTGTAACAGAGTTACTGACACTGTTATTGTTTAGGTTATCAATTTAGATTAATAATCCACCTTGGAATAGGTCAGTGTGTGTTACCACTCTTATATGTATTCTGTTTGTAGGTTTATTCACTTTTATAACCAGTATACAAATTTCTATTCACTTAAGCAGTCACGTTCTTTTCCATGATATTTGTAAAGGTCACTTCACCCTCATCATCTATAAATACCCTCACCTAGTTTTACCATGAGGCTTGATTATACACAGAGTGTGTATAGCTCTAATAATCTAATTGGTCATCCAATCTAAGTTCATTGCGATCCCTCGAGTCGTAATCTCGACGCGATTACAAATGTATTAATCTTGTTATAGGACTGAATACTAACTGTTTTCAGTTCCTTTAGAGGAGATAACTGATGGAAACAGGAAAAATAGTGCAAGCAACAATAGCAACCTCCAACTACAAGCTCCCATTGCTGAAATGTCAATTCTTTTTTCAATTTTGAGAAATCTAGTGGTTGTCTCTATCATAAATTTAACCGTTTGACTATACTGACTGACCAGCTTATGTTTACAATCAGTTTATAAATGAATTAATTATAATTGCTGGTCAATAGGAAATTCCTGAGTAATAATGCATATTACTATGTGTTTAGTGTGTTTGTGATGTACAATCATACATATTGTGAATTCTACTCGGTTGCACATGAACAACTGTCGAGTTGCAATAGTATAGAGTGCTTCAATGTTGCTGCAATTTCAAAGTGTATATAGCTCTTTTAACCCTCTCTCATCCTCACTGCCAAGTTACAAAATTCATATTTATAGAAAGTGTAGTTGTTACAGTAGGAATGACCTTAAAAAAAATGTGACAAGCTAAAAGTAGGTGTATAACCTACAAAACTTTGGATAAAATGATTAAGCTAATAATTATTATACAACTGCGTAAATCACAAAGATGAGAACCAATAAATTAAGACACACAGAATTGATAGAACTGTCTAAATACTCTAAGTTCATACACAATCTATTAAGCCTTAGCTTAGTTAGTCAATAGTTCTATAGTCCTAAGACTTCACAATACCCACAATTATATACATTAGATTAAAGACTAAAATCTTATAAAAAGTACTGTATATATTGTGTATAGTCAATCAATGCACTTCAAATCATATATACTCAAAGGTCCATGGTCTATATATGTAGCATAATTAGGAAGGCATATATTATACACTGTAGAGTTTTCAGAGTAAAAGATTTAAATTTTACACATAAGTGCTCAATTTAAATCCTAAGTAAAGAACCAATCTCAAAGGATATTCACTGAGGGCTATAATACACTTATTCAGAAACTATATTTCAACTTTCACAAGAGTTAACTTAACTATTGATGCTATTACATATTAGCATGTGCAATGTTCAGCTATATAGACGATAAACCTCTACATATATGCAATATACTAAGGTAATCTACATATATACAGTACAAGATACAATATATTAAGGTAATTTAATATGATATAAATAATATCATATGGCTCCAAGAAAGGAGTTTTTCTACCAAACGGAGACCTAAATAAAAATCCTTTAATTTAAAATGCATTAAAATGCCTCAGTGAACACAAATGCGTTTTATACCCTAAATTTTATGATACTATGCCCATTCTGTTGCTAGGTGCTTTCTTGGAGCCATATTATTTATTTATTAATATTATTTACCTTAGTATATTGTAACTTGTACTGTATATAGGTTATATAAGAAACATCTGATTCAGCTAGTTCATACAACCTTAGAATTGTGAGGCCATTTTGAACCCTTAAAACACAATGCAGTTCATTAAAGCACTTGTGAATAGAGTGCATTACCCTTATAAATTATTACTAAAATGTAGAGCCAGTCAGTAAATGTGTGGTCATGTACATAACAACTCTACGCCTTCACTCCCACTCCAGAGGAAAACCTTTAAATTGTGTAATTATACTCAACTTGTCAACATACGTAGATGGAACTAGCATTATATGAATTATATATACATGTATTTGTACAATGGAGAGGGAGAAACTTAACAGTGCATACCACAAAATAATTCTGTTCTCAAGAATTTCATACCCTATTTCCTCAAGTAATATCCTATTGCTAATCTGAACATATATCCTGTGTATCAGGTTCTGCTCCTCTCCAATGATCTTAATCCATCCAAAAACAACAGTCTGCTCAACAAGGAAGACCACATCAATCACAGACAAAGATGTAAAAGTATACTGAAAAATATTTTTTTGCTACCAAGAGAGTACGTACACCGATATAACATATAAAATCAACTCTAATTAAAATCGTGCACTATATATATAGGCTGTTCAACTAGACAATGGACCTCTATAAAGGTTGTATAAAACAACTGATATTAGATCCTATTGAGATATGCCATTTTGAAACATCTAAAAATACAATGTAGTTCAAAAACACATAATTTTGTCAATATAGACTGTATATTTCCATTTCTTCTACTTCTCAAGTAGTTAGTACATGTGAGGTCATGTGCAAACTCTCAAACCTTACTCCTACTCCAGAGGAAAACCTTACATTTTATCATAAGATTCACAGAGGGAGCTACAGCACACTACGTATATGTTTCTGTACAAATCCTTAATACTGTTCAAGTTAACTTTGCGCAACTCAGTTTTGCTTAGTACTGCAGTAAAATGTGACTGTCTGTATACAGTACTGCATTACCAGTGTATATACAGTTACAGTAGGCCACACTGAACTTATTAACACTTTAACTAACTTAACTTTCATGTAGATCCCAAATCATTCGTTCCCATACAACTTCATACATTGTGACTTCCAATTGGGTATTAGTTTGGCAAATTGTGCCACCATTACAATTAAAGCATTCCATAAAGGAAATAATACCTAACATATAGCTTTTGGGAGAATCTATGATGTGGCTGAATGGTACTAATTATACCATTTTAGAATTATTGTCCCTACTAGTCTTAAATGGAAGTTAAGAAGTATGTGGGAACACTAACTCTAGCTGTCTGCTGGAGAGTAGAGAGGGTTTGCTATTGAGAGGGTGCAATTATACTAAATCTATAGGAAAATCAATCCATGATTTACACATTCAGTAACATACTGTCCGTTGAATGGATATTGGCCATTTTTGAGAGAGTCCATTCCACTCTATTAGTTATTAACCAATAAACAGTCATACTACATTTCAACAAGGCAAAACACTTCTATACAGGATACACGAGACAATATCTATAGACTTGACTAATATATCAAGTGCTGCCAGGTCATAACCATACCTATACACTAAATGATGGCATGCAGGGATAAATTTTGAAAGTCAATCATTACTCATTAAAAAGTAAATTAAAAACAGCTTCTCTTACAACTTAATCACTATACAGCTAATGCATGCACTCCATGTTCCATAGCAACCTCACCTCCTCCCTGTACAGCTACAAAACCAAACTTGTCCACAACACTAGTGTCATTAGATTCATTTTGGGTTCCAATCATTTCTGCTACATATTCTGACAAAGGTTCTACAGTATACAAATGATTGTATATTGTACATTGTGTAGGTATTAGGCAGGAAACACCAAATATTATACATAAACCTGTAAATCATGACTCAAACTCACTTAATCCATTGATTATATTAACACCTGCGGTACTATTCAATGTGATATTTGAAACAATTACTGCTCCATCTGAATGTGAATTTCCTTCCTGACTTACTACTAGATGATACCCAATGAAAGATCGATGTTGAGGAAATGTCCATCTTATGATTGCAGAAGTGCTATTTGTAACTTCAACATTGATCCACACTGTAGAGAAAAGTACATGAGATCTGTTACATCATCTATGATATGAGTTCTTCTATATATAGATTTATGTATTCCATTATCCATAGCAGAACTAACTGTAATAAATGCTCCCTTCAAACCTCTTCTAAAACAAGTAATTAGTTTCTATTAATCCTATACCTAGAGGTGATTTACATGATTCATCACACAAGCTGATATTCTTAGATCCAGTTAATGTCCTGTGGGAGGAGGCATCTTAACTAACTGGTGGTTAGGCACCAATATAGCCATAAGAGTGTTAAGTACGTATATTTCTATAGCACAGATTAGGCTTCAATAATACTGCATGCAAAGTCTTATAGTTGTCATGGTAACCATGAATGGGTGAAATTAGGAAATTACTTGAACATTGAATAAGTTCAATATCAGTTCATACAAGTAATATCTACCTTTACATTCCACACCAACATCCCTACTATGATCACAAGAAGATGGAATGTTTCCCCATTCTCTATGTGAGCACTCTGAGAGAGACACTTCATTTCCAGTACACGCAAGTGATGATAACCATATAGGACCACTTCCTCTTCCATAATCATGTTCACTAGTATGACTGTAAGCATGTCTAGCTGCTGGATAACCAAGCATTCTACATGAAACATTGGCTGCACTAATATCCCATCTCCAGCCACCACAAATGGTTCCCCATGTGCTGTTGTACAACACTTCGACTCTACCTTCCCAGGCATTAGTACCATTAACTAGTCGCACTGTAACTGGAACATGAAAAAGAATCACATTTATTACATAATGATTCATATTCAAACTATAGAACACTGCTAAAATTGAAGTGAGACAATCACAACAATGCATGCTTAGAGCTAGGGGCATTATTTGCAACTATGTTTCATTTCACTTTTAACAATAAAGTGTTAATGGAATAACTAGTAGAGCTCATGTATGCATATAATTGATAAATATTAGTATAAAGACAATCAGATTATATATATTCTTACAAAATTACTTCAATTTCCTATTAACTTATATACCAAACAATGTCAGCATTAACAATTGCTATATTGAAAGAAACAAGTGATATATATACACATACTGTATGCTTCAAAAGAAATGCCGCCTTGATAGTGATTGGTGAGGCTTTCACTCGGCAAGATCTCACCAAATCTTCACTAAAGCCTCGCTAGAATATCGACTAAGAAATCACCAACCAAGTGCTATGTAATCACATGTTAAAATCGTTGGGTGGCAATCCTATCAGAATTTAGTAAAAGTGTGCGTGAACTAAGGAAGAAGGATGTCAATATTGTCAAAATACACTTACTCTAGTAAACGAAACATTTCTCTACAGTCTCAAATACGGTGAAATCAAAGCTGATTTGGCCAAAGAATCAATCGATATATAGTGTTAAACTATTTCGATAACTCTATGTCTCATTAGCACTTGTCATTACCTAGTTTGCCAATCGAGGGGTGTCTCGAGCCACCACTCGACAAAATCTCGACTAAAATACCTCTAATTTGCACTTGCCTCTACGAGTGCCTCACTTGAAAATTTCGATCGGGGCATTTCTTTTGGCGTGTACCGTATATGCAAACACAACATTACAATTCAATGTATTAATCTTGTTATAGGACTGAATACTAACTGTTTTCAGTTCCTTTAGAGGAGATAACTGATGGAAACAGGAAAAATAGTGCAAGTAACAATAGCAACCTCCAACTACAAGCTCCCATTGCTGAAATGTAAATTCTTTTTTCAATTTTGAGAAATCTAGTGGTTGTCTCTATCATAAATTTAACCGTTTGACTATACTGACTGACCAGCTTATGTTTACAATCAGTTTATAAATGAATTAATTATAATTGCTGGTCAATAGGAAATTCCTGAGTATATAATAATACATATTACTATATATGTGCTTAGTGTGTTTGTTATATATTGTGAATTCTACTTGGTTGCACATGAACAACTGTCGAGTTGCAATAGTAGAGCGCTTCAATGTTGCTACAAATTCAAAGTGTATATAGCTCTTTTAACCCTCTCTCATCCTCACTGCCAAGTTACAAAATTCATATTTATAGAAAGTGTAGTTGTAGGAATGACCTTAACAAAAAATGTGACTAGCTAAAAGTAGGTGTATAACCTACAAAACTTTGGATAAAATGATTAAGCTAAATAATTATTATAAAACTGCGTAAATCACAAAGATGAGAACCAATAAATTAAGACACACAGAATTGATAGAACTGTCTAAATACTCTAAGTTCATACATAATCTATTAAGCCTTAGCTTAGTTAGTCAATAGTTCTATAGTCCTAAGACTTCACAATACCCACAATTATATACATTAGATTAAAGACTAAAGTCTTATAAAAAGTACTGTATATATTGTGTATAGTCAATCAATGCACTTCAAATCATATATACTCAAAAGTCCATGGTCTAAATATGTAGCATAATTAGGAAGGCATATATTATACACTGTAGAGTTTTAAGAGTAAAAGATTTAAATTTTACACAAAAGTGCTCAATTTAAATCCTAAGTAAAGAACCAATCTCAAAGGATATTCACTGAAGGCTATGTAACAGGGTTTATACGCACGTGACACTCCTAATTGCAAACACCTATATACGTAGCTATTGTTTGTTTATTGTAAACATTGGATTGTTTGTACCAATTCACACTTCATCTGCATGATTTAATCCTTCCTGTTTGCGCCGTCCTCCCCACCTTTTGTTCTTTGTTGTAGTTGTTCATTGTAGTTTTGACCACCGAATCCCTAGCCTTATATGCTTGAGTTTTGTTTTGTACTGCTAAAGAATCTTTTTGAGTTCATCCGTGACTGTGCAAACGTCTCCTGATCTTGAGTAATCTCGACACGATTACAGCTATAATACACTTATTCAGAAACTATATTTCAACTTTCACAAGACCTAACTTAACTATTGATGCTATTACATACAGCATGTGCAATGTTCAGCTATATAGACGATAAACCTCTACATATATGCAATATATTAAGGTAATCTACATATATACAGTACAAGATACAATATATTAAGGTAATTTAATATGATATAAATAATATCATATGGCTCCAAGAAAGGAGTTTTTCTACCAAACGGAGACCTAAATAAAAATCCTTTAATTTAAAATGCATTTTATACCCTAAATTTTATGATACTATGCCCATTCTGTTGCTAGGTGCTTTCTTGGAGCCATATGAATTATTTATTAATATTATTTACCTTAGTATATTGTAACTTGTACTGTATATAGGTTATATAAGAAACATCTGATTCAGCTAGTTCATACAACCTTAGAATTGTGAGGCCATTTTGAACCCTTAAAACACAATGCAGTTCATTAAAGCACTTGTGAATAGAGTGCATTACCCTTATAAATTATTACTAAAATGTAGAGCCAGTCAGTAAATGTGTGGTCATGTACATAACAACTCTACGCCTTCACTCCCACTCCAGAGGAAAACCTTTAAATTGTGTAATTATACACGTCAACTTGTCAACATACGTAGATGGAACTAGCACTATATGAATTATATATACATGTATTTGTACAAAGGAGAGGGAGAAACTTAACAGTGCATACCACAAAATAATTCTGTTCTCAAGAATTTCATACCCTATTTCCTCAAGTAATATCCTATTGCTAATCTGAGCATATATCCTGTGTATCAGGTTCTGCTCCTCTCCAATGATCTTAATCCATCCAAAAACAACAGTCTGCTCAACAAGGAAGACCACATCAATCACAGACAAAGATGTAAAAGTATACTGAAAAATATTTTTTTGCTCTTTACTCTGTTAGGCCAGAAATGTTTTTCTGTGCTCTAAGCTTGCCAAAATGCCTGAATGAGATCATCATGAGAGCGATTGACTTCTAACACATTCGTAATTTAAGAACAATTTAAGCTATAAGATAAACAGAATGCATTAGCTTTCATAAAACGAGGGTAACCTTAAACTTATAGGTGTCCATAAAACTCACCTCATCATTTAATTCCTATAAAGGAAGATTTACAGAGTGACAGTTTACACAGCTCCTGGGAATACATCTCGTGTCTACAGCAGTGTAATTGTTCAAGTTGAAGGGCGTGGCCAAGAAAATGGCCGGTTATTGGGGGTTACATAGGAAAGATATCTAGGATGTTCGATATCAACCAGTTTATCTCTGGCTTGGTGGGAGGTGCGTAGAGCAGAGAAAAATTAGAGTGAAATGAATGTAATATTGATATTGCTTACCCATATTTTGAAGCATTTGTCTTCGTCCTATTACTAGGTCTCCCCGGTCTATATATATAGCTAGTCGTAGGCCATCCCTTTGATACAGAAAAGGTTAGTCTGAAGTGCGCGTGATCGTGCGACATGTGTCCTGTCTGGGCGGGTTTTGCTCCAAGATGTTAGCTATATTACTAGTTTGCGCTTTAATCATGAATGTAGACTACCCTTTTTGACTGATTAATGTTGCTGTTGCTCAATAAACTTCATATATTATCATGATCGCGACAAATAAACCCTATCACTTCATGAATGGTACCTACTAGCCTGCTCTAAGAATATTCACCTTGATGGGTCCCAACTGAAGGAGAAGGCTAGAATAATTGCTGAGAGGTTAGGGAAATCAGAAATCAAAGGTACAAATGAGTGGCTTGAAAAATGGAAGAAGCAACACACGGGGTCTTCCTAACTATGTACACACACTACAGAGATGTACACATGTGATGTAATAACAAGCTGAATTTGTACTTGTTGCACTTGCAGTTGGACACCTACATATGTATATGTATTAAAATGTCAAGCACCACATACAGCACATACTGGCAGCTTAACTTAGCTAAAATAATTAACTGTTCAAATAGAAATGGAAATCAGTGTCTACACAGTAATTAAAATAAGCATTCATTATTCACAACAACAAGGTTGGCTCAGAAAGAGGGGTTGCATCATAGGTTGTTACAGTTATAATTGTATTCATAGTTTTAATGGCATTCGTTTATAACTAATATGGTTGTGCCACTACAGTATTCCAAGCATACGTAGAATATAACTTAATTTTAGTATATATACTGCTTCTGTATGGTTAGCCTTATTGTATGATTGTCTTCTGTTGTTCCTTTTTCCAGATGTACTAGTCACTGTTGCAACCACTGCCTATTCTACTTCTAATATCATTTTTTAATGTTCTCTATACATATTGTGTTGTGTGCATAATGTGTATTTCTTTGTATAGGTGTGACTGCAGACATAGGGAACACATCAGATGGCTGCTCAGTACAAAGGACCCATTGACTGCTTGTAAAGATAGTGCAGCAGGCTGAAGGGGTAAACAGTATACATGTACATAACTATGACCTTAAACTGAAATGACAAGTGAAAGCACCATTTGAGGTTATACATTTAGGACATTTAACCGCTGGTTGTAATTAGTATAGTCACCTCCCTTTGTACTCCTATACATACTCTGCTCCAGCTGCTGTACTAAGTCTTTTCACAGATATGAAAATTAATCTTACCCCATTTTCCTGTATATATATATGTATGTATTTATATGTACAGTTGATGTGCATCGAGCATACCAGCAATGTGCGGTACACATATAGACTATAAATGTTCCTTGACTTATTACTTAAGTAAAGCCTATAGAGAGCTTTAGATGACAATACACTTTTCATACCAATTTTTATTCCTTTCTCCATTTAGCCAGTAGGTACATTTAAAGTAAATGTATCAATATATACTTATATTAACTAATAAATTTTTATATTTTATAGAAGGGCAATAATGCTGTAATCTTTGTTTCTCATCTTTAACCTTTGTAGGGTATATATATATAAGTATTTCTATTATGTATATATTTTGTATATAGTATAATGACAACTATATATATGAATTTGTTTAGAGATACAGAGAGCAATGTTCTACATATATATAGCAGCAGCCAAGATTAACCACATTTACAATGACCTTTCACTACGATCTGACGTTGGGGCCATAGAGTATTCCAAACTATCCCTTGAATTTCCTTTCTTCTTACTTCTATACATACATAAATATGTGTATATATACAGCTACACCACATTACCATATATAGCAATGGTCTGGTAATGGAGGGGCATTATCTACAGTATATTGATATAGGATGATAAACAGCGAGTAACGTTTTTACAGAAAGTGAACCGATCACTGAAATATATAGTATGTAGTTATTTTTGCATGTAAAAGTAAATTTTCTCTTTATTAGCCAATCCTGCAAGGGCACCTGAATGCCATGGCAATGGACAATAAAACAGTATCAGCCTATTAGTCTACACTTTTACGAAAATTATACGTATTGGTCAATCTTGGCTCCACCTCTGCCATATAATACATCTTGGATTGACATGCCCTATCGATACCTATTCAAATGAGCACTATGATATGAATATATATCGAAGAAAGTTGTCAGTGGACGAGTAACTATTGCATATATAGACTCCTATACTTATTCCATATTTAAAATATAATATTATCCTAAGGATAACATTCCATGTGGTTATATATATATACGTATACATACTCTGGAGGTGTACATTGTAAAATATTATGTAAACTTACGTAACAAATATAACCACTCCAATCACAATAACAATAGTGATTATCAGAAGTGTACCGACTACTAATGGAACTACAATGGCAGCAATGTTAATAGCAGCAGTCCCCAGTGAAGGAGTGGTACTTGAAGAGCTGGGTGCCTGAATAGAATTAGAGGTATGTAAGATGCATGTAAAGTTGGCAAAAGTCACACAGGCCTGTCTCTCTAACATTGATAAGTACTTTGAGCTTTCAATGAAGTCGTAAGGTGTAGTTTTAGTTGTGCATGTTCATTAATCTGGTTACTTCACTAACTGAGCTATCAGTAACAAATTCAATGATTTGGACATACTGCCCTCTGGATGCCTGGCGTCCCATCAAGACTTCATATTACCCATGATTTTCGTATGTAAGTGTATATGAAGTATGTTTTATATAGGATACTATATACGTATATAGGATATTATATATACAACTAACCTGAATAACAGCAAAGCTGGTAAGATGATCACATTGACAGTACAAGAATTCAGAAGTTTCCCTTAACACCTCGCAACCATTTTCAGACCAGAAACCTAATCCATCTACAGAATATATGTATACTATGTATGTGATATATCCATGGGACTCATACATGCATACATACTATATAACAGAAAATATCACAACATATTACATATAAAGTTCTAGTTGCATTCATTGAATCGGAAAGTCTGCTTATTTGAGCAATGAAATTGTATTGGGTTGAATGTTTTGACCCGTATGTCTTCATCAGCAATAATGAGAAATAATTACAAGCGGTGGTTTAAATAGAAATGACATGAGTTGAAATTGAATGAATCAAATTGCACCAAATGAAAAACAATTTTAAAGTGTTAAATGATGTCCTTATAATTTAAACCACCATTTGTAATTATTCGGGTCGAAACGTTCAACCCAATGCAATTACTGTACAAATTTGTTGCTGATAGCTCAATAAACAGATTTTCAGGTATGTATGTCCTTAATAGTTTTATCCATCAAGAAATGCACCTGAATCATCCCAAAACATGCATGTCATCCTCATGTTCTCTGCAGCATTCTGTAAAATAAATGCAAGTATATAGATCGGTAGAAAGGTTTATGACTATAGTACCATTATAAAGTTATTAAGTTTACCATTTTCTTTGTTAATCTGAAGCTGACTGGATCTATCATATCAGATACAGTTTCTCCTAATATATATAGTGTCAAAGAAAACACTGAACTGGACACAATTAGGCTTATATTTCTTCCAGAAAAAATTGTTTCAGATATTATGGCACTGCTGACACGAGCTGCAGTTGTACTCAAGCTTCCAAACACAGAACGAGGAATGGTAACCTCAGCATCACTTCTTCCTGGATGGCTCACAGAGAAACCAGTTGATGGTATGTTTCCGATTTCTATTTGACTGGCAAATAATGCAAAATGTTTCTGTTCAGCTGCAAAACTCTCACCATTTGCCAGATTAATGTTACTGTTGATATTTTCAAATATATTCTCAATCCTACATTAATAGTCTTAATTTATATCCATAGCCTTAAATTATATGTATACTATATATGGTGAACTTTATATGGACAAAAGTACATTGAATTTCATGTATATACCTATTGGCTATTTCCGAAGTTTCACTAGTTTCCTTCAAAATGTTTTCATCAGCAGAAAGTAGCATGTCAACAAATTTCAGTGCATTTATTCTTAACTATTGAAGAAGGAAGGAGACATCGATCAAGTAACATATATAATTAAAACTTAATATATACGTACGTATGTCAAAATATGAAAATATTCTGTATACTATATATACACACCATTGGATTGTGGACTACACTGGAATCCATTGAATTGGCAATGGCATTAGCAATAATTGCCACATCACCAGTTTTGAGTTTTCCAATATCTATGTTTGCAATTAAATCTTCTAAACTGTCACCATCCTAATTGACAAATATAATGCAATTGTATGTCTTTTATACTTAAAAATATGAGTATATTAAACATTAAACATTTGTATAATCTATAATATTATGTTCAATGAATACGTATATGTACTTATACCGTTTGTTCTTACTATGCAAAATGCTTCCAAGGCTTCTCCAATACAGGCAGCATAATCAGTTTCCATCCATCTTCCATCCTCACTACATCTTTTAAAGGCAAATTGTCCACGTGTTAACTCTGGTGAATTGTCACAGGGGCATTGGATTCTTGCTTCATCTCCATATGGTGTCATTGGTCAGGTAAAAAGTTTATTCAACTCTCCAATCCTCTCATTTATGGTTAGGCAAGGAGTAGCTGTATAAGGATATATAACAGGACCATAGGCAGAAAATTGTCAGGGGGGTCAAATGGACATGAACAGTAGCCATCATAACAAGAGGCATTATTTTGACATGCAAGGAGGATTACCTGGCAATAAATATATGCATACAATTAAAGCTTGTTGAATACATGACAATGTACAGTATGAAAGTAGACATTATATGCTCACAATCTCTGTATCTACAGAATGGTGGAAGGTAGCCAACAGGACAGTCACAGCCATCACCAGTATCATTACAGGTACCATTATTGAAGAAGTTTCTATGTAATCCACCAACCGCCAAATCCGCCATTATTTTCTCGCTTTGATTGCACATTTAAAGGTGTTTTCCACCTTCGTAATCTGCTGCTTTCGTCAATATATTAATTATTAGAGCTAGATCTATGCGTTCTAGAACTGACTTGAAAAATATCATTTATCTTCTATATAGCTGGCTATAAATGTTATCACTTAATGAGGATTTGGAAATTTGGTACTTTGGCAAAAAAAAACTTCCACTTATCCGAAATTCTACTTATCCAAACATGCCACATATAGGACCACTCACGGGTATGGGGAACAAGTATTAGAAAACCAACAAAGGAGCGCATCATTGATGTCTCTGAATGTTGCAACCTGCTGCTTTATTTATTGATGTTGACTTGTCCTCCATGAAATGCCTCGCGATGCTTATCTTTATCCTTTAAGATTGTTGAGAGCATGTTTGGTATGATTCCAAATTCTTTAGCAATTTCCTTTTTCTTCTTTCCAACTGGTTGCTTCACCACAGTATCTATGAGTTCAGGGGCAGAGTTTGCAGTTTTCGACCTGACATCTTTGAGGAAGACAGTATTGCCATGTGTGCTGGTCCATATACGTATTCTAGCCTTGAGTTACATGGAAAATCATGTAATCAGAATTCGACTTCCTAAAAATATTTTGTATGGACTTGTATACGATTTCGGCAGGGGAAAATAGAATGGCTCAATTTAAGCAGAATTTAGAGTCAGAGAGTTCGACTTAACTGAACTCCACTGTACCATCAGTAGTGCATATATTTATAGTTTTACATAGGTGCATATGTACAATTCAACTGAGATCTAGAAACATTGTGGCTTTATGCATGGACAACCTAACTAAACATTGATAATGAATGCAGGTGACATATAATATGTATATTAGGCATCTTGGTGGGAGGCATATACAGCAGGTTGCAGTGCTGCCAAAAGGGTGTATATAGCACTAACCCTGAAGAAGGGCTAGGTGAAACATCTTGGATGAATATTGGCCAAGGTCTCAGTTCAAACCAACACTTCAGATGTTTGTTACCATGCACAGTCAATAATGGACAATCAATGGAATATATTACACCATACCAGCCAAGGGACCAAGGTCTCATCTTAATTGCATGGCATATGTAGGGAAAATGAAGTCCTATTAAAAGTGGCACCGGTGATCACCTCACATGCAGTCATCCTTACATTGGATTAATATGGTCCTTCAAATTTACTGGTTCAGAAGTAAACCGTATATTGATGAACGCTATATATAAGGAGGAAAAACATGTAGCTGTCTGTGTTTCTTTGAAGATACTTCCCTCTTTGGATAACTGGCCATGGGAGACAATCACTGATCATCACTGATTGCCATAATAACACCTTCTACCCTGAGGTGGCCTATATATATCAATGATATATGTGCCGACCTAGCTTTTATTTGTGTATTATTCTTTAAAATGTTAAGATGTGACTGTTATGTTAAGCCTACCATCTTTGGAAGGTGACAACCAGAGGACTTTACCACATTGTTATTATGTATATTTTATGTATTATACCACAGTTACATAAAATATCTCTAAACAATTTCGAATGATTACCATGAAAATTGGTAGTAACTGTATAATTACATAATAATGGGTTACATGTCCGCATGTATTGTCACATGCAACCCCTAGGCCTCATTCCTATACATAAATACCCATTCATTGGATTTACATACTGTAGTTTGGGAAATTTTTGCAGGAAAAATTTTCGTGTTAAAATATTTTCATGGTCTGGGTCGTACGAGCGATTGTTGCTGCTGGTACTTCGGACGAAAGTGAGCCCTTTGGGTCCGGTAAATCGTCCTTGCGCTGTAGGTATATATCGCAGTAGAGCCATTTTGGCCGCGCTCAGCTGTGTTACATTTACATATACATAGATTGTACAACGTGTTATTATTCGTTGTTAAAAATATTTCTTGTGATAAATTTTCGTGGTTTGAGCCAACCACAAAAATATTTTAATAACGAAAATTTCCCAAATTACGGTAGCTCTACCGTGTATATAGATGT
The DNA here is from genome assembly GCA_947172415.1 of Chondrosia reniformis. NCBI lineage: Eukaryota > Metazoa > Porifera > Demospongiae > Chondrillida > Chondrillidae > Chondrosia > Chondrosia reniformis. The sequence continues at coordinate 1,992,319 of OX359202.1, read as the reverse complement.
AAATGGCTATCAATCCATTATCTATTCATCAGCATGCAGGGTGTATGTATATGCATGTATTCATACCGGGATATTCATACAGGTTAGTGTATGAATTCTCTCCATAAGTGGACTTCCTTTCAGTATTTCAAGAGCTTGATCCACTCTCATTCTGTATTGTGCATAGGTAATTAGAATTGCTGATCTTCGTTCTGTACTCTTCTCCTACATTTAAGATATCAAACACAGCTTATATAAATGAAACCTAGATAACCTCCTACACATGAAAAATCCAATATACCAATTTCTTACATGTTATGCCTACTCTGGAATTATAGGGAACTAAACCTGGAGAGAGCTTTGGATAAAAATAAGGTAATCTTTTCTTTCTTCTGCTCCACGTAATGGGCATCTGTATATGGCTTGGTAAAAATGTACTTCTAATTTCACTGCTTCTGAATAATTATGCTCTTTAATTTTTATGGGCTTATAAACTATAAACATGGCTAATATTACGGCTAGAAATGATTGTTATTCCATTGCATGTATATTGCATTCTATAGATATTAATCTATTAAAGTGTGTAGTGTACACGTAGGATTTACTAAACATAGGCGAGGATGGGGGCAAGGGGGGATTGTCAACACTCATGATCACGATTTAGATCTCTATAGCCATAGTGCCCCCCATCTGGATGCCTTTCCTTCGCCTTACTAAAGTAACATCTTTTGTTTTCTAATTAAATATATATAGTTAATGGATCTTTCAGTCGAAAATCCTACAAATGAGCCATCAAGTACTTATCTATATACAAACGCACTTTGAACGCTAACTTCAGGATGTCTTACTTGGGCTAATTTAGTCTTCAACTGATAGAAATTGTCGGGATCCAATTCTGGCACTAATGCCATCATCTGATTCAGTAACATTTGATTGGCCATTAGTATTTATCACTCGAGGTTCTTTTTGGCTGATAAAGAAATCCTGGCTCCCCAAAAAAATGAATTAGATACCGGATAGGAAATTAAGTGCGAGGTTCGTTGGGATGATTGAAATAGATACCCGATACTGCGCTTATATTAATTCTTTCCTGCATACTTTCGTTGTGAGCTATAAGGGCTAGTCTGACGAAATCAGACCCTAAACTTACGCAACAACAATAACTATAATACACGTACAATTTTTATTATATTATTCATGATATAATGTATTCATGCAATTTAATGTCAGCATGTGAATGGATTATTTTAGGAACTTTACTAAATGAATTGTCAATTATATTCTTCCCATACATTTTAACCAATCCAGAGGTAGCATGTACCTTCATCCCTATTCATGCTCCTTGATTCTGATCAATATCTTGTATATATGTGCCAGGATTCAAGGGCATGAAAGGCTAAAGTCTTCTTGTAATGTAACTAAGCACAAATGCCCTTAACTGTGTTCAAGTTACAAAAATGGTTTAGTAACAATGCACATATACATACGTATGTATGTGTGTGTGAATGTAACGAAACTTTAAGGTCTTACTGTTTTACTTGCAAGGTACGTCAAATCTGAGACCCCTTAAAGGAGACTGGTTCTTTTAATGTCTATTATAATTGGAAGGTTACCTCAGGACAATTGAATGAAGGACTACTCGTACTGAAGTACACTGTGGTAGCCATGCAGGTACTGCGCATGTTGCTGTTGCTTTACACTAAATTGCATAATATATATACTTTGTCATATAGATTTGTTGGCACATCTGAAGTATATAGTTGTATAGCAGAATAGCATATCCTTGTAATACACATATAGTTATAGGGTTGTGGGGAGGCAGTTACCTCCTCTAATATATGTCCCTCTTCTCATAGGTGATTGGCCTATATAAAGGTATAGCAGCTCCAGCTGCTGGATTTTCAGCAATCAACAGTTGGAGTACATGGCAGTGTGAAGCATCACTTGGAATCAGACACTGCTTCCCACAGACCTTCAATACTCAACTCCACAATTGCTGGAGGAGTGGCTGGAGCTGTGCAGTATGTGCTCCATTTGTTCACCAATGGAACTGGTCAAAATCCACTGGCAAATCCAAGGTATAGGTATTAGTCTCGCAAACCAGACCTACACACTTTCTAAAATGGATACCCATTTGCAAGATGGCTTAGCCTACTTCTGGTCTTTAAATCCCAGGTTTTGCAGGAAAGGCTGTATATCCCAATGCAAGTGTACCTGAGGGAACATTTCAATGATATGAAGTTTGTTATAGTTAATTACAAATGCCTGAATTTGAAATTGGAATCTAAATTTTTCGAAATGCCCCATTATATATATAAACTATAATCTATATATTATTAGCTATGTATAATAATGATCCATATTTAATATTGACCTTCCATGGGAATTTATGTATTCCAGGTTCAAAAGTCAAAATTGGGACTTTGCAGATTTCGTAGCTTCAGTGCGAAATACATCTTTACTTTTTTTCTATGTGGCTATCTCCTTCCATTGAAGAGTAATAGCGAATTAATTATAAATTTCAAGATCTGAACTGTTATGCAAATTTTTGTAATATTGATTAGGAACTAACAGAAGAAATTTATTATTCTGAAGCTGAATTGAACTTCCAACTACTTCTTCACTTTCCTCATCTTCAAAATCTGGTTCATCAGCCTCCTCGAATTCCGTCTCTAATGTATCAAGAACTTTTGCTAAGTTGTGATGAGACATTTTGATTTGTATTATGGTCTGCTAAGGTCATATGAACTTTGGACACTCTTTAAGGAGCACAATCCATATATCAATTAAGTGATTACGTTTAGATTTGAAGAAATACGGTGCATTTTTCAACTACCATTTGTAACCGTTTACGTTTTTTATTTGTCCTGACAAATTTTTACCATGCAACCTCGAATACATATATTCCCATGGAAGGTCACGTTTCATTACCCATGCATGTATTGGACATGATCACTGTTGTGTGAAATGCAAACTATATATTAGTTTACTGTGATAATGCTTTAATCATGAGTAACATATGAATCATTGCTGATACTACTAAGCGGGAAGATATAAAGGGGAAAAAGTGAAGAGTACATGTTCAATATTGTTATTAACTAGGATATAGTGTTCTGTATTTGCTTGCTAATGTAGGATAACTACAAACTGATGTTATTTGGGAATACAGTTCAGTTTTTCAATCTTTAGTGGAAAATTACTACAGTTGAAGGAGAAACACCCAATATAGCTACAGTATTATATAAATAAATTTAACATTTACAACAATGAATAGCACATATATGGTCAAACAAGACAGTAATCATGAGTGATACAACTAACAATACAGAATTGAGTTACATATTTGTACACATCATTTCTGTAATAAAAGTACTTTCATTTTTTAATTAGAACCAATTAGTATAAATAAACAGTTGTTATAATTTCTTATAATGGCACCATCTTCAACTCCCAGACTTCTGTGTTTCAGCTCAACAAGGATACATACACGACTGCAAATAGTTGCATATAACTGAAAATCGAATTGTTAATTTATTTCTTAGGTGTCAATTGATAATACCTTGAATAGGGCGGCCATGTTTTTGTTTTTCAGCCAAGCCTACTTAGAGAGTACTACCTTACTCTCTGATATATGCACATATACTAGATTACTCAATAAATGCATGCACAAATATATTTGACAAGAGATAGATAATTACACTAAGACTGCATGTGCAAGACTATGTATACGACAAAGAAGTGGATAATTATATTATGCTGACCGGTCAAGTGTTCAAAGTCTTCTCTTGGTTGGGGGACAAAAATCCCTATTTATAGCAACTAGTAAACACAAGTCACCAAGAATAATTACCAAAGGCCACATATGCAATTTTGTGCTCATCAGTGAGGCATAAGTTCGTGTGGTGCTTGTGAATTTGGATGACTACCGTCAACTTATTAATTGATGACAAGTAAACACTTGTGGTTTCATTAGGAACAAAAATAGAGGTTGTAGTCTAGGCAAGATGGAGCGCACTCACAATGAAATAAGGGAGTTAATAATTGCACTATAACTGTTTAAAGGCTATATAAATGGAGAAATGGGATTGGACTAGTTCCATAACCAAGAAAGGATTTCGGACATTTGGCTGCGCAGGTAGAACATGTACAAATCGTACGCAAAAAGGGGCGTTTTGTGGTTTTTTAAGAATTAGTTTACATAAGAGTCTTTCAATTAAATACGTAGGCTGGTCAAGTGACTTGATCAATGATTAGTTGTTACAGTTTATGACGAAAAATTTTTATTACTATATTACTATTTAACTTACACAAAGAATAATTTAAATCTGTATTTCTACATATAAGAATATATGTATGCAGAACATATATATGTAAATACATGTACATGCATAAATGAATATACACCATGGCAATCACTGGGAAATTGAAAAGATTTAATGGTTAGTCACAAATTGTTAGAAAAGAAATATATTGCAGCTGGTTACCTGCAAGTGTCATCTGGGGCACAGGTAAGAGTGGCTGGAGCATCTGGATCTGAGGCACAGGTAAGGGTGGGTGGAGCATTTGGATCTGAGGCACAGCAAAGAGTGGGTGGAGCATTTGGATCTGAGGCACAGCAAAGAGTGGGTGGAGCATCTGGATCTGAGGCACAGGTAAGAGTGGCTGGAGTATCTGGATCTGAGGCACAGGTAAGAGTGGCTGGAGCATCTGGATCTAAGGCACAGGTAAGAGTGGCTGGAGCATCTGGATCTGAGGCACAGGTAAGAGTGGCTGGAGCATCTGGATCTGAGGCACAGGTAAGAGTGGCTGGAGCATCTGGATCTGAGGCACAGGTAAGAGTGGCTGAAGCATCTGGATCTGGGGCACAGGTAAGAGTGGCTGAAGCATCTGGATCTGGGGCACAGGTAAGAGTGGGTGGAACATCTGGATCTGAGGCACAGGTAAGAGTGGCTGGAGCATCTGGATCTGAGGCACAGGTTAGAGTGGGTGGAGCATCTGGATCTGAGGCACAGGTAAGAGTGGGTGGAGCATCTGGATCTGAGGCACAGGTAAGAGTGGCTGGAGCATCTGGATCTGAGGCACAGGTAAGAGTGGCTGGAGCATCTGGATCTGAGGCACAGGTAAGAGTGGCTGGAGCATCTGGATCTGAGGCACAGGTAAGAGTGGCTGAAGCATCTGGATCTGGGGCACAGGTAAGAGTGGCTGAAGCATCTGGATCTGGGGCACAGGTAAGAGTGGGTGGAACATCTGGATCTGAGGCACAGGTAAGAGTGGCTGGAGCATCTGGATCTGAGGCACAGGTTAGAGTGGCTGGAGCATCTGGATCTGAGGCACAGGTAAGGGTTGGTGGAGCATTTTGGTAAGTATCCTTAGATTTGGTCCTGTAAGTATATAATCAGTTAATTGAATGAAACAAGTTAGTGGTTTTAAATAAAGTATAGAGTCAGTTTTCCATATTCTATAGCATCCTTAATAATGTATAGCCGGAAATATTGGCTGGGAATTTATTTTTGCAAATTGGCAATTTTCACACGTATCACCAAATTATGATCCACTAATATTATCGCATCATAGTGACGTGATAACTACCAAAATTAAACTGCCAATATTTAAATCAGTCCAAAATCACCAAATATTCTTCCCACCAATATTTCCGGCTATACAGTATGTACAAGGTAGGAAATTCTTGAAATAATATCTTGTACCTCGATCACAATTGACAAGTGGTCCACAATGTTTACCTCTTTCACACGAGTATAAACTTTAATACATAACATTTAGAGAATGACGTGTCAACAGGGAACACTTGTGGAGGAAGTCTGATAGCAAGAGAGCGTATATATGTATATTCCCTATATATATATATACATACATAGGGAATACCTTTAGGAAGTAGATGTTAGCAATGGGCTTTTGACAAAAGTTCTAAAGAGGATTCTAAACTGATTCGGGGGTGGTTCAAAGTGTTTTAATCGTTTATATATCTCATACAGATGCAACCAGTTTATATTAATCCTATCTTAATACGTATATGGTGAGAATATATAGATCCCTTGTGGTTTCTGTAACAATGGTAACATACCGTATGGACCTAAATTTTCGTGGGACTAAACTTTTGCGGTTTTCGCAGATTAGCAGCCATCCGCAAAAGTTTAGTCCCACGAAAAGTTAGACTATATAGAGCTTAAAAAGTGCAAGCGAAATTACCAGGTACATCCATTTTAGAACGCAATGACGTCATAGTTCGGAATATGGCTACTGTGAGTTGGGGCAACATTTTTGGGACTAGGAATCACCACTAAAGGGACTAATTGTGTCGACCAGTTAGAGAAAGCTGGAATATTTTGAGGAAGCATCTGCAAAAATAAAAACGCAAAAGAAGAGAAAATCCGAAAACCGCGAAAGTTTAGTTCCACGAAAATTTAGGTCCATACGGTAATTGATTCTCACAGCAGCTTACAAATCAAAACAGGAAATGTGACTTCAAACAAGCACTGTCTGAATGAGTCAGTTTAAAAGCAGGTTAAAACCTTAACTTCTTTCTAAGCTTTTCTGAACTAGTAAGTTTTGAATTCCTTAAAACATTCTTGACATATATTTGATGATGTCATGATAAGCTAAAAGCTAGTATATACACTAGATAAAAAGTGCTTACATATCTATAGCTGTGTCTGTGGACACAACCATATCAGAGGCTGGGTTGACTTCTATCTTAGCTGGCTGTTCTTCTGTGGCTGACTTGATTAGTCACTTTTTGGATGTCACTAAAAATAGCTGCATTCATATCCATGTAGTCTTTTCCATGCAGCTCTGTTAGTATCATTGCAAAGGACTGTTTGATTTCTGTAAAGGTCTGCCTCACTGCTGGATCTAGTTCCCAGCACTGACACATGGTGTTGTACCTAGATAAAAAGATCATTCTTAAGTTCTAATTACAGCATCAGTCAGGCCATCAGATTTATAACCTAATGAGAACACTTACGCAATATCACTGCATCCTTTAGGTTTTTCCATCCTGTATCCTTCTAAGACCTTAACCATTGCATCTCTGTTACTCATATCAGGATACGGCCTCTTTCCTAAAGGTAATTAAAAGAATCCCACTCTATAATATGTATGATACATGCAAATATATATGGACCATTAATTAATTTATATACATGTGTAGAAATCAAATAAGTGCATTGTGTATATATAGAGCAATTAAGTTTACCTAAAGTGCATATCTCCCACAAGCATATGCCATAGGACCATCTATTGGAAGATATAGACAATAAAGTGTATATAATTCATGAACACATGCAGTGAAATCTATACTAAAGGACAATTGAGAAGAGAATAGACAGTGTGTCTTCAATTATTTACATATTACAGCTAATGCCTTGTGGTTGTTCAAATTAATGTATACGATAGTACACCTCACTGAAATTCTTCTAATTATATTTAAATGTGATCAGTAGATATCACAGAAAATAGCAACAAATCCTTATTGAGAATGTGTCCATCATACATTTTTGATAGAGTATAATGTAATTCTCAATAGATCAAATCTCCTTTGCAATAAATAGATACTTGCTCAAACTCGGTACATGTATTCTCTATAAGACCCATGCAAGGTGGCATATAAATAATCAGCGCAATTTTAGTTCAAAATGTCTGTAGAGCACTATATCCTTAAACAAATGAAGTGTTCCGTACAAGAAGATCACCAACAACATATGAATATGGCAATGAGCCTGTATCATACGACATACTCACACATCAGATTTCTCAGAATACTTCTTCTCTTTAAGACACTCTGGTGCTAACCATCTGACAGGCATTCCAACTTTAGAGGTGGATAGGTATTCCCCTTCAGTTACCCTTGACAAACCAAAATCAGATATTTTAAGAAGCTTTTGAAAGCCCACAAGAATATTCCTACATGCCAGGTCACGATGAATGATGCCAAGACTTGCAAGGTACATCTATAATGAGAAATCAAACACATATAAGATATGATTCCAACTATTAAAATGCCTCTATCCTGACTGACCATTCCAGATGCTATCTGGTAGGAAAAGGACACCAAATCCTTATTCTTAATGTATGCTGGTGGATAATGTAATGCTTTCTTGTCCTTGTCACAGTACACAGGACTAGCTTCAGGTCCATCTGAACTGTCTAATTGTTCACTGATACTTGCAGTCTCCTCAGATTGTATATATTCAGGGGATGGTTGCTCATTCTTAAGGGAATCTATTTCAACATAGCCTATTGGCAAGCTCTACAAAACAAAGTATAACGAACTAATGTGTACATACAAAATAGGTGAAAGCAAGTCTTACCAATTCCTTCCATTTCCTCAACATGTTCCGTAAGTCTCCCAGTGGAACATACTCCAATACTATAGCAAGGTCTGTACTTGTGACTTCTTTGATATATCCCAAAATGTACACAATGTTGGGACACTCCCCACTGCAAGCCTTCTTCATAATATTAAACTCTTCCACAAAAGCCATTTGTTGTTCAAATGATGAAAAGCCTGTATTATATGACATTGTATAGAGAAAAAATGAGTTAAAAGGAGTCATTTAATTGATAGCAAAAAACTCTAGAAAAAAGATTGATGGGAAATTATTCACTAACTGCATTTAGGAACTGTCTTTTCATATTTACATAGTACCAAAATGAATTCAAGTGTATGGATTCAATTTGTTAGAAGGCTCTATTTAACAAATTTAAGTTTAATACACATACGTATACATCTGTATATGTACCTTTAAGCTTCTTCACAACTACTAAGCTGGGATTCAAAGTTGGATTGTTCTTCTTAACCCTCCTAAAGAAGTTCTGTGCTCTAGCATTTGAAATGCCCCGTGGGATAAGAGCTAGTTCTACTGCACCAAAGTTACCTCTGCCAATAGACCTCAAAAAGGTCACATCATCTTTAGCAAGTTCCCAGTCTCCATCTTGCTCAATCAGAGGAGTTGTGTTCAGCTAAATTGTTTTATTGGAAATATATAGAAGATTAAAGATATCACCTTCTTTAATGACCATTACCACCTTCAAAAGTAACTGTTAATGATTTGGTTCTATATGAAATGCTGTATTCCTTTACAATACTTAATTAATGAACTATTTATTCACAAATATGCATAGCTATAGTCTTGCCTTGCTGCGTTAAATTCCTTATAGGGTTACTACTGGATGACTCAAATGTTTCACTGAGTATATTAAGAGGTAGTCATCAGAATATTGTGAAACATTTGAAGGTTAGGCTTTCCTACTCTTGAGCATGCAGTCTCCTCATAACTCACATTTACATGCAACACTTACGTAGTAGGGAACAAATTAGGGTCACTCCTATAGAGTCAGTGACTTACCTGTATATTTCAAAGTAGGCTAACTGGTCTTTTTAGTTGGAATTGACTATCTAAAACCTCCATATAGAGTCTAAAGGCATTAATATCAGTGTCTCTATAGATACCTAAACAGTATTCCCTAAATCAATGAGTGTATGCTTCCCTGGACACAATGTAGATACTTGGAAAAGGAGGTAGTGGATAAAAGTACATTAAGAAGCCTATGAACTCATGTAATTTTACAGACCTTTGTTTATTTATACAATGGCATCAGTTTATATGGGAGTGTATGCATATATACTTACTTTTCTATTTCCAAATTGCCACATGTCAGAATCAGTAGTAGCCCTGCGAAAAATGAATTTAAACTAGCAAGTGTTTCAAGTATAGCTAAAACATGTTAAATTTATCCTCAAAATGAGGTTCTTAGGTATATACACATACATGATGTATACGTAGATATAATAAAATATATACAGTAATACCTCTTTGTTTTCTTCAGGTTCACTGTTATAAACACTATTACACAAGTAACTATGCAGGATATCATTACTACCAGTATTCCAATAACAACATATACTCCAATCTGATAATTTTCAATGGTTTCTACACTAGCTGCAATGGAAAAACACAAAGGTTATGCAAACATCAGTTATTCTACATAGTGTATAAAGTTAAATAAAAACCTTAAAAAATAAAGTTTGAAGTAGTGATGATTTTTCCCGTAACAGTTATTACTACATCTGATATTGTAATAAAATAGCTTAAGACAGCTAGTGTTCACGTGGTAAGGCTAACAATGTGTAGAAGTGATAAGGTAGCATATTCCCTATTTCAGACAAATTAATACCGATTTTTTAGAACTTGTATACCTTACATAACTTCACATGCTTGCACTAGCTCAATTAAAAAAGAATTTTAGGAATTAGGCTTATTGCCATTTAACCACTTTGTGGACGTTGTAGAGCACATTGAAATGTGTTTTGACCTTTTGACAAGTATGTTCCTGTAAATATAATGACTGCAAATAGTCAAATGCAACCGAAGCCACATTAAATAGGGAGGCCATGTTTTTTAAATAATCCCTACTTCTATACTCGGTGGTGACGTAAATATAAATGTTCAGACATGAGTTTGCTTTCATGCAATATGACAGAAAAGGAGAATGAAATACCTTCTAAAATTCTTTCTGTGGTGAAATTCTTAGATATAAAATGCTTTGTCGCGTTACCAGCACATGTCTGTATAGTTAAACTATACATTGTAGATGGAGCTGCATTAGATACACAAAAGATAATTAAAAGTGCTGTCTAGACTGCTATGTAATAGACCTTTCAAAATTAATACATCAAAATGCCTTGATGTACTTTTGGTTCCACTTTCTGATGTGTTATCTTTTTAGAACAAATAAGCATTGTTCTACTTTAAACACAATCAGCAGGGGTTTATTATGTCCAATAAACATTTAATCAATGTGACAGAATTAAAATATAAGAAGCTGGAAATTAATTCACTCACTTAAATTTGGGATAACAACTGAAGATTGATCACTTTCCACAGTGTCATTCCATTTAATAACATTCCCTTCCTTTACAATGAACCAATATGTGATATTTCTATTGTTAGAAGGTTCTTTCCAATTCCATGTTACAAATGCAAATGTAAGATTACTCTTAATATCAACATCACTTGGTAAAGATGGCTCTACATATTTAAGTTAAATAAAAACTTTTAAAATGAAGTTAGAAGTAAGGATAGCAGATATAATAACAGTGACTAGTACATTTGGAAAGGTATAGTGTAACAAGCTTAAGACAGTGATCATGTGATAAGGCTAACCATACAGAAGTGGCATACTGAAATATAAGCTAATTAACTGTATGCATCACTTTAAGCAAATCAACTAAAGTATATGATGATGAACCTAAACATAAACGTGATGTGTGTGGTTAAGTCTTAAGTTTCATTATTCTAGTTCTCTAACATTAATACACCATTGCAGTAAAGGTTAGACTGTATATGAGAGTGCTAATAAAGCCACTTATGTAGACATATCATAGACACTATATATAACAATCTACTTATTTATTGAAGTATACTTGTGAAACTTATACATACATATATACATATCAAACACAGAAGGGTATTACTATACATATTAATATAACTCATAACTGCACATAATTTAATACATTAAGTATAGGTGTACATGTACATACGTACGTGTAGATATACAACTTTGTACATACGTATGTGGTTTGTTACATGTATAAAATACCTGTGCTTTTGTAAAAGCTTTCATTCTTGTCAAAACGAGTGTTATAGGTTGTTTTTACAGTCACTTTATACTGTGTTGATGGTACTTAAAAGAGAACAATAAATTGAATAAGTAACGAGGCACACAAAACAAACAATTGTATTACACCATAAGATGTGTAACACAACTGCAACAGTCAGTGAAATTGTCACAGTGATATGAAATTTATGCACTACATTAAAGGGCCACTGTCACAAAAAATGAAACTTTAACAGTTACTAGAAAATACCTCACAATTTAGCAAAGTGGTACTTGTGAACATAATTAAGGTATAATTTATATATTATGATGGCACTATAGAGGGGTAAATTCCTAATACAGTTGTGGCAATTTTACATGGGCTGTAACTCGGCTTCTGTCAAAATGTTGTAACATAATATAAGGAACCAGTTTATGAAATGTTGGGTATATATTGAAGAGGACAAAGAAGTAGACTTGGATTGTTTGTCTTCCTTGTACAATGAACAACAGGCAAAAATTTAGACAACATTATTGACTTTAACCAAACAAAAAGGATGCTAAGTCTCAAAGAAGTAAAACTTAGGAGGACCTTGGAATAGAACTGTACCATCAACCATATTATACTGATAGTGACAGTGATGACCAATGACACAATTAGATGACCAAAACAAAGATGATTTGTCCAGATTAAATAAGAGTGCTTGTTGAGTATAATGCATTTTGTCTTTAGTTGCTATGTGATCAGTTTGATTTGCGTAGCTATAGTCATGCAGTCATTGACCACTGAGTTACCACTTACTGACTGACTTGACAGCCTTTAAAACTGTAGCTCATCACTGCACAGGTTTTACTATATAACTGTGAAATAAGGCGAATTTATAAGAGGGAAATGTTCTCCTTGGGAACAGGAGAGTGGTGTTACCATATCCAACAGGTGCTGTTTACAAAAGTTCTATACATGACTTTGGATTTGGATTTTGGATTAGACTAGGCTAATATTGTTTAATTAACAGTTTGTTACATGTGCAAACCTGCCATAAAATAGCAGACACTTTAACTTTTCTAAAAATGTACTCGCCCTTGTTTTTTAAATCACATAGTTTTAAGTGTACCACTTCTAATACGCGTGACACCCTTAGGAGGTATTGTATGACAATTACCCTTCAACTATATATAGCCTACTGTATGGTGTATATACGTAATACTAAAACTTTCAAATAAAAAAAGTCCAATCAGCCAACAAATTTAACAATTGGTGGCTGATTGCACTGTTAGGTGTGACATTTACCACTCAAACTCATATACGTACACATAGCAGCAAGAGACAGTCATCTCGTTGGTTGACCTTAAGTTTAAGCTTGTGTATAAGGTTGTTGTCTGTATAAATTATATATATGTACTGTCACACAGTGATATTTAGATGTATGTATTAAAGACATTATAATGTGCTATATGTGCTATTTCCATGAGAGAATAGCTAGTCATATAACTCTATATACGTAGAACTAAAGTCCTATACGTATATCATTATATTACTATAATATATTCATGTCATGTTACATATTTGGAATGCATGAGCCAAGGATTCACAAAAGATCAAGATAAAGATAAAGATTCCCAGGGTCACTGATGAAGTGTGGAATTATCAGAAACAGCTGTCTGGTCTGGTGGAGCAAAAGAAGAAAGAGAAGACTCCTGTATCCTCATCCAAAGCTCTCTCCAGTTTTAGTTCCAGTAGTTATGTAGGCCGGTTTTTAATTTATTATAGACTAGGCATAACAGGCAGGGAAATGGTGTACTAGTTTAACCTTTGTTAAATGACATGCTCACTTACTTAAATTATTGAACACAAAGGGAGACTTATTGCTTGGCACTTCATGAGTAACATTATATGATGATTCCATATTTTCTAAAAGGAATTCATAGCGGTCACAAAATATATCTGACTCATGATCAGTGGATATCCATGACAGTGATATGGATCTGTCATCAGCTGTTACAGTTAGATCTTGGGGTAGCACTGGAACTACATGAATATTAAGAAGAGTACATGGGGTTTGAATATACGTAATATAAACAGTGCAAGTTACAGTATGAAAAGAAAAACACTAAAAAAGATTGAAAAAATTGACTGGCAACAGTGAATTTCATAAAACGGAAAAGTCAGGTGAATTATAATATACTGCATACACATCACGTCACCAGGGCCATATACACAATTAAAAAAACATGCTATACCATAATACCTAAACTTTAGTAGTATATAGAACAGAATAACACATTATGGTAGTTAAATTTGTTACACTATATAGAAACTTTTCGGAACAACTGAATAAATCAATCAAATTCTTATATATATATATATGTATGTAATAACAGATTTTAGTCTTAAACTAAGTGATGCATTCAATGATGATATGTGAATATGTTCAAGTCATGCATGTCCTAAATTATGGCAGATTCAGCCGGGACATTATGGCGGAATAGGTGGTATATAGAGGTAAAAACAGTGCATGTGGATTAAGCAAAGTGCACTTTAGTTGTACATCATCATTTCACTCTCTTAACAATGCATGCATGTACCTCTGCATATCACACCAGCTGATCCATTCTTACAAGTTGTGTCACCTTTCCAGATACTATACTCACACTCATCTATATCACCTTCATGTCCAGCACATCTTACATCAGACATTACAACAGGACCTTTTCCTTCCCCAAAGTAAGCACCAGTTGTAGCATTGAGTGCTCCTGGATATCCCAACATCTTACATACAACATCAGCATCCTGTAGATCCCAAAGGTCCTCGCACACAGTACCCCAAATCTGATGGTATAACACCTCAACTCGACCTTCATGAGCAGTGGTACCATTTTTAAGCTTTAACGTTCTACCACCTCCGTTAATAAGGGCATAAAGGATTAAATCAACTGCATTAATAATAGTTAAAATAAAACCACAAGTACCATTTTTCTCAAGTATCATAATGTAAAAACATATACAAAAGAGCAGTTCCTGGTAAATGAACACAGAACAGCTGGTTTGTACCACCACTGTTCTGCCACGGATCTGCATTGCCACAACAAAGGATAATAGACACATACATAAACATGTTTTTCATATTAATGTGAAGTTACAAAAAAAGGTATTTATAAATTTCAATAAAATTAAAAGGAACTTAGTAAAAAATAAATACTCCATCAGAAATGAGAGTTAGAATCAAACCAAAGTACGTAATTGCAAACATTATTTAAGAGGCAAAACAGAAAATATATGCCTGGCATGGGAATTGAACTCGGGACAGTTGGCTTAGATCACCAGTGTTCTGTCACTGAGCTACAACTGCCACACCACAATATTCCCTTCAGACTTCTTCTGTAACAAGAAATTAGTTTCTATTAATCCTATACCTAGAGGTGATTTAGATTCATCAGACAAGCTGATAGTCCTAGATCCAGTTAATGTCCTGTGGAGGAGCCATCTTAACTTTTAGGCACCAATATAACCATGCTGAGTATAAGTACAGTGGAACCTCACAAATGCGACCACCTTTGGGACCACATTTTTTGGTGTTAATTTTGAGGTGGTCCTAATTCTGAAATTTTTACGTACATGTACACGTAGAAATATCTGTCAATAAAATGGCGGATGCTCGGCTGGCTTTCGTTTTCTACCTTAAAAATAAGCTTTTTCTTCCTTAACGTCGAGCATTGAACCAGCAAAAGGGATTTAGAAAGCACTTTTACTAAGGTAAAGCTTGCACAAACGGTTTCTATGAGATATGGCATTGGCAACGACCGGAACTCGAACTTTGTTTTCGCACCTGGTCGTTATACCGAGGTTATTTGCTGGTTATTTTTATATATTGGTCCGAAAAAATAGTGGTCGTAAAAGTGAATTCCGAGGTGGTCGCTTTTCTGAACACCTAAAGTACAGCGCGAGATACAAGAATTACTCGGGACCAAAAAAATGTGTTGCAATTTTGAGGTGGTCTTAATACTGAGGTGGTTGTTAAGCGAGGTTCCACTGTATGTATATTTAGCAAATTAGAATGAACTGCTTTAATAATGTATTATGCAAAGTCTTAGTTATAATGGTAACCATGAATGGGTAAAATTAGGAAATTAAATATAAACATAACTTTGAATAAGTTGAATATCACTTCATACAAGTAATACCTACCTTTACATTCCACACCAACATCCCTACTATGATTACAACGTGGAATGTTTCCCCATCCTCTATGTGAGCACTCTGAGAGAGACACTTCATTTCCATTACACACAGGTGATGATAACCATATAGGACCACTTCCTCTTCCATAACCATGTTCACTAGTATGCTGGTAAGCATGTCTAGCTGCTGGATAACCAAGCATTCTACATGCAACATTGGCTTCACTAATATCCCATTCCCAGTAACCACAAATGGTTCCCCATGTGCTGTTGTAATAAACTTCCACTAAGCCTTCCCAGGAATTAGTACCATCAACTAGTCGCACTGTAACTGGAACATGAAAAGGAATCACATTTATTACATAATGATTTATATTCAAATTATAGAACACTGCTAAAATTGAAGTGAGACAATCACAACAATGCATGCTTAGAGCTAGGGGCAATACATTACAATTTTGCATCTAAATCACACTTTAATTGGCAATGATTCACTTCACTTTTAACAATAAAATAATAATAAAATAAGTAAAAGAGCTCATGCATGCATAATTGACAAATATTGGTATTAGATTATATTCTTACAAAATCACTTCAACTTACATATATACTAAAGAGTGTCGGTATTACTGATTGCTTTTGAAAGAAACAAGTGATATACAGTCAACTCCACTAATAATAAACTTCCTCATAACGAATTTTGGGTTATAATGAACAATTGTCAAAAAATAACTTTCTGTACATTCAATTCCTTCGGTGTATACCAGACAAACTTCTATTACAACAAACATTTGTAAACTTATAATCATGTAGGTATGTGTAGGGCCAAAGAAGGCTTTGTGTATCAATTTTAAACTGAACAAAGTGGAAAAAGGGGAGGTTATTTATGCAATATAGTGGAAATTATTAGACATACTGGTTTGTTGTTAAATTTGGTAAATTATTAGATAATAATTTACCAAATTTAAGGTTATTGTTCATGAATTTTCAGATGCAAAATCCACCCTGAACACCTATATTTTATTATTTTACTTTTAAAGTTGTTTACAGTTTACAGTTACAGTTACAACTTTTTTAATTTTCAAGACAGGCTGTGGCCTAGGTGCACCAGTGGTGAAGAAAACTCTGAGTTAACCAGAATAGGCAATTCCACTGGTGCCTCACAGGTAGATGTACCTGAATGTAACAGTTCTTCTTCGGTCCTCATGTCAGGACAACCAGACTTCTGGACCGAGGAAATGGCTAGGGCACTAATTGATTGCTTTGAGCGATCTGAACCCAAAAGAAGAGGCTATCTGAAGCATTTAGAGCAGGAATGGCTGATCAAATTTCCCAATTTGCCTCTGACCGGTCGAACCCTTGCCTGCCAAGCCAAAAGGAACTTGGCAGGAGATGGTGTACTGCAAGTAACAGATAGCCAAAGACATTTAGATTTGGTTAATGATGCACCACAAGGCACCTCAAGAAGGAGAAAGGTATATACAAGGGGTAATCTGGAACCTTCAGAGGGATAATATCCTCATGGAGCTTTACCGACAAAGTAAGCCAATGAAAAAGGGATACGTGGAGCGGCTGTACCAGGCTTGGAACGCTGCAAAGCCAGACCATGTGACCACAAAGGTAGCGCTAACTGTGAGGTTGGTGGAATCCGAAGATTTAAGGGTCTCTCAAGATTAAACCTTGTGGAACCTGACTCTTGTGGCATAGCCACCCTAACTGGGACTGAGGAAGAATGTGTGGGAAGCACAGGAACGGGAGGAGCTGCACCGAGTTCAGTCTGAAAGGGCTGAACCAAGTATACTGATCCTGCTGAATCTTACACACATGATATCAACCCCAGCCCCAGGACAAGTGGCAATGATCTCTTCATGGGCAAAGCAAAGGATGCCTGTCTCCGAAAGAAACCTGGAGATTTTTCTGATAGAAAACTTTGTGGGGTGGTGCGGTTCAATCATGTTGATACGGCACTGCTCGAGGAGGCCCATGATTGGGTGGAGAAAGAGTGGCAGGAAGGCCTTAGGTCAGCCTGGCACCTGAACTGCCTGGTCTACTCCGTCGCTATGGCTGTGAGGGGAAAAACAACCAACGAATCACAGCTATGCAACCAGGGAAGGAAATAGGACAATCAGATGGGTAGTAAGAGGCAGGAAGGTCACATAAGTGACAGGAAGGCCAAGGGCCTAAGATTTACAAGACTGTTTGCCTGGTTGGATGTGGAAATAGTGTGCCAACAGAGTAATAATCCAATGACCAAATGCCAGAAAGTACTCCGAAGAAAGTTTAGATTAAACCCGAATATGCTGATCAGAGCTCGGGAAAAGACAATGGGGAAACTTATGGTCTGGATCCTACAGGAGCGAAGATCAGCTGAACGCAGGAAATGGCAGGAACAAAGCCAGCTTTGGAATACCAAAAGGAAGTTCCGGGTGAATGGTAAGGCTCCATTCTCCAATAAAGCTCTCTCTATTGAGGTAGTAAGAGATTTTTGGAGAAAGGTTGTTGGTACCGTTGGTAAGGTTAACCATGGTGACCCATGGGTAACAGAATGGCTAAAGGAAACCAGAAAGAGGGTGGGTAGAACCTCCTCTGAAGGTCCTGACAGCATTGATGAGACCAAACTATCAACCTATTGCATGCCTCAACACGATGTACAAAGCCATCACGGCATACTTGGTATCACAACTACTCATTCACACCTACACTAATGATCCTTAACCTATGGCTCAACGAGAAAAGGGAGGTGGGGTTGTGTGGACTGTCTATTCAGGGCCGGCGCCTCCGGTGCGGCTGCTACGGCCATGGCCGCACCACTTTTTACACTTCAACTTAAAATTTTAAAATAGCTAGCTACTGTTGCCACAAGGCAGAATAGAATTACTAGACTATATTTTAATTGAAACGTGTAGTAACTATTCTACCATAAGTCATTAGTAGTGTACTTACGTACGCAGCCAATATATAGGTGCCTATTCCCTTAGGAAATCGAGTTGATCCACGAATCGACACACGTCGCGATTGAAGACAGCCATTTGGTATGGACACGTATGGACATTAAAATGGCCGTTTCCGTTGCTGAAGTGCGCGATGTGCCTGACAAGCCTTTCCAGCCACGCCATCTATCGTTCCCTTCCCGCTCCTTCGGAAAAACTACTCCAGTAAGTCGTTTTTTTTTCAAGCATCGTGGTTTAATCGTTTTACTTGGATCCATTACGATGTCGGACTCGATGGCGCTTTCTGTTTCACCTGCTGCAAGGCGGTGAAGATGGGTAAAGTGAAACTTTCCGGTACAGCTGAGCCAGCTTTTCTAGTCAATGGCTTCACGAACTGGAAAGATGCTACGAGAAACTTCACCAAGCATGAAACCTGCGATTTCCACCGATCAGCTGCTGCTGCCCTCACCAATCGAGTTGATATTGGTGAAATGCTATCAAAGCAGTATGCAACTGAGAAGCGAGCGAATCGTGAATATCTTCTGAAAATCCTATCTTCCGTACGCTTTCTAGCTCGTCAAGGATTACCCCTCAGAGGTGATATGGATGAAACCGACTCAAATTTCTACCAGCTCTTGATGCTTCGAGGGGAAGATAGTGATGGACCAGGACTCAAAGCATTTCTAGATAAGAAGCAGCTGAAGTACACCTCCCACGAGATACAGAATGAAATGCTAGCTACCATGGCCTTGCAAGTCCTGCGTGATGTTGCAAAAAATCTACAGTCATCATCATATTTTTGCATTATGATCGACGAAACCACTGATGCAAGCAACGTCGAACAAGTCGTACTTGTATTTCGATGGGTCGATGATGACTTGGCTGTCCACGAGGAGTTCATTGGACTTTATCAAAGCGACTCTATTGATGCTAAATCTCTGGTGGAGATCATCAGAGACACTTTACTTCGTATGAATCTTAAGATCGAAAACTGTCGTGGGCAGTGCTATGATGGAGCAAGTAGTATGAGTGGTACCAAAGGTGGTGTGGCTAAGCTAATTAGTGATGATGAGCCTCGTGCAGTTTACACCCACTGTTATGGGCACGCATTGAATCTTTCTGTGGGTGACACAGTCAAGCAATGCAGAGTCATGCGATCTGCATTGGGCACTGTGTATGAAATCTCAAAGTTAATTAAGAAATCGCCAAAAAGGGATGCCTCCTTTCAGAAACTTAAGCAGGAACTTGCCCCAGACACACCTGGCTTTCGTGTAATTTGTCCAACAAGATGGACAGTACGTGCAGCGTCATTGCAGAGTGTGCTGGACAATTATGAGGTACTTCTTGGCGTTTGGACAGAATCACAGGAAGGACACCTGGACAGTGAGATTAGAGTTAGGGTGATTGGGGTTGAAGCACAAATGCACACATTCGACTTCTTGTTTGCGGTAGCATTGGGTTCACTGATACTGCGACACAGTGACAACCTCAGCAAGTCGCTACAGCATGAGCACATGTCAGCTGCAGAGGGCCAAGAGCTAGTGAAACTGACACATGAAGTTCTCAAATCTCTCCGCCATCCAGAGCAGTTCCAGCTATTTTACCAACGGGTAATAAGACATCAGGAAAAGCTTAACATTTCACCTCCTACTCTATCCCGTAAGCGACGAGCACCAAGGCATCTGGAAGCTGGGTCTGCAGATAGTGATGGCCACTTCCACACATCACCTGAAGACCACTACCGGCAGATCTATTATGAGGCACTTGATTTAGTCATCTCAAGTATTACTGCTAGATTTGATCAGCCAGGCTATCAAGTCTACAGGAATGTGCAAGACCTTATACTAAAGGCCTGCAGTGGTCATCCGTATGACCCAGAACTAGAGTATGTCTGCACCTTTTACAAGGATGACGTGAACATGTTGAAGCTTCAAGCACAGCTTCCTCTGCTGAAGCAACTGATTACTGAGGGAAAGACTGAGCTGACTATTGGTGCCATAACTCAGCAACTTGCAGGCCTTTCCAAAGCACAGCAGGTGGCATTCTCTGAAGTGTGGGTTCTATTCAAGCTACTCTTAGTGATGCCAGCAACAAATGCAACTTCAGAACGTTCTTTTTCAGCTCTACGCAGAGTGAAAACATACCTTCGGTCTACTATGACTCAGATGCGTCTTAACAACTTGATGGTTCTGCATGTTCATAAAGATAAAACTGATGCTTTAGATTTAACCAGCATAGGGAAAGAATTTGTTGCACTTAAAGATACCAGAGTTAGATTGTTTGGACAATTTTAACTATATATTATATTTTATTGTATACCAAGTACTGCCAACTTCAGTGTATCAGTTAAATTTTTTTGGCATTTATATTATTATAATATAATATATATTATATAATGAATTCATGCATATATTATATGCATGAATTCAGGCCGTACCACTCTAATTTTGCTTGCTCCGGGCCTGCTATTGCTGGATTAATCAATCGGTCTAGGTGCCAGAATTACTGGCAAGCCACTTAGTGTGACATGGATTAATTATGAGAAGGCATATGACAGAGTCCCTCATGAGTGGTTGATGACAGTGCTGAAAGCCATCAACTGCCCAGGTTGGTTCCAGAGGTCAATAGAACTCTTTTCCAAACACTGGGTAACTGTGCTTGAGTTGAGAGTGCCTGGGAAGGTGGTTAAGAGCACCTCTGTGAAATACAACAGGGGACTCTTCCAAGGAGACTCCTTATCACCACTCCTCTTTTGCCTGGCCATTCTACAGACAAGTCACAAAGAGGGAGACTTAGGAGTGGCTTTCTGTAGGGAGACTCCGACCTCACGCCGAGGCTCTGATTATTGCAGTCCAAGATGATGTGCTGCACACTAGGTGGTACCAAAACAGGATTCTCAAGAATTGGTCTCCAAATGTGCAGAGAAAGTGGTAAGGCTATGGAAACAGTCAAACACATACTAAATATGTGTGAGCTCAATGGAGTTTCTCTCTACTTGACCGGGCAATACTGATAGTGTTGTGGAGACTGTTGAAAGAATACGGATTCAAGCAGGAAGAGCCTTGGTATAGATTAAAAGCAAAACCAATCTTTGAGAATAAGTCTGTCAAAATCTTGTGGGATCCTAGTCTCCCTACAGATGAAGAAATGACAGAAAGAAGGCCAGTCTTAGTGGTTGAGGATCGGCTATGTAAGTCCATCTTCATTATTGAGATGTCAGTTCCCACTGACAACAATGTTGATGGACGATGGCAAGAGAAGTTCCAAAAGTACCAGAAACTGGCGGCTGAGATGAGGTAACAATTTAGGGGCTACCGAATTAAGGTAGTCCCAATGATAATTGGTGCTTCGGGGACTGTGGATACGCTCCCAGAAGATCTGAGGAGTATTCCAAAGCTGTCAAAAGGTGCAGTAGAGGTGATGAGAGCCATGCAGAGAACTGTTCTCTGTTCGGCTGTAAGGATATTGAGGAGGCATCTGTCTGTTGAGGGATTGGGGCCTGGGCGAAATTAAGTAGCCCTGTCCCAGTGCTTGCTTGTCAACCTCTGGAAAGTAGTGGTGGATTGGTGTATGGAGGTACAACCTCCTATTATGATGGTCAACTTTGACCCAAAACGCACCCATCTGCTGCTACCGGAAGGAGGGAAAGCAAGGAGTAACAAGGTTCTCCGCTAAGGCTTTTGTTTAAAAAGTAAATAACTAATGGTAATTGGAGGCTGGTATTGTTGCCTAAATGAAAGGTTCATTACTCTTCATTCAACTATGAGAAATCAACAGGTTGTCTCTATCTTACTAAGTACAACAGTTACTGTGACTACTGACTGACCAACCCATGTTAACAATCAGTCTATAAATGAACTGCTTTTTACCTTTAATACAGGAAATACCTGACAAAATACAATAATGTATATACTCAGTTGCCAGGGCAACTGCCTGTGATTAAATTTCGTAACCATGACATAACAGGATTTAAGAAGCGGCTTCTTAAATCCTGTTATATCCCTGTCCAAATATGGTAAACTAAGACGTTTCTACTTGGGGGGTGGACAATTCTCCTTTCATTTAGGACAGTTGGAGTAGTCAGGTCAAGAGCATTCTATGAAGTCGTCAGTTTAAGTAAAACCAACCAGACGCTAGATGAGCCATCCTGAAAATCCCGCCAAAATAACCATAAGAAGCGATGGAGTATATATCACTCATACCACAGAGCTGAGGTGTATATGGGTGTTATGCGTACGAATCACGAGGGCGCGTTCGTGGTATAACTAATACATATTCCTACTACACACTGATATTACTGTAGTCCGAAAGCTTATTTCCTTTTTAGGTACAGTGGGTGAAGAAGATGAAGAGGAAAACGAAAATGTGAGATTTCAAAGTTCGTTCAGTTGCCAGTGAAAAACTGTCGCTTGCCTTTAAGGACAGTTAATAGTGTCGCTTTTCTATATTTAACTCTACACAGCCTTGTTTCAGCAGTTTTAAGCCCATTGCAGGATTTTGCTCCTATTCCAATGTATAGGGATAACAAAACAACCAGTACCATCGCTACCAAGAGAGTACTACCGTACACCGATATAACCTTTAGTATTTTATATCTAAATGCCCAAATCAACTCTAATTAAAATCGTGCACTATATCATAGAGTACGGTAGTACTCTATAAGTAGGGATGGCCGAAAAAAAAACATGGCCGCCCTATTCAATGTATTATCAATTAACACCTCATAAATCAACAACGTTCAGATTTTCGGTTGCATTCGTGTGTTTGCAGTCGTTTTTGCATGCTTTTCTAAACGCCAAAACATGTTACGATGCTCTACAACCTTCGCAAAGTGGTTAAACCGAAATAGGCCAAATTCTGCAATTCCTCATTTTTTCTTCTTCTTCTTCTTCTAGCTAACATGCGAACTTACGCAGGTACATACAAATACTAAATCGTCATGAATGTTTCCGAACTAGGGAATAGGCTACCCTAGATTTCAACGCGCTCCAACCGAAGCGTGTTACTTTTGAAAGTGCCAAATTTAGGGCCTCTTTGAACGCCATTTGTTAATTAAGTTTTAAATTCTCTGTATATAAAATAAGTAACCCGAATGAGTAATATTTGTGGTACTGCCGTTACCCGCGATCGAATTTCTTAGTCGCTTTGCAGGGCCTATATACAGTCGTATTCTTAACGATTATGGACCCTTTAATATCCTAAACTGAATGTTAAAGAACGGTAGAAAACATCTTATCAAATTTGGGATCTTTTCGGACGCCATTTTTTAATTTAGAGCTCTCTATTATATCGTCTATTCTGCTACTTTATTTCAAGATTTCGCCAAGAAAACTTTCAAAACAAATATTAACAAGAAAAAAGGAGCAATACAAGTTAAATAAAAACATTCAAAAATGAAGTTAAAAGTAGGGATGGCACTATAACAGTGATTGGCACATCTAGAAAAAGTAACGAAACAAGAAAGTGATCATATGGTAAGGCTAACATTGCAGAAGTGGCATACTGAAACTTAACTATACACATCACTTCTATGTTTGGGCGCATCGATCCACACTTCTAGTATATCCATGATGCGCCCAAACATAGAAGTGATGTGTATAGTTAAGTTTCAGTATGCCACTTCTGCAATGTTAGCCTTACCATATGATCACTTTCTTGTTTCGTTACTTTTTCTAGATGTGCCAATCACTGTTATAGTGCCATCCCTACTTTTAACTTCATTTTTGAATGTTTTTATTTAACTTATATAGGCTGTTCAGCTAGACAATGCACCTCTATAAAGGTTGTTTAAAACAAATGATATTAGATCCAATTGAGATATGCCATTTTGAAACTTCTTAAAATACAATGTAGTTCAAAAACACACTTGTCAATATAGACTGTATAATTCCATTTCTTCTACTTCTCAAGTAGTTAGTACATGTGTGGTCATGTACAAACTCTCAACCTTACTCCTACTCCAGAGGAAAACCTTACATTTTATCATTAGATTCACAGAGGGAGCTACAGCACACTTTGTATATGTTTCTGTACAAATCCTTAAGACTGTTCAAGTTAACTTTGAGCAACTCATTATTGCTTAGTACTGCAGTAAAATGTGACTGTCTGTATACAGTACTGCATTATCAGTGTATATACAGTTACAGTAGGCCACACTGAACTTATTAACACTTTA
Organism: Chondrosia reniformis; assembly: GCA_947172415.1. Taxonomy (NCBI): domain Eukaryota; kingdom Metazoa; phylum Porifera; class Demospongiae; order Chondrillida; family Chondrillidae; genus Chondrosia; species Chondrosia reniformis. The sequence goes on along the minus strand of OX359202.1, from coordinate 1,967,437 downwards.
ACTAACTTCCTGTAGATCCCAAATCATTAGTTCCGGCATACAACTGCATGCATAGTGACTTTCAAATGGGTAAAATTGGTTTGGCAAATTGTGCCACCATATTTGACTTCTTTGACACAAATACAGTGGACCTCCGTCATTGCGAATTGCGTTAATCCGAAACCTCGCAAATCCGAATGACAAATATTGGTCTTACAGACGATTTTAGGTTAAGTATGTGTAATGGAGTATATAACGAAGACCTTAACCGTACGTTGATCACAAACTGAAGCTGCTCGACCAGATTGGAAAGAAACCCTATACTGTGCTCTGCGACGAAAATTAAGTGTTTATAATGAAGATTATTTGTACTAACGTTATCTATAGCACATTTTGTGAAACTTTTACTAACCCGAACAGATTCACTAATCTGAACACATTCCTGTGGCCTTTGGTACAATGCTATTCCGATTGGCGAGGGTTCACTGTATTCAAAAAAACAGGTTATCACATCAACCGAACTGGTAGCAATGTGAGTTCAGCACAACAGGTTAATTCAATTACTTCAAATTAAACCTTTGCTAACTGTTCTGTAATACATTTTGTCTATTCAAATATATTACTGCAGTGTTTTACATGTGCATGTAAGTAGTATATAACATTTCGAATTAACACTTGCCAAGGTTGAAATATTTCTTCATTCAAATATATCTTCAAATATCATTCAATGCAGATGGGCAAGTTATAAAACCCAGAATTGGGAAACGAAATGAAACTGGAAACACAACAGAACTTTATATATTCTCAATATTTATATTTAGAGTAGTTTAAATTTTGGTAACTTGGCTACGGCGTTGCCTCTTAAAAGTTTCGAGTGTCAGTTTATGCCAGTAGTTTCTATCTTAAACAAGATTTTAATTTGTCAAGTCACAGAAATTTAGTCATATTCACTTGGTTTTTCATTACCCAATTTAACCACTTCTCTTCTCTCGTGATTAATGTACAATTAAGCATTCCATAAAGGAAATAATACCCAGTATATATTTTTTGGGAGAATCTATGATGTGGCTGAATGGTACTAGTCTTAAATTGAAGTTAAGAAGTATGTGGGAACACTAACTCTAGCTGTCTGCTGGAGAGTAAAGAGGGTTTGCTATTGAGAGGGTGCAATTATACTAAATCTATAGGAAAATTAATTCATAATTTACACATACAGTAACATACTGTCCGTTGAATGAATATTGGCCATTTTTCAAAGGGTACGTTCCACTGTATTAGTTATCAACCAATAAACAGTCATTCTACATTTCAACAAGGCAAAACACTTCTATACAGGATACACGAGACAATATCTACAGACTTGACTAATATATCAACTGTTGCCACATCATAATCATACCTATATACTAAGTGATGGCATGCAGGGATAAATTTTGACAGTCAATCATTACTCATTAAAAAGTAAATTTAAAACAGCTTCTCTTACAACTTAATCACTATACAGCTAATGCATGCACTCCATGTTCCATAGCAACCTCACCTCCTCCCTGTATAGCTACAAAACCAAACCTGTCCACGATACTAGTGTCATTAGATTCATTTTGGGTTCCAATCATTTCTGCTGCATATTCTGACAAAGGTTCTACAGGATACAGATGATTGTACATAGTGCATTGTGTAAGTATTAGGCAGCAGACACCAAATATTATACATAAACCTGTAAATCATGACTCTAACTCACTTAATCCATTGATTTCATTAACACCTGTGGTACTATTCAATGTGATATTTGAAACAATTACTGCTCCATCTGAATGTGAATGTAGACCTTCAGCCTGACTTACTACTATCTGATACCCAATGAAAGATCGATGTTGAGGAAATGTCCATCTTATGATTGCAGAAGTGTTTCTTGTAACTTCAACATCCCATACTGTATAGAAAAGTACATGACATCTGTTATGTCATCTGTGATATGAATTCTTCTATAGATTTATGTATTCCATTATGCATAGCAGAACTGAATATAACAGATGCTCCCTTCAAACTTCTTTTAAAACAAGTAATTAGTTTCTATTAATCCTATACCTAGAGGTGATTTACATGATTCATCAGACAAGCTGATATTCTTAGATCCAGTTAATGTCTGTGGGAGGAGGCATCTTAACTAACTGGTGGTTAGGCACCAATATAGCCATAAGAGTGTTAAGTACTTATATTTCTATAGCACAGATTAGGTTTCAATAATAGTTGTCATGGTAACCATGAATGGGTGAAATTAGGAAATTACATGAAACATTGAATAAGTTCAATATCAGTTCATTCAAGTATTACCTACCTTTACATTCCACACCAACATCCTTACTATGATCACAATAAAATTGATTGTTTTCCCATCCGCTATGTGAGCACTCCGAGAGAGACACTTCATTTCCAGTACACACAAGTGATGATAACCATATAGGACCACTTCCTCTTCCATAATCATATTCACTAGTATGCCTGTAAACATGTCTAGCTGCTGGATAACCAAGCATTCTACATGCAACATTGGCTCCACTAATAACCATTAGCCAGTCACCACAAATGGTTCCCCATGTACTGTTGTATAACACTTCGACTCTGCCTTCCCAGGCATTAGTACTATCAACTAGTCGCACTGTAACTGGAACATGAAAAAGAAGTGATATATATACACATACGGTATGCTTCAAAAGAAATGCCGCCTTGATAGTGATTGGTGAGGCTTTCACTCGGCAAGATCTCACCAAATCTTCACTAAAGCCTCGCTAGAATATCGACTAAGAAATCACCAACCGAGTGCTATGTAATCACATGTTAAAATCGTTGGGTGGCAATCCTATCAGAATTTAGTAAAAGTGTGCGTGAACTAAGGAAGAAGGATGTCAATATTGTCAAAATACACTTATTCTAGTAAACGAAACATTTCTCTACAGTCTCAAATACGGTGAAATCAAAGCTGATTTGGCCAAAGAATCAATCGATATATAGTGTTAAACTATTTCGATAACTCTATGTCTCATTAGCACTTGTCATTACCTAGTTTGCCAATCGAGGGGTGTCTCGAGCCACCACTCGACAAAATCTCGACTAAAATACCTCTAATTTGCACTTGCCTCTACGAGTGCCTCACTTGAAAATTTCGATTGGGGCATTTCTTTTGGCGTGTACCGTATATGCAAACACAACATTACAATTCAATGTATTAATCTTGTTATAGGACTGAATACTAACTGTTTTCAGTTCCTTTAGAGGGGATAACTGATGGAAACAGGAAAAATAGTGCAAGCAACAATTGCAAACTCCAACTACAAGCTCCCATTGCTGAAATGTCAATTCGTTATTCAATTTTGAGAAATCTAGTGGTTGTCTCTATCATAAATTTAACCGTTTGACTATACTGACTGACCAGCTTATGTTTACAATCAGTTTATAAATGAATTAATTATAATTGCTGGTCAATAGGAAATTCCTGAGTAATAATGCATATTACTATGTGTTTATTGTGTTTGTGATGTACAATCATACATATTGTGAATTCTACTCGGTTGCACATGAACAACTGTCGAGTTGCAATAGTATAGAGTGCTTCAATGTTGCTGCAATTTCAAAGTGTATATAGCTCTTTTAACCCTCTCTCATCCTCACTGCCAAGTTACAAAATTCATATTTATAGAAAGTGTAGTTGTAGGAATGACCTTAACAAAAAATGTGACTAGCTAAAAGTAGGTGTATAACCTACAAAACTTTGGATAAAATGATTAAGATAAATAATTATTATACAACTGCGTAAATCACAAAGATGAGAACCAATAAATTAAGACACACAGAATTGATAGAACTGTCTAAATACTCTATAAGTTCATACATAATCTATTAAGCCTTAGCTTAGTTAGTCAATAGTTCTATAGTCCTAAGACTTCACAATACCCACAATTATATACATTAGATTAGAGACTAAAGTCTTATAAAAAGTACTTTATATATTGTGTATTGTCAATCAATGCACTTCAAATCATATATACTCAAAGGTCCATGGTCTATATATTTAGCATAATTAGGAAGGCATATATTATACACTGTAGAGTTTTCAGAGTAAAAGATTTAAATTTTACACATAAGTGCTCAATTTAAATCCTAAGTAAAGACCCAATCTCAAAGGATATTCACTGAGGGCTATAATACACTGTTTCAGAAACTATATTTCAACTTTCACAAGAGTTAACTTAACTTATTGATGCTATTACATATTAGCATGTGTAATGTTCAGCTATATAGACGATAAACCTCTACATATATGCAAAAAGTTACAATATACTAAGGTAATCTACATATATACAGTACAAGATACAATATACTAACTTAAAGGTAATCTAATATGATATAAATAATATAATATAAATAATTCATATGGCTCCAAGAAAGGAGTTTTTCTACCAAACGGAGATCTAAATAAAAAATCCTTTAATTTAAAATGCGTTTTATACCCTAAACTTTATGATACTATGCCCATTCTGTTGCTAGGTGCTTGATACTATGATATAACATTTAGTATTTTATATCTAAATGCCCAAATCAACTCTAATTAAAATCGTGCACTATATATATAGGCTGTTAAGCTAGACAATGGACCTCTATAAAGGTTGTTTAAAACAACTGATATTAGATCCAATTGAGATATGCCATTTTGAAACATCTAAAAATACAATGTAGTTCAAAAATACACTTGTCAATATAGACTGTATATTTCCATTTCTTCTACTACTAAAGTAGTTAGTACATGTGAGGTCATGTGCAAACTCTCAAACCTTACTCCTACTCCAGAGGAAAACCTTACATTTTATCATGAGATTCACAGAGGGAGCTATGGCACACTACGTATATGTTTCCCAAATCATTCGTTTCCATACAACTGCATACATTGTGACTTTCAATTGGGTAAAATTGGTTTGGCAAATTGTGCCACCATATTTGACTTGTTTGACACAAATAGAGGACCCGGCCACGCCAATCCCGACCCTCGCTAATGTGAATCGCGTTAATCCGAACCTTCGCAAATCCGAATGACAAATTTTGGTCTTAAGCACACGATTTCAGGCTAAATATGTGTAATGGCGTCTATAACCAAGGCCAAGTGAGTGCATAAGACCCTATCTGTTGATCCTAAACTGAAGCTGCTCGACCTGATCGGAAAGAAATCCTATACTGTGCTCTGCGACGAAAATTGAGCGTTTATAATGAAGACTACTGTACTAACGTCATCTATAGCACATTTTGTGAAACTTTTACTAACCCGAACAGATTCACTAATCTGAACACATTCCGGTTCACTGTATTCAAAAAAACAGGTTATCACATCAACCGAACTGGTAGCAATGTGAGTTCAGCACGACAGGTTAATTCAATTTCTTCAAACTAAACCTTTGCTAACTGTTCTGTACTACATTTTGTCTATTCAAATATATTACTGCAGTGTTTTACATGTGCATGTAAGTAGTATATAACATTTCGAATTAACACTTGCCAAGGTTGAAATATTTCCTCATTCAAATAATCTTTAAATATCATTCAATGCAGATGGGCAAGTTATAAAACCCAGAATTGGGAAACGAAATGAAACTGGAAACACAATAGAACTTTATATATTCTCAGTATTTATATTTAGAGTAGTTTAAATTTTGGTAACTTGGCTACGGCGTTGCCTCTTAAAAGTTTTGAGTGTCAGTTTATGCCAGTAGTTTCTATCTCAAACAAGATTTTAATTTGTCAAGTAACAGAAATTTAGTCACATTCAGTTGGTTTTTCGTTACCCAATTTAACCAGTTCTCTTCTCTCCTGATCAGTGTACAATTAAAGCATTCCATAAAGGAAATAATACCTAAAATATAGCTTTTTGGAGATTCTATGATGTGGCTGAATAGTACTAGTTATACCATTTAAGAATTATTGTCCATAAATGCAAGTTAAGAAGTATGTGGGAACACTAACTCTAGCTGTCTGCTGGAGAGTAGAGAGGGTTTGCTATTGAGAGGGTGCAATTATACTAAATCTATAGGAAAATCAATCCATGATTTACACATACAGTAACATACTGTCCGTTGAATGAATATTGGCCATTTTTCAAAGAGTCCATTCCACTCTATTAGTTATTAACCAATAAACAGTCATACTACATTTCAACAAGGCAAAACACTTCTATACAGGATAAAAGAAACAATATCTACAGACTTGACCATTTTATCAAGTGCTGCCATGTCATAACCATGGCTATATACTAAGTGATGGCTTGCAGGGATAAATTTTGACAGTCAATGATTACTCATTAAAATTTAAAAACAGCTTCTCTCACAACTTAATCACTCGGAAAGTTTCTGTGTGGCTAGGTTGCTGCATTATTATTATTATTTTTAGGTGGACTTTCCATATCATTATATAACTTAATCACTATACAGCTAATGCATGCACTCCATGTTCCATAGCAACCTCACCTCCTCCCTGTACAGCTACAAAACGAAACCTGTCCACGACATTAGTGTCATTAGATTCATTTTGGATTCCAATCATTTCCACTACATATTCTGACAAAGGTTCTACAGGATACAGATGATTGTACATTGTGAATTGTGTAAAAAAGTATTAGGCAGCAGACACCAAATATACATTAACCTGTAAATCATGACTCAAACTCACTTAATCCATTGATTACATTAACACCTGTGGTACTATTCAATGAAACAAATACTGCTACATCTGAATGTGAATTTAGACCTTTAGCCTGACTTACTACTAGCTGATACCCAATGAAAGATCGATGTTGAGGAAATGTCCATCTTATGATAGCAGAAGTGCTATTTGTAACTTCAACATCCCACACTGTATAGAAAAGTACATGACATCTGTTATGTCATCTGTGATATGAATTCTTCTATAGATTTATGTATTCCATTATGCATAGCAGAACTGAATATAACAGATGCTCCCTTCAAACTTCTTCTAAAACAAGTAATTAGTTTCTATTAATCCTATACCTAGAGGTGATTTACATGATTCATCAGACAAGCTGATATTCTTAGATCCAGTTAATGTCTGTGGGAGGAGGCATCTTAACTAACTGGTGGTTAGGCACCAATATAGCCATAAGAGTGTTAAGTACTTATATTTCTATAGCACAGATTAGGTTTCAATAATAGTTGTCATGGTAACCATGAATGGGTGAAATTAGGAAATTACATGAAACATTGAATAAGTTCAATATCAGTTCATTCAAGTATTACCTACCTTTACATACCACACCAACATCCCAACTATGATCACAATAAGATGGAATGTTTTCCCATCCGCTATGTGAGCACTCCGAGAGAGACACTTCATTTCCAGTACACACAAGTGATGATAACCATATAGGACCACTTCCTCTTCCATAATCATGTTCACTAGTATCACTGTAAGTATATCTAGCTGCTGGATAACCAAGCATTCTACATGCAACATTGGCTTCTTTAATATCCCAATATTGCCAGAAACCACCACAAATGGTTCCCCATTTGCTGTTGTACAACACTTCGACTCTACCTTCCCAGGCATTAGTACCATCAACTAGTCGCACTGTAACTGGAACATGAAAAAGTATCACATTTATTACATAATGATTCATATTCAAACTATAGAACACTGCTAAAATTGAAGTGAGACAATCACAACAGTGCATGCTTAGAGCTAGGGGCATTATTTGCAACTATGTTTCATTTCACTTTTAACAATAAAGTGTTAATGGAATAACTAGTAGAGCTCATGTATGCATATAATTGATAAATATTAGTATAAAGACAATCAGATTATATATATTCTTACAAAATTACTTCAATTTCCAATAAACTTATATACCAAACAATGTCAGCATTAACAATTGCTATATATTGAAAGAAACAAGTGATATATATACACATACGGTATGCTTCAAAAGAAATGCCGCCTTGATAGTGATTGGTGAGGCTTTCACTCGGCAAGATCTCACCAAATCTTCACTAAAGCCTCGCTAGAATATCGACTAAGAAATCACCAACCGAGTGCTATGGAATCACATGTTAAAATCGTTGGGTGGCAATCCTATCAGAATTTAGTAAAAGTGTGCGTGAACTAAGGAAGAAGGATGTCAATATTGTCAAAATACACTTACTCTAGTAAACGAAACATTTCTCTACAGTCTCAAATACGGTGAAATCAAAGCTGATTTGGCCAAAGAATCAATCGATATATAGTGTTAAACTATTTTGATAACTCTATGTCTCATTAGCACTTGTCATTACCTAGTTTGCCAATCGAGGGGTGTCTCGAGCCACCATTCGACAAAATCTCGACTAAAATACCTCTAATTTGCACTTGCCTCTACGAGTGCCTCACTTGAAAATTTCGATCGGGGCATTTCTTTTGGCGTGTACCGTATATGCAAACACAACATTACAATTCAATGTATTAATCTTGTTATAGGACTGAATACTAACTGTTTTCAGTTCCTTTAGAGGAGATAACTGATGGAAACAGGAAAAATAGTGCAAGCAACAATTGCAACCTCCAACTACAAGCTCCCATTGCTGAAATGTCAAATCTTTTTTCAATTTTGAGAAATCAAGTGGTTGTCTCTATCATAAATTTAACCGTTTGACTATACTGACTGACCAGCTTATGTTTACAATCAGTTTATAAATGAATTAATTATAATTGCTGGTCAATAGGAAATTCCTGAGTAATAATGCATATTACTATGTGTTTATTGTGTTTGTGATGTACAATCATACATATTGTGAATTCTACTCGGTTGCACATGAACAACTGTCGAGTTGCAATAGTATAGAGTGCTTCAATGTTGCTGCAATTTCAAAGTGTATATAGCTCTTTTAACCCTCTCTCATCCTCACTGCCAAGTTACAAACTTCATATTTATAGAAAGTGTAGTTGTAGGATGACCTTAACAAAAAATGTGACTAGCTAAAAGTAGGTGTATAACCTACAAAACTTTGGATAAAATGATTAAGCTAAATAATTATTATACAACTACGTAAATCACAAAGATGAGAACCAATAAATTAAGACACACAGAATTGATAGAACTGTCTAAATACTCTATAAGTTCATACATAATCTATTAAGCCTTAGCTTAGTTAGTCAATAGTTCTATAGTCCTAAGACTTCACAATACCCACAATTATATACATTAGATTAAAGACTAAAGTCTTATAAAAAGTACTTTATATATTGTGTATAGTCAATCAATGCACTTCAAATCATATATACTCAAAGGTCCATGGTCTATATATGTAGCATAATTAGGAAGGCATATATTATACACTGTAGAGTTTTCAGAGTAAAAGATTTAAATTTTACACATAAGTGCTCAATTTAAATCCTAAGTAAAGAACCAATCTCAAAGGATATTCACTGAGGGCTATAATACACTTATTCAGAAACTATATTTCAACTTTCACAAGAGTTAACTTAACTTATTGATGCTATTACATATTAGCATGTGTAATGTTCAGCTATATAGACGATAAACCTCTACATATATGCAAAAAGTTACAATATACTAAGGTAATCTACATATATACAGTACAAGATACAATATATTAAGGTAATTTAATATGATATAAATAATATCATATGGCTCCAAGAAAGGAGTTTTTCTACCAAACGGAGACCTAAATAAAAATCCTTTAATTTAAAATGCGTTTTATACCCTAAATTTTATGATACTATGCCCATTCTGTTGCTAGGTGCTTTCCTGGAGCCATATTATTTATTTATTAATATTATTTACCTTAGTATATTGTAACTTGGACTGTATATAGGTTATATAAGAAACATCTGATTCAGCTAGTTCATACAACCTTAGAATTGTGAGGCCATTTTGAACCCTTAAAACACAATGCAGTTCATTAAAGCACTTGTCAATAGAGTGCATTACCCTTATAAATTATTACTAAAATGTAGAGCCAGTCAGTAAATGTGTGGTCATGTACATAACAACTCTACACCTTCACTCCCACTTCAGAGGAAAACCTTTAAATTGTGTAATTATACACGTCAACTTGTCAACATACGTAGATGGAACTAGCACTATATGAATTATATATACATGTATTTGTACAAAGGAGAGGGAGAAACTTAACAGTGCATACCACAAAATAATTCTGTTCTCAAGAATTTCATACCCTCTTTCCTCAAGTAATATGCTATTGCTAATCTGAGCATATATCCTGTGTATCAGGTTCTGCTCCTCTCCAATGATCTTAATTCATCCAAAAACAACATTGATTAACAGTCTGCTCAACAAAGACTACATCAATCTTACGTTTTATCATGAGATTCACAGAGGGAGCTATGGCACACTACGTATATGTTTCCCAAATCATTCGTTTCCATACAACTGCATACATTGTGACTTTCAATTGGGTAAAATTGGTTTGGCAAATTGTTCCACCATATTTGACTTGTTTGACACAAATAGAGGACCCGGCCACGCCAATCCCGACCCTCGCTAATGTGAATCGCGTTAATCCGAACCCTCGCAAATCCGAATGACAAATTTTGGTCTTACGCACACGATTTCAGGCTAAGTATGTGTAATGGCGTCTATAACCAAGGCCAAGTGAGTGCATAAGACCCTATCTGTTGATCCTAAACTGAAGCTGCTCGACTTGATCGGAAAGAAATCCTATACTGTGCTCTGCGACGAAAATTGAGCGTTTATAATGAGGACTACTGTACTAACGTCATCTATAGCACATTTTGTGAAACTTTTACTAACCCGAACAGATTCACTAATCTGAACACATTCCTGTAGCCTTTGGTACAATGCTATTCCGATTGGCGAGGGTTCACTGTATTCAAAAAAGAGGTTATCACAACAACCAAACTGGTAGCAATGTGAGTTCCGCACGACAGGTTAATTCAATTTCTTCAAATTAAACCTTTGCTAACTGTTCTGTACTACATTTTGTCTATTCAAATATATTACTGCAGTGTTTTACATGTGCATGTAAGTAGTATATAATATTTCAAATTAACACTTGCCAAGGTTGAAATATTTCCTCATTTAAATAATCTTTAAATATCATTCAATGCAGATGGGCAAGTTATAAAACCCAGAATTGGGAAACGAAATGAAACTGGAAACACAATAGAACTTTATATATTCTCAGTATTTATATTTAGAGTAGTTTAAATTTTGGTAACTTGGCTACGGCGTTGCCTCTTAAAAGTTTTGAGTGTCAGTTTATGCCAGTAGTTTCTATCTCAAACAAGATTTTAATTTGTCAAGTAACAGAAATTTAGTCACATTCAGTTGGTTTTTCGTTACCCAATTTAACCAGTTCTCTTCTCTCCTGATCAGTGTACAATTAAAGCATTCCATAAAGGAAATAATACCTAAAATATAGCTTTTGGGAGAATCTATGATGTGGCTGAATGGTACTAATTATACCATTTAAGAATTATTGTCCCTACTAGTCTTAAATTGAAGTTAAGAAGTATGTGGGAACACTAACTCTAGCTGTCTGCTGGAGAGTAGAGAGGGTTTGCTATTGAGAGGGTGCAATTATACTAAATCTATAGGAAAATCAATTCATCATTTACACATACAGTAACATACTGTCCGTTGAATGAATATTGGCCATTTTTCAAAGGGTACGTTCCACTGTATTAGTTATAAACCAATAAACAGTCATTCTACATTTCAACAAGGCAAAACACTTCTATACAGGATACACGAGACAATATCTACAGACTTGACTAATATATCAAGTGCTGCCACGTCATAATCATACCTATACACTAAGTGATGGCATGCAGGGATAAATTTTGACAGTCAATCATTACTCATTAAAAAGTAAATTTAAAACAGCTTCTCTTACAACTTAATCACTATACAGCTAATGCATGCACTCCATGTTCTATAGCAACCTCACCTCCTCCCTGTATAGCTACAAAACCAAACCTGTCCACGATACTAGTGTCATTAGATTCATTTTGGATTCCAATTATTTCTGCTACATATTCTGACAAAGGTTCTACAGGATACAGATGATTGTACATTGTGCATTGTGTAAGAATTAGGCAGCAGACACCAAATATTATACATAAACCTGTAAATCAGGACTCAAACTCACTTAATCCATTTATTTCATTAACACCTGTGGTACTATTTAATGTGATATTTGAAACAATTACTACTCCATCTGAATGTGAATGTAGACCTTCAGCCTGACTTACTACTACCTTATACCCAATGAAAGATTGATGTTGAGGAAATGTCCATCGTATAATTGCAGAAGTGCTATTTGTAACTTCAACATCGATCCACACTGTAGAGAAAAGTACATGACATCTGTTACATCATCTATGATATGAGTTTTTCTATATATAGATTTATGTATTCCATTATGCATAGCAGAACTGAATATAACAGATGTTCCCTTCAGACTTATTCTATAACAAGTATTTAGCTTCTATTAATACCATACCTAGAGGTGATTTACATGATATAAGTATAAGTAAAGGAGGTTTTAATCCTTTTCGTTCGTTCAATGTTTGACGCTAAGGAAGAGAAAGCTAATTTTAGGCTAGAAAACGAAAGCTACCCGAGCATCCGCTATTTTTTGACAGATATATATATATATAAGGTTACGAACAGGAAGCCATATGTTAACATTATATCTGAAAACAATATACCAAAAAGGAAAAATGTGTCACGTTATTACACAACTCGAAAAAGAGTAAGATAATCAACAATAAATGGAAATGATGTAGAGTTTCAATTTCACTACAAGTAAAAATTCATGAAAATACAACAAAAAGGAGTTCTACGAGTCACTCAAGAAGAAACGGAGACTACAAGGACAGGACAGTAGACTTGGCCATTGGTGAATCGATAGCAATAAAGTCCAAGTCAAGAGTGTAGAATGCAATCGTTGTATAGAGTTGGTATTTGCTCCTAATTAGGCACGAGTTTTGGCAAGATGCGTATTAAAGATTCCTTGAGTATCTTAATTTATTGAGACTCAGCAATAATTGTATTTAAAAACAAATGGAACCTTTCGACCCGGAGATCTTCATCAGGAAGAGGGGATTACAAGCCCTTTAAATAGCAGTCGTCATTACCTCGTTTGCCAATTGAGGGGTGCCTCGAGCCACCACTCGACAAAATCTCAACTAAAATATCTCTAATTTGCACTCGCCTCTACGAGTGCCTCGCTTGAAAATCTCGATCGAGGCGTTTCTTTTGGCATGTACCGTATATGCAAACACAACGTTACAATTCAATGTATTAATCTTGTTATAGGATTGAATACTAACTGTTTTCAGTTCCTTTAGAGGAGATAACTGATGGAAACAGGAAAAATAGTACAAGCAACAATAGCAACCTCCAACTACAAGCTCCCATTGTTGAAATGTCAATTCTTTATTCAGTTTTTGAGAAATCAAGTGGTTTTCTCTATCATAAATTCAACCGTTTGACTATACTCACAGACCAGCTTATGTTTACAATTAGTTTATAAATGAACTAATTATAATTGCTGGTCAATAGGAAATTCCTGAGTATATAATAATACATATTACTATATATGTGCTTAGTGTGTTTGTTATATATTGTGAATTCTACTTGGTTGCACATGAACAACTGTCGAGTTGCAATAGTAGAGTGCTTCAATGTTGCTACAAATTCAAAGTGTATATAGCTCTTTTAACCTCTCTCATCCTCACTGCCAAGTTACAAAATTCATATTTATAGAAAGTGTAGTTGTAGGAATGACCTTAACAAAAAATGTGACTAGCTAAAAGTAGGTGTATAATCTACAAAACTTTGGATAAAATGATTAAGCTAAATAATTATTATATAACTGCGTAAATCACAAAGATGAGAACCAATAAATTAAGACACACAGAATTGATAGAACTGTCTAAATACTCTACAAGTTCATACACAATCTATTAAGTCTTAGCTTAGTTAGTCAATAGTTCTATAATCCTAAGACTTCACAATACCCACAATTATATACATTAGATTAAAGACTAAAGTCTTATAAAAAGTACTATATATATTGTGTATAGTCAATCAATACACTTCAAATCATATATACGCAAACGTCCATGGTCTATTCATGTAGCATAATTAGGCATATATTATACACTGTAGAGTTTTGAAAGTAAAATATTCAATTTTATATTTTATACATAAACTTTTACTCAATTGAAATCCTAAGTAAAGAACCAATCTCAAAGGATATTCACTGAAGGCTAATACACTGATTCAGAAACTATATTTCAACTTTCACAAGACTTAACTTAACTTATTGATGCTATTACATATTGAAATATATAGCATGTGCAATGTTCAGCTATATAGACGATAAACCTCTACATATATGCAAAAAGTTACAATATACTAAGGTAATCTACATATATACAGTGCAAGATACAATATACTAAGGTAATCTACATATATACAGTGCAAGATACAATATACTAAGGTAATCTACATATATACAGTGCAAGATACAATATACTAAGGAAATCTAATATGATATAAATAATATAATATAAATAATTCATATGGCTCCAAGAAAGGAGTTTTTCTACCAAACGGAGACCTAAATAAAAAATCCTTTAATTTAAAATGCATTTTATACCCTAAACTTTATGATACTATGCCCATTCTGTTGCTAGGTGCTTTCTTGGAGCCATATTATTTATTTATTAATATTATTTACCTTAGTATATTGTAACTTGTACTGTATATAGGTTGTATAAGAAACATCTGATTCAGCTAGTTCATACAACCTTAGAATTGAGGCCATTTTGAACCCTTAAAACACAATGCAGTTCATAAAAGTACTTGTCAATAGAGTGCATTACCGTTATAAATTATTACTAAAATGTAGAGCCAGTCAGTAAATGTGTTCATGGTCATGTACATAACAACTCTACACCTTCACTCCCACTCCAGAGGAAAACCTTTTAATTGTGTAATTATACACGTCAACTTGTCAACATACGTAGATGGAACTAGTACTATATAAATTATATATACATGTATTTGTACAAAGGAGAGGGAGAAACTTAACAGTGCATACCACAAAATAATGCTGTTTGCAAGAATTTCATACCCTCTTTCCTCAAGTAATATCCTATTGCTAATCTGAGCATATATCCTGTGTATCAGGTTCTGCTCCTCTCCAATGATCTTAATCCATCCAAAAACAACATTGATTAACAGTCTGCTCAACAAGGAAGACCACATCAATCACAGACAAAGATGTAAAAGTATACTGAAAAATATTATTTTTTGCTCTTTACTCTGTTAGGCCAGAAATGTTTTTCTGTGCTCTAAGCTTGCCAAAATGTCTGAATAAGATCATCATGAGAGCGATTGACTTCTAACACATTCGTAATTTAAGAACAATTTAAGCTATAAGATAAACAGAATGCATTAGTTTTCATAAAACGAGAGTAACCTTAAAATTTTAGGCGTCCATAAAACTCACCTCATCATCTAATTCCCCTTAAGAAAGATTTACAGAGTGACCGTTACGCAGCTCCTGGGAATACAAGTGTAATTGTTCAAGTTGAAGGGCGTGGCCAAGAAAATGGCCGGTTATCCGGGTTTACATAGGAAAGATATCTAGGATGTTCGATATCAACCAGTTTATCTCTGGCTTTGCGGGAGGTGCGTAGAGCAGAGAAAAATTAGAGTGAAATGAATGTAATATTGATATTGCTTACCCATATTTTGAAGCATTTGTCTTCGTCTTATTACTAGGTCTCGCCGATCTATATATATAGCTAGTCGTAGGCCATCCCTTTGATACAGTAAAGGTTAGTCTGAAGTGCGTGTGATGGTGCGACATGTGTCCTGTCTGGGTGGGTTTTGCTTCAAAATCTTAGCTATATTACTAGTTCGCGCTTTAATCATGAATGTAGGCTACCTTTTTTGACTGACACACACGGGGTCTTTCTAGCTATGTACACACACTACAGAGATGTATACATGTGATGTAATAACAAGCTGAATTTGTACTTGTTGCACTTGCAGTTGGTACCTACATGTGTATATGTATTAAATGTATTAAAATATCAAGCACCACATGCAGCACATACTGGGAGCTTCACTTAGCTAACATAATTAACTGTTCAAATAGAAATAGAAATCAGTGTCTACACAGTAATTAAAATAAACATTCATTATTCACAGCAAGATTGGCTCAGAAAGAGGGGTTGCATCATAGGTTGGTACAGCCATAATTGTATTCATAGTTTTAATGGCATTCATTTATAACTAATATGGTTGTGCCACTTCAGTATTATGCATCCAAGATTATAACTTAATTTTAGTATATATACTGCTTCTGTATGGTTAGCCTTATTGTATGATTGTCTTCTGTTGTTCTTTTTTCCAGATGTACTAGTCACTGTTGCAACCACTGCCTATTCTACTTTTAATATCATTTTTTAATGTTCTCTATACATATTGTGTTGTGTGCATAATGTGTATTTCTTTGTATAGGTGAGACTACAGATACAGGGAACACATCAGATGGCTGCTCAGTACAAAGGACCCATTGACTGCTTATAAAGATAGTGCAGGCTGAAGGGGTAAACAGTATACATGTACATAACTATGACCTTAAACTGAAATGACAAGTGAAAGCACCATTTGAGGTTATACATTTAGGACATTTAACCACTGGTTGTAATTAGTATAGTCACCTCCCTTTGTACTCCTATACATACTCTACTCCAGCTGCTATACTAAGTCTTTTCACTGATATGAAAATTAATCTTACCCCATTTTCCTGTATATATATATGTATGTATTTATATGTACAGTTGATGTGCATCGAGCATACCAGCAATGTGCGGTACACATATAGACTATAAATGTTCCTTGACTTATTGCTTAAGTAAAGCTTTAGATGACAATACACTTTTCATACCAATTTTATTCCTTTCTCCATTTAGCCAGTAGGTACATTTAAAGTAAATGTATCAATATATACTTATATTAACTAATGAATTTTTATATTTTATAGAAGGGCAATAATGCTGTAATCTTTTTTTCTCATCTTTAACCTTTGTGTAGGGTATATATATATATACGTATTTCTATTATGTATATATTTTGTATATAGTATAATGACAACTATATATATAAATTTGTTTAGAGATACAGAGAGCAATGTTCTACATATATATAGCAGCAGCCAAGATTAACCACATTTACATTGACCTTTCACTACGATCTGACGTTGGGGCCATAGAGTATTCCAAACTATCCCTTGAATTTCCTTTCTTCTTACTTCTATACATACATAAATATGTGTATATATACAGCTACACCACATTACCATACGTATATAGCAATGGTCTGCATGGTAATGGAGGGGCATTATCTACAGTATATTGATATAGGATGATAAACAGCGAGTAACGTTTATACAGAAAGTGAACCGATCACTGAAATATATAGTATGTAGTTATTTTTGCATGTAAAAGTAAATTTTCTCTTTATTAGCCAATTCTGCAAGGGCACCTGAATGCCATGGCAATGGACAATAAAACAGTATCAGCCTATTAGTCTACACTTTTACCAAAATTATACGTATTGGTCAATCTTGGCTTCACTTCTGCCATATAATTCATCTTGGATTGAAAAGTGCATCCACTCCTAATTGACATGCCCTATCGACAACTATTCAAATGAGCACTATGATATGAATATATATTGAAGAAAGTTGTCAGTGGACGAGAAACTATTGCATATATAGACTCATATACTTATTCCATATTTAAAATATAATATTATCCTAAGGATAACATTCCATGTGGTTATATATATATACGTATACATACTCTGGAGGTGTACATTGTAAAATATTATGTAAACTTACGTAACAAATATAACTACTCCAATCACAATAACAATAGTGATTATCAGAAGTGTACCGACTACTAATGGAACTACAATGGCAGCAATGTTAATAGCAGCAGTCCCTAGTGAAGGAGTGGCACTTGAAGAGTTGGGTGCCTGAATAGAATTAGAGGTATGTGAGATGCATGTAAAGTTGGCAAAAGTCACACAGGCCTGTCTCTCTAACATTGATAAGTACTTTGAGCTTTCAATAAAGTCGTAAGGTGTAGTTTTAGTTGTGCATGTTCATTGATCTGGTTACTTCACTAACTGAGCTATCAGTAACAAATTCAATGATTTGGACATACTGCCCTCTGGATGCCTGGCGTCCCATCAAGACTTCATATTACCCATGATTTTCGTATGTAAGTGTATATGAAGTATGTTTTATATAGGATACTATATATATACAACTAACCTGAATAACAGCAAAGCTGGTAAGATGATCACATTGACAGTACAAGAATTCAGAAGTTTCCCTTAACACCTCGCAACCATTTTCAGACCAGAAACCTAATCCATCTACAGGATATATGTATAGTATGTATGTGATATATCTATGTGCATACTGCAGATCTATACATTCATGCATGGGACTCATACTTACATATGTACATATATATATTACATATATAGTTCTGGTTGCATTCATTGAATCGGAAAGTCTGCTTATTTGAGCAATGAAATTGTATTGGGTTGAATGTTTTGAACCGTAGGTCTTCATCAGCAACAATGAGAAATAATTACAATCGGTGGTTTAAATAGAAATGACACGAGTTGAAAATTAAATGAATCAAATTGCACCAAGTGAAAAAAATTTTAAAGTGTTAAATGATGTCCTTACAATTTAAACCACCATTTGTAATTATTCGGGTCGAAACGTTCAACCCAATGCAATTACTGTACAAATTTGTTGCTGATAGCTCCATAAACAGATTTTCAGGTATGTCTTAGTATGTCCATAATAGTTTTATCCATCAAGAAATGCACCTGAATCATCCCAAAACATGCATGTCATCCTCATGTTCTCTGCAGCATTCTGTAAAATAAATGCAAGTATATAGATCGGTAGAAAATGTTATGACTATGGTACCATTATAAAGTTATTAAGTTTACCATTTTCTTTGTTAATCTGAAGCTGACTGGATCTATCAAATCAGATACAGTTTCTCCTAATATATATAGTGTCAAAGAAAACACTGAACTGGACACAATCAGGCTTCTATTTCTTCCAGAAAAGATTGTTTCAGATATTATGGCACTGCTGACACGAGCTGCAGTTGTACTCAAGCTTCCAAACACAGAACGAGGAATGGTAGCCTCAGCATCACTTCTTCCTGGATGGCTCACAGAGAAACCAGTTGATGGTATGTTTCCAATTTCTATTTGACTGGCAAATAATGCAAAATGTTTCTGTTGAGCTGCAAAACTCTCACCATTTGCCAGATTAATGTTACTGTTGATATTTTCAAATATATTCTCAATCCTACATTAATAGCCTTAATTTATATCCATAGCCTTAAATTATATGTATACTATATATAGTGAACTTTATATGGACAAAAGTACATTGAATTTCATGTATATACCTATTGGCTATTTCCGAAGTTTCACTAGTTTCCTTCAAAATGTTTTCATCAGCAGAAAGTAGCATGTCAACAAATTTCAGTATATTTATTCTTAACTATTGAAGAAGGAAGGAGACATCGATCAAGTAACATAATTATAACTTAATATATACGTACTTATGTCAAAATATGAAAATATTCTGTATACTATATGTACACACCATTGGATTGTTGACTACACTGGAATCCATTGAATTGGCAATGGCATTAGCAATAATTGCCACATCACCAGTTTTGAGTTTTCCAATATCTATGTTTGCAAATACATCTTCTAAACTGTCACCATCCTAATTAACAAATATAATGCAATTGTATGTCTTTTATACTTAAAAATATGAGTATATTAAACATTAAACATTTGCATAATCCATAATATTATGTTCAATGAATACGTATATGTACGTATATTGTTTGTTCTTACTATGCAAAATGCTTCCAAGGCTTCTCCAATACAGGCAGCATAATCAGTTTCCATCCATCTTCCATCCTCACTACATCTTTTAAAGGCAAATTGTCCACGTGTTAACTCTGGTGAATTGTCACAGGGGCATTGGATTCTTGCTTCATCTCCATATGGTGTCATTGGCCAGGTAAAAAGTTTATTCAACTCTCCAATCCTCTCATTTATGGTGAGGCAAGGAGTAGCTGTAAGAGAATATATAACAGGACCATAGGCAGAAAATTGGCAGGGGGTTCTTTTTCGAGTGGTGGACTATTTTGCATCCCTGGCTGGGAATTACATAGTATATTCTGTCTGATATTGGCTCTGGCAGGCTTGGGGACTCAGTTACAACTTTAATTCACTGCACAGTAATTATGTTGGTACAACATGTTCCTAGTTGAGCTAGAATAATTTTAATACCTATAACTTACATATAATATCATAATAATTATTATAGTGGATTTCTTTGCATATTGATCTCAATGCTTTAGCAGGTGTTTGCTGCCCTCTTTCTCTCACATTATTTTTGCAAATCGATCGATGACCCATGATCAGTATACTTTTCACCGCAGATAGACACAGGCGAATTACAATACCTCATGTGCAAACACTCTCACAGCTGCTACTACATCGTGTACATACATACGTACACATGTACTACAAAATTAATAGCTCACATACGTGTACTGTGCAGACGAGTGCATTCGCAGAACTGCACGTTGGCTCGTTCTATTTCCTGATAAACTTATAATTTGCAGACCTAAGGGTGGTTCATCCGAACCCCCTTCCCCTGCCTACGGGCATGTATAAGAATTTATTACTTCCCTTCCTACCTCATATATAAGCACTTTTTATAATTGCCTTTGCAGGTTACTATATACATACATACTTAAGCAATCTATCTGTACTTCATTAATTCTATTTATGCATTGCAGCTGCACTATATTTTACAGTATAAAGGAGCATATTCACAGTAACACATTACTTACAAGGTGTAGTTGTTGGAGAAGGACTGGGTTTCACACCTAAATTTAATGTAATATATAGAAAAAATGGATAATATATATATTATCGTTACAATAATACAGTTAGTACTATAAAAGAGGAATCTTATGTATACGTACGATGCAGACTGATATTGATAAAATATCTAGATGTTATACACTTATTGTACAAATCTTAACCTCCCTCCCTGCATGCATTCATTTTAAAGTGGTAAATTTGGGTTGATTTTGTTTTATATACATTTGTGTATATAGGTGATGAAGGACAATACTGTCTTGCAAAAACTAGAGAGAATTGCAGAGTCCAATTTATACTCCTGGTTACTCATTTAAAACTACCACAAGATGGCCCAGAAACTGCAACCTTCATAAGAAGTATATACATATATGTACATATACGTATAATTTTGTCTGTCATATTTGCATGTGTGGGTGAATATTTAGGCAAAGTCTATATAGGGAGTAATTAACATAATTAATTCGAAGTTTGAGCTAAGACAAAGGTTATTTTCTTAATCAAGGGTTGAACCTTTTTAACCTCATGTCAGCAATAATCATATACGTATTTACAATAAAGGAATCTAGAGCTCTATATGGTAGGAAGGATACAAAAGGATATACACAATAACTTTATTGGTAATGATGCAAGCCAGTACTAGTGTTATTTTAAACTCACCAATTTCACAACTGCTCCCTCTGAATGGATAGGGACAGGAACAGAACCCATCAAAACAAGATCCATTGTTTTGACAAGGGGGAATGCCTGCATTGATAAGATTAATGGGTACTACAGTAAATATATATCAATCTACTAATTTTGTACATGTAGCATAAAATTCAAGCCTATATACATAAACTGATAACATTAATATATTATGGATGTATTTCTATATACACATACGTATATAATATATATTATATAGCTTACACATTCGTTCATTGCAATTAAATCCCATGTAATTTTCTTGGCAAACACAAGACTCAGTGACGTTATCACATTGTCCATATAAACATGATTGTCCATTAAATTTGCAGTATTTTGTTTCTGGGAAATGTAAATCACTGTCAAAATGATTAATTTACACTCAGATATCAGTTGATGTATGTATGCAGAATATATCTTATACATATATATTTGGTATATACTATATACATGCCTAATTCACAGCTCTTTCCATAGTAATCATAAGGACAATAGCAGTAACCATCAAAGCAGGAGCCATTATTCTGACAGATTGGTACACAAGACCTGTACTGACAATAAGGAGGTTCAAAACCTTGTTTGCAGTTACACCTTTGACTAGCTACATCACAAGTCCCATTAAAACAGTAGTAACCTCCACAAGCAGGACCAGGAGCTAAAATGAATACAAAAAAGAATAAAAGATTTGGGATTTCAAGTCAATTTACATGCAACTCACGTGTTTCACATCTACCACCAGTAAACCCATAGGGGCAAATGCATTTCCCCTCAAAACAAGATCCATTATTTAGACATTCAGGAACACCTGCAAGTAGATATACCAATTTTTCATGCTATATAAGAAATAAAATAAAATATAATACTGTAGTATAAGTTTATTAGCTCACAAATCTCTCTTCTACATTCAGCTCCAGTAAACCTTTCTGTGCATATACAGCTATTAGTTTTTGTGTCACAATTCCCATTGTTCCAGCAGTAGCTCCCATTACAAGCTGGTCCAGGAGCTGAACATAGGTATACATAATGGAGAAATATAAACCCCTAAAATACACACACATGTGTATGAACACAAGAAAAAAAGAGTGTTGATCTCATTGTCTTTCTCAAGCTTCCTAAGTTTATTGACTGTTTGTTTGCATATACGTATATAAAAATTTGCAGGGTGTGGCCTATATATACCTAATTAAAGTATACGTATATAAATGTACTGTTTCTGTTACATATATATGTACATTATAATTAATTTATAAATATTTGTCTTACGAATGTTGCATGTTGCCCCGTTAAAACCTTCAGTACAAATACATCTATTGTCATTACAGTAACCATTTTCACATGCTGGATCACCTAATGTATTTAAGAAAATATCTAAAATAATAGCTTTAATTTGATGAATAATTATACTGATCTTACATATTTCTTCATCACATGTTTCACCAGTGAAATTCTCTAGACAATGACAAGTTCCATTCATGCAGCTACCTCCAAAGAGACAATAGCCAACACAGCCATATGTCTCTATATAAGGATAAACAAATCAACAAGTATATAGCTCATTATATAAAGCAATTGACACATGCAAGCCCTTAATTCTGCATAATATACCTTACATACATGTACGTGTATATGTATAATGCATGCATGTCTTTCTCCTTACTTGTTTCACAATATTTACCAGTATATCCAAAGTAACACCTACATTCATTTCCCAGGCAGGTTAGGGTGCCATTGCTGTTACAGTAAGTATTACCTATATATATAGTGATAGTCATAAAGTGGACATTTTATACGTATTACATATAATTGGAGGTATATTATATATTTAAGTATATATGCAAACTTACAAATCGTATCTTGACAGGCATATCCTGTGTATGGATATGAACATTCACACTGATTGTTAACACAGGTACCATTATTGCTGCAAATGTAGCTGCCACAAACCTCCTCTTCTGTATATATATAATATAGAAACAGAATGGATGGACAACAGCATCCATGCATGTGTCTTAAGGTAAGCTCGATTACCTATTTCACAAGATCTTCCAGAATAACCAAATGGACATGAACAGTAGCCATCATAGCATGAGGCATTATTTTGACAAGGAGGATTACCTGGCAATAAATATATTCATACAATTAAAGCTTTATTGAATACATGACAATGTACAGTATGAAAGTACAGATATTATACTCACAATCTCTGTTTCTACAGAATGGTGGAAGGTAGCCAACAGGACAGTCACAGCCATCACCGGCATCATTACAGGTACCATTATTGAAGCAATATGATCCAGCACAGGCTGGTCCTGGTGCTATAATGTAGAAAACTTTAATTTATAATAAATATGTATATACAATAGTCAATCATTGTTTTGTATGTGACTATGAGTATATATATATATATTCTATTTCAAACAGTCAATTTTGTTGAAGTTTGTGTTACGTGTACAAAGGCTCAAAATTCAGATTTACTTGCAACAATAAACGTAACAAATTTATATATGAAGTAATAGGGAGTAAGTATATATGAAATAATAGGGAGTATGTATATATGAAGTAATAGGGAGTATGTATATATAGAGTTCATCTCATAGACCACCATTGCATGGGACTAACCGAAAAAAAAAGTATTTATAAAGAGCTTATCACAATACCAAGATTAGGATTAAGAAAAAATAGTTTAAAAATAAAAATAAGAAATTGAACAAATCTTAGTCTTTGGTAGTTTTAAGGGAAGATTGTGCCAAAGATTACAATCGTAATTCAGGACAGCAAAGTGGTTGTATTTTCAAAATGAATTAAGTAAAATTCTAAAATATATATACAGTATATAGGATCTTTCCTGGGGCTACAATATTATGGTTGTTTTTTAAGATATATAGTCGCTTTAGTGTGGTGGTCATTAAGCACAAGATTCAGCTATATATGTACGTACAGTAAACTATTACAACTAACCATCTTCACAACGTCTACCACTAAATCCAAAGTTACAACTGCAGTAATTTCCTCCATAACAACTTCCATTATTCTGACATGGAGGATCACCTGATCATATAAAAAGGTACAATCTGTATATAGTTGATCATTGTATATACACAATATATAGATCAATGATTCAGTCATGACAAAGCAAAAAAATACTTTGAACTTTGAAGAATGATGCACATTATATACATATATATTGCCTTATACAGACCATGCATTGTAATATAACTTACAAAGATTTTTAAGACACTGGGGTCCAGTAAATAGATTAGTACAAGAACAGATGCCATTTTCACAAGTGCCATTATTGTAGCAGATTATATGGCTTTCAGAATCACATACGTTTAATTCTGTAGTATATGTACATGATGAAAGGAGTGTCATTGAAGCTATATATTAATAAACAATCATGTATATACAAACAAACTAAATATCTTTTCAAATTTTCAAGAATAAGTCGTTAGGGTTATTAAAGCTTGTGATAATAAATATTACTGCTCCCAAAACTCAAATTACTTAGCTGCTTTGTTGGGTTACATTTAGTCATAATCCTAACGACTATATGTACATGCATCAATTATATAATTGCATTATTATCTAGGAGGCTGAAATGATATAATATATCAGTGAAGTATAACATATGCAATATTATGTTACAGTACCACTTGCAATCTTCCTTCTCTGTAACCAATAATTTGGAATAGACAATACTAGACATGCAGATGGATATGTTAAAGGACGAAGCATGCATGTGTTTCTGGAGACTTGTTTGCACACACAATTACCTATCTCACAAGATCTTCCAGAATAACCAAATGGACACGAACAGTATCCATCATAACAGGAGGCATTATTCTGACAAGGAGGATTACCTGAAGTGATATGGTGCAGTCTTTGTTAATTGCATACATTATGAACAATTAAATGAATGTTTCGACCCATAGGTCTTCATCAGCATTAATGAGGGTAATATTGTTACAACTGCTAGTATAAATATAAGAGGTTAACAGGGAATAGTGGTGAATGGAAGGGGGAAACTGGATCCAAATTAAAATTGAAATGTATCATGCAGACAGAAGTAAAATAAGTAATAATATAACATACGTAAATGTGTTAAAGTTTGAAGTTTCAGACATTATATATACAGATATTATATACTCACAATCTCTGTATCTACAGAATGGTGGAAGGTAGCCAACAGGACAGTCACAGCCATCAGCAGCAGCATTACAGGTACCATTATTGAAGCAATACGATCCAGCACAGGCTGGTCCTGGTGCTATATACATATATTACACGTGCAATTGTATATATAGCAAAGTGTTGTGAGTCTATATACATATATAACAAACATTTTTCTTATATAATCTGTGTAGGCATGCAAATAATATCAATAATTCTTATCTATATATATATGTATACGTATATGCAACTAACCATTTTCACAATATCTGCCACTAAATCCAGAGGTACAACTGCAATAATTCCCCCCCAAACAACTTCCATTATTCTGACATGGAGGATCACCTGAAGATAGATATGTAAAACTTTCAGAATAATGCAACCAAGACATTGAGTATTGTATATTAAAACATCTTTTTAAGAAATATAAACATATAGTAATGTATAACTCACAAAGATCTGTAAGACACTGGGGTCCAGTAAATTGTTCAGTACAAGAACAGGTTCCATTTTCACAAGTGCCATTATTGTAGCAGATTATATACTTCTCAGCACCACACACATTCAATTCTGTATATATAATGATGAAAGGTTTGATTGATTGCATACATAAGACTAGCATTCAATATTAAGTGTTAGTGAAGTATGATTTTAAAGATTATAGAACAAAATTAATGTATGATGTTATACAAATTGCAATCTTCAACCTGTCTAATTATTTTGACAATTAAGAGACAAAATATACATTAGAAGATAATTAACTGACATACGTATATATCATGCACCTTATTCAATTTTTGGCACCAAAATTGTGTATATAATTAGACTTCTATATATAGATTTCACAAAGAGAGCCAAGGACTCACAAAAGATCACACCTAGAGAAGATCAGGAAGACAAAGATTTCCATCGTCACTGATGAAGGGTGGAATTCCCAAAAACAGCTGTCTGTCCCAGTGAAGAAGAAAAGAAGCATAGGAGGAGAAAACTCGTATATCCAAAGCTCTCATAAGGCATATATATATATATATACGTAGTTCCCTTTGGGCTTTAAATTTACTCATATGTAGAGGTAGCATCTAAGAAAACAGTGTGTTAGAAATCATGAAATGTGGACAAATATTAGTGGATTTTAGTTGATAACTTGTGATTAGATGCAAGGTTTCCTCACAATCATTCAGTAACTGTAACAGATAAATGAAGTCTGGATAACAATGGTCTCTCAGCAAATATGCATGTCATTTACTTTGATGAATTGAAAATTGTGCTATATATATTAACTTTATAATAGTTGAGTAGAGCTAGTATATACATTGAGGTCATTTTTGTGACATTTTCATAATCGTTAAATTAATGAACATTTTGACTGTAAATTTGATAATGGCATAACAAATAAAGAAATGACGTTTAAAAGACCTTGTATGCAGTTTTTGGTGTGTTTTTATCTATTTTGCTGTATATGCAGCAAAAGTGAAATATAAATTAAAAGGAGCATACAATGTCATGGAGAACGGACCTTATATTTAACATTCTACCATAAATGTATCCATGTGTCTCGGCAGACTTGTGGTATGTTCAATTACCTATTTCACAAGATCTTCCAGAATAACCAAATGGACACGAACAGTAGCCATCATAACATGATGCATTATTCTGACAAGGAGGAATACCTGAAGTGATAGTAACATATTATAATACAATGTATGTGTACGTATAATACATGCATATACTGAAATTAAATTGTTCTGTATACATATTATATATATGTTGATAAGCAAAATATTATAATCACTGGAATGTATTATGCCAAACGTTTATTTAGTATCCTTATCATCATAGCCAAGTGTGCATGCAATTAACTCCATGCATGTAACTAGTTCAAATTTTTTGTTAAAGTATATACAGATAGCTTGACAATGTAAGAAAGTACAGATATTATACTCACAGTCTCTGTATCTACAGAATGGTGGAAGGTAGCCAACAGGACAGTCACAGCCATCACCAGTATCTTTACAGGTACCATTATTGAAGCAATATGATCCAGCACAGGCTGGTCCTGGTGCTGTAAATATATATTAAATATCTATAAAGGCTAATATAATCAATGCATGTAATATAAATATCAGTAACTGAGAAAGTGCATTCATGCAAATTATCCATCTAGAATAATATACACTATACCATTTTCACAATGCCTGCCATTAAATCCAAAGTAACAACTGCAGTAATTCCCTCCATTACAACTTCCATTATTCTGACATGGAGGATCACCTGTCAGTGGGTATATATAAGAGTTCTATAGCTAAAATATGTTAAAAGTATTATATTCATATAGTTGGTTATATTGTACACTCTGTAAACAATACAGTACTATATATACATATGTAGTATGCATTGATTAGTCATGCCAAGATACTATATAAAAAATATGCATATGTATACGTACATATACTGTTTGCATTGTAATAACTTACAAAGATTTGTAAGACATTGGGGTCCAGTAAATAATTCAGTACAAGAACAGATACCATTTTCACAAGTGCCATTATTGTAGCAGATTATATGGCTTGCAGAATCACATACATTTAATTCTGTAGTAGATAGATGATGAAAGGATTGTAAAAACAAACTACGTACATTTCTTTTTCAGATCAAAAATATGCAATTTAAATTAGTTGCTTATACGTATAAATTTTAATCATATAGTATTCCTTAGCTACGTACATATATAGGAACAGGCTTGTGATCATGTAACATATACCGTATATAAGTTTCTGAGTATTTTACCTATTTCACATCTTCTTCCAGAGAATCCAAAAGGACAGCTACAGTAGTCTGGACTAGAACATGTTCCATTATTCAAACAGCCCCTTTCACCTTAAGAAGTAAAAAATTAAAGAAGTTGCAGGGAATTGTTCCCAGAAAAGCTGGCTTTACACATTAGTGTTTTGCCACTGGCAACTGTATGGGATGGCTAAAATATATATACATATAGCAAAATAACAATACTCCAGTCCATTAATATCTCCCTGAGAATAAAAATATCTATTTGTTGTACATATATACTGATGGTTATACTTCAAATCTTACAAATTGGCTTGTCACAAGTGCTCCCTGAGTATCCAGAATAACAATTACACACTTCACCTTGACAGCTACCATAATAGCAAGTCATGTTTCCACAAATTCCTATAGATATATATAATGAACAAATGTGGTACCTTTAAGTAGTGTTGGTAATCCAGCTGCAGGCCTTGCATACTATCCAGCCTGCATCAGTATGCTCAGTGGATTTGTATCAATCAACAAAAGGTAGTTATAGAAAGAGGATCAGCCATGCATACAAAATATACATAAGCCATGCAAAACAATGAGTTGGGATTTCATTGCATGTGTAACATATAATCTTTTAAGTTTATAAATGATTTATTTTCTCCTCTACATCAGAGACATATTAAAATTTAGATCTTTTAATTTGATACACATATATACCTTATATATATATATAATGGAATGGAACAAGAACTGCTGTTAAGTAATTATTATGTTAAAACAACTCAATATTAAGTCACAATTGAGATAGATTCATTGACAGAGGTCAGTCATGTGGCTCCCAGTACTAGTGCTATCCTTTCAGGAGCTTATCAACACTTTCACATTAGAGGTCTGGCACTTCATAATTATCATTGAGCAGATCAAAGACATGTGTGTAATATATATATGTGTATATACATTGTTTTGAAACATGCATGTTGCATGACTACATCCCTACCTAGGGTACTGCTGTACTCCCTGACATGCATGGTTCTGTCAACCCAGCATTTATATATAAACGGTATGTGTCATAGCATATAACGTATATAGCTATATATATTACATATATTATACAAAGATTTTAACAACTGTACAGCTAACATATTCCTAAAAAGATCTATACCTTAATACACCAGCTATATACAGTGCATGCAAGTGTTAGGTCTCTGAGTAAACTGTATATACTTCATTTCTCCAACAGTTATGAATGTCACAGCAGTTCACTCTGCATATATACGTATACATTAATTCCTTTGCATATAGCTAGCTAGGTATGCAATTGCAAGACAGGTTTTATATTTAGTAAACTAATTTGCGGATTATTATCCTAAAGGTGTGCTTCATAATTTACCTTACCTTTTACTGGTAGTATATCGCATAATATAAAAGATAGCAGGACTACAAAGAAAATGTCTTTCTTTTCCATTTCTTCCGATTCTGTTAGATCACTCGTGTAACGAACTCCTAATATCTATAAACTATATACAGTACTCTTAATATATAGACTGACTTCCTCAATGAAAGGACAAATAGTAAAACGACATGTGGACAAGACAAGCGAATCCTTATTAGTCTATACAGAGGTTAAATCTTATCTATATAGTAAGACTATTGATTTGCTCCAAAACTATTCCTGATAACTATTATACACCTATTCGAACGTCAAACAGTAATCAGAGTGTTCGTGGCTTCCGAGAAAGTCGACACATGGCTTCCCGATGGCGCGGTAATGCATGCAGTTAAGTTGATGACAAACTGTTGTAACTATTGGATAAGTTTAAAAAAAAGGATTTTATTGAAACTGACAGGTATTTATAATATATACATACATAATACAGGTTGACCCTATTTTCATGAAATTGCCCTTATCCTTTCCACATTCCATTATGTGAATGGTAGTAATGAACAAGTCCTGGATATCGGTGCCTAAACACTTCCAATCCGGCTGACAAGGATCTTGTAAAAGAGAGACAAAATGCAAACGAGAGGTAACCTATAATAATAGCTAACTAATCAATATCTGAAAGTTTATTGTCTTAATTTTATTAGTCAGGTAATATTCATGAAAATTCTAATATACTACATGCTATTCCTATTCTGTAAAAAAGCCTATCGGGGAACTAAACCTGAAGAGAGCTTTGGATGAAGATACAGGAGTCTTTTCTTTTTTTCCTTTCTTTTATCATCTTCTCCACTGGGTTATCCATCATAATATCTTTGAGATGATTCATCTTTAGTCTTTTGAGTGTCTAGAGTTTGTTCTTTTGGAATTGGACATTTCAACTTGGGATTCCTCTTATTGCTTCTCGAGACATTCAAAAGACTATAGATGAACCATCTCAAAGATAAATTTGGCATAGTCTAAAGAAATCCCTGCATATTAGTTCATAATTGTGATGATACCTGTCAACAGTTTCCCAGTCTTCTCCGCCCCAATTTGTGCCAAATTCTGCAACATTCTGTCCACCAATCGTCTTCCAATCTGACTGGAACATTCCTAACAGTCCATGACCTAGTGTTCCCCAAACACCTGTTACAGTTACATTAACAGATTATAATATTTCGTGTAGAACAATCATGTATATACCGTAGCATACCATTCATGTCATTTTCCGTATATCCAGGACTCAGTCGGAATACAATTGGAGCATAAGCCATCCTTCCTTGTATGGTATGCTAATACAAATGAATAAAGAGAAGCTTTAATTTATATCTTATACAAATAAATTTTAACCAAGTACAGATGTAATAACAGTATAAAGATTATGGGACAGTCATTATATTTACCAGAGAAGCAAAGCATTTTTAAAAAGCTGAAGTATGTGATTAATGAGTAGTACAAGTTATAGTAAATAATAACCAATGCAGTCACTTTACCTTACGTATTGAATGTATAAAGCCAATTGGCATGGTAAGATGTAAATCTAGTGTCATTACTATCTCATCAGGATCCTTGAGAAGAAATATGTAGATGTCAATTGAAATTATCT
Source organism: Chondrosia reniformis (assembly GCA_947172415.1). Lineage (NCBI taxonomy): Eukaryota > Metazoa > Porifera > Demospongiae > Chondrillida > Chondrillidae > Chondrosia > Chondrosia reniformis. The sequence continues at coordinate 1,935,724 of OX359202.1, read as the reverse complement.
TAAATGCACCAAATAGCAGTAAATACCAACAAATATGTACGTACTTATATCATACATAAAGACTTATTGATGCAATACACTGGGTACACAATACATGTGTCATTAATCAGAATTCTCTGTGTGTATCCAACTGTTGGCATTTTTGTACATGACATTGTGCATGCCATAAGAAGCAACTCACAGATATTGAGTTTAACCCAGCTTGTAAAGCTTTCACTTTTACAAAGGCACCATACAATTTAATGTACCGACGCATATGCCTAGGAAAAAATTGTTAAATAGTTGAAGTTTAGTCTTAGATGGAAGTAATATGCACTTGTGCAAAGAAAATATGCAAAATAGAGACATAGACTACAAGTTCAATTCAAAATTTCAAAACCCGAGAATATAATGGTACACAAACAGACCTAATTTCATAGACATCCAAGATTACATCTATAACTAATCTTCCAGTGACATTTACACAAGCATATGCCATACTAACTGAGGATACAAATTTAAGGTTAAACACAGCATATTTGTTAGGGTACCCTAATCTGCTATAAGACATACGGTTTAAGCTGACTGTTTTCAAGCATTTCCGATATATTGGCATCTGTGCTGTTAAAATCACATATAATCAAAGTAAAGTTTTCATCCTTTGTCGACCTGTAGATCTGAGAGTGGTAGATGAACATAATTACATACGTAGGTATCATAAGGAATACACTAAGTCATGAGATATTCACGTATAAACCAAACACAAGTAGACATATGTAGCTACGATAGTGTCTTTTTCAGCCATTTCTAGCACTGAGACAGAAACTGGCAAAGATAATCCCCCCAAAGTGACAGTTAAGAAGGAGATTCTAAGCACAGTAGGTTTTAGCTATAGAGCGTATTCAGTTGCACAATCAATTACATTGTATTGTGGTCAGGGTACCTTGAAAATAAAGGTTTATTGTGCACATTTATTAAGAGAGACAGAAACTGGCAAAGGGAGTTATCCCTCCCAAAGTGTACAGGTTAGAGGGAGATTCTAAAGACACTAGCATAGTATATAACTTGAAGCAATGTTGAATTACAGCTATACATAATGTATAGAACTGTTGTAGTTACTTTGAAAGTTCCATTTTCAATGCAAATTTTAATTAAAGTAAATCAGTATCTTTAGAGATTTAGGATATATTTGCTGATAGCTGCAAAAAGGATTATGAGCTAGACAAGGGAATTTGTTAAATTTGAAACTCTAACGTCAGTAGTACATGTTATAATTTAAGATTTTGAAAGTGAACACTATACAGATGATGAGGGATACTGCTATTAACTGGATATTCTTCAGTAAAGTATATATAAAACTTACATCCTCCATATTCTGAATAAGATGTCTAATCCAAGTACCAAGATTTTTAACTGTGACAACAATATTTACTTTGACATGTCTCTTCCACTGAAAGCCAGAAATTGAACACAAGTCATGGTAGTCAGGTGATAAGGATTGCAGCTGTCGGCGATAGATGTACTGTGAAATGTTAGTTGGCTCTGATTGATTTCTCCAAAATATAGCCTTTAAAAAGAGCAGAGATTAATTGAACTAAAATCAGTAATAATAATGTTCAATGGCCTTCACACTTGATAGCATAATTGCTAAATAAATAACTTGCATATTTATATAAAACTCCAAGGAGCTGATTCATTTCATATACAGAAGAAAATTTGATAATTGCATATTTCCTTCAGTACCGAGGATTGAGAGGAGTCCACTATATGTATATACACAAATATTATACATAGGCCTAAATACATATGTGTACATCAGGGACATTGAGGGAGCCTAAAATAGGCATCAATGAATCCCTACATACGTATACAACTACTGCCTTCAGACACCATAACCTATATGTAGATGCAAAATCTACACTTACAAATGACATATACATATGTATACATGGCCTTGGAATCTTGAGTTAAATAGCTAACATGAAGGATTGCTCTATACACTTAGGCAGTATTATATGTGCATACCCCTTCTAGTAAGTATCTCCATCCTTTTAGACGTCCTTGTTTGGCATTTGGGGTCTCTTCTAAAAACCGTAATTGAAAATGCTTAAATCTACAAATTCAGAAACATGACATAATTGTAGTCTTATACTGCAATTCAATATATGAACACGTATTCATATGGATATACGTAAATAGCATGTTATACTAAGATATACGTACAGTATGTATCTTTAATATTTTTGTATCACTGTTTCACTGTTGCCATTAAATAGCATCCCAGCCAAGAAAAGACTTCAATCACTTAGGTAGGTGTGTAATGCTTTTAGTGATTATCAATTCTTCATATGTACAGTGTGTATTGTACAATATCATTGAATTTTCAACATGCACTTACTCTTTAGAGTATATCCTCATGACCTTAGTAAATTCATTTAAAATGAAGTTAACATTCTACAGAATGTAAAGATAAAAGAGAGATACCAAAGTCAATTAATTCTTCACAAGTTTTATACTTTTTACTTTACTAAACCACTCATCAGTCAAAGCCCTAATCAAGAATACCGATATACTTAGTTCCTAATTAATTACATCATTTTAAGAGAAAAGGGTGACTTAAATTAAGAGAACTAGTTCAATACCTCACTAATTATCTATGTAATTGAAAGTTGTGATCAAATTGATTACATCAAAATCAGTATTATAACAGAAGTTGACTTATGAGAGTAGGGGATATAAATCAGTTTTACAGACTTATCATTTAGGGAAACTTAAAGAGCTTTAGATGAGGATACCGTTTAATTGCCAACTTTTTTTCTTTTTTTCCACAGGCCAAACAAATGTTTCTTGGGTACATACGTATATAAACCTACTTCTTGTTCAATGAGAGCATTTCCTTCAAATGTGAATCTTCCATTTCTCTGCCACGTATGGTCATCTGGATAGTTTGCAGTGTAAGGTAACTCCTTCCAGCCAGTGTATCTCAGTACCTCTCGAGGGAAGGCATAAATGGGCTGATAAACACAAGATGGGAGGACCTCCTTAAGAACAGTCGCTACAGATATAGATATACGTACGTATGTATGTAGGTAGAGAGGTTGCACATAAATTATCCATATATAATAATAATATACGTATGTATATGCAAATGCAAGCCCAACGCATGATCAAGGACCAAGGAGTAATATAAATATTATACAAAATTATACTGTAGGTCTCGTTTCTGGTCGTACGTATAAACTAAGTAGAACATTTGAACCTTTAATTTAGTGACTCATGGGCCCAGTCTGGTCTAGTGCTTTTATTTTGCATGTGCCACTTAAATAAATCATTATTATTAATATTGTTATTATTATTATTAGTTTATAAGATACCTAAAATTGGGTAAATGTTTCACTGATACTATAAATTACAGTAATATACAATACGTATGAAGACAATCCAGGTCAAAGCAATCACTACAATTGTGCAGCCACTTTGGCTAGGGTCTGGGAGTTAGAGAATAACAATAGTACATTAAATTTGAGTTGTTTTTACTTACTTTGAACAATACTGTCACCAATATATTGTACTTTCATAGGTCGCTGCATCTGGTGACTTGGAAAATGTCCATTCAGTTTTGGAGGAAATGAATCATTCTTTTCTTTTGACAAGCGGCCAACTGTGTTCAAATTGATTAGATTCCTTCAACCAGTAGTCTTATAATGTAACACAGGTATTGGCATATAGTGGACTTCCAACACAGATAAATGTATATAAAGTTAAGCTGTGGCAATTGTAGCCCAGTGACAGAACACTAGTCCTAGGGTTATCCTCTAAATGCATGGCAGTTGTATGTATCTACTTACAATAACTGGCCATAGCGAGGTGCTCCCTTGAAACAGGATGCAGTTCCTTATCACCAGGTGTTTGCCACTAAATAAAAATGTGCAGTATATACTATATGTGGTATCTCTCACTTATATTCATACTGCAAACAGTGGCTTTATGTTGAGGGTCCTGATATGCTATCAGTTACAACTTACGTACATTGACATTGACATAATCAGCACCTCCTCCTTCTTTGTGGTACACTTCAATATAATAGAGCCTGTATGCCTCCAAACTGAAAAACATGATATATTATGATACATTACGCAAGAGGCTACACTGATGACTAGCAAAGGTGATATACAGCTCAACAGCAATACATTCTGAGCTAGAGAATGCTATCATGGCCTGCTGATAGTGTAATTCTGATACACACAGAGAAAACCTGTTATATGAGTAATTTGGGATTGGGAATGGCAGGCACTAATTATGACTCTAAAGATGCTCAAAAAGTCAAAAGATGGATATCTAAAAAGTTATGTAATTGGAAGAAACCATTATTGTTACGTATATCTAAACCTGCTACAGGACACTGATATTGAAAGGGAGTTTGATATACGTATGTATAGGGGTTTCGCTGTGTTCTCTAGTTCCAGATATTCTAACAGTACTAATAGTTAGGCTTAAAACAGAATACAGCAAAAACTGTGAAATTCAATATCTGATAAAGTTTTAGTTTATTGGCATTAAACATGCCAGTATAATCTGGAGCTCAACTAGATCTGTCACTGTAGAGCTACACAGTCTAATCTAAACTACGTATATTAGCCTATACAGCAATGAGCGTCCAACCACTAGAGGTATTTGGTATCAATATGACTAGAGAGACACATCATATGAGACACTGCTGAAAGGATTTAAACAAAAATCTATTGCTGATGCTACTTGCATATATACATGCTACGTATACCTGGTAAGATTTGATATCTGCATAGAGTGAACGTAGAAATCTGATTTTCTTGAAAATGTCTCAGGCGCAGGGGGAGGAATGTTTGCAGGAATATCTTTCTATAAGAATTCAATCACAAGAGCAACTGATATAATAAGCTTAATATATAGTAATAAGCTGCAAATCAACAAAGAAATCTAACCAATTAATTATAGTGTTATTCTCAAGAGTAATTACATTCCATTATCTTTTGAAAAAATACGTATGTCATAATGTTGAACAGCAGTCCATATGTACAACCAACCAACAACATTTATTTATTGGATAAAATCGTAAGCTCAAATTAAAGCAGGCTAATTATTGTATTAAAATACAAAACAAGAAGTCAAAACGTAACAAATACAACATACAGTGCATTAATTTGCCATTGTGTGATAAGTATTTTAACAGATACGCACACACATTAGACAGAAAGTTGAAGAGTGACTCAAGAAGGTTAGAGATACAGGATGCAGAATAACAGCCTCACTACAAGAGTTACTAAATACTACGTATATACAGCTTACAGGATTAATGCAGCCCAAACAAGCAATCTTTTTCATGTTTTTGGGTTGATGGTCACTGCTGAGCCAGAGCTCTGAAGAGTCATCTGAGGCTATAGCAAATCTGTACCAACCTAAGGTATAATAGGGAACATCTTCTGTTGATCATTACTTGATTATCAGGTCATAATGTCCGTAGCTAAATGTCCTTAATGAAAAGTGTGTATAAGCTGTTTAAGGTTAAAAAGGACATAAGCAATTACTTCAACTAAAAGTACAGTACAACCTGTTTGAAGACACATATACTGTACTAACTGTACAATCTACGTATATAGAAATGATGGATAGAAAACTATACATAAATGATACATAATAACTGGCCCCTAGTTCTGCATGCAGCCCTGAGAGTGGTACATGAATGTAGCACCCTCCCACGGTAACCAATTTAGTCATTTAAATGTAATAATACCTATGATGTATGTATGTATACACACATACGTACATGTGCAGTACATATAACCAATACTGAATATCGACACGTTATAAGGACTATATACAGTACGTTCAGTACGTATCTAACCTGTTTTGGAGGGTATAATGTATCCAAATAGTTTTTCCCCATAATTGTCAATTCCCAGCCCATAACTGTTGTAAATTGAAGACAGTTTTCCACATTTCTATAAACAATTAAAAATAGATTGCTAAAATGTCCAGATTTCATTTATCTGATATCGTAATTATTCTGTTTAGACTTACTGAAGGATTGTGAGGAAACCTTGCATCTAATCGCAAGTCATCGACTAAGAGTCCACTAATATTTGTCCATATTTCATGATTCAGATAACCAATCATCTGTGAGGAGTAGTAGAGCAGCATGCAACTGTAGAAACGTGGTAAGCAAAATCTTACTAGATCTTGTTCTAATTACATACACCATCCAGTACATACACCATCCAGTACATACACCATTCAGTACATACACCATCCAGTACATACACCATCCAGTACATACACCATTCAGTACATACACCATTCCGTACATACACCATTCCGTACATACACCATTCCGTACATACACCATTCCGTACATACACCATTCCGTACATACACCATTCCGTACATACACCATCCAGTACGTAGACCATCCAGTACGTAGACCATCCAGTACGTAGACCATCCAGTACATACACCATCCAGTACGTAGACCATCCAGTACGTAGACCATCCAGTACATACACCATCCAGTACGTAGACCATCCAGTACGTAGACCATCCAGTACATATACCATTCAGTACATACGTAGACCATCCAGTACATACACCATTCAGTACATACACCATTCAGTACATACACCATTCAGTATATACTGTATACACTGCAGTTCATAGGCCATTCAGTACATACTTTGCAGTTGAGATAGGGCTTAGACATGACCCATGAAACCATATATGATGGGACTTACGTCTTTTCTAACCAACAATGTATCATTTACAAGAATGTTGCCATCTCTAAATTTGATACCGCTAGGCAGTATTTTTGGAATGGTAATGTTAACGTCTTCTTCAAGAAAGTGTAGGTCATCACGTTCTCTTTCTACCAGTTGTTCTTCCTTGAGAAGAGGCAAGTCTACTATTTGGTCTTCAACAGGTACTGCACTGATAGTAAGGTTTAAAATTTGATCAACTGTTAACTGTTTCTTCACTGCTTGGTCGAATGATATCTTTACATTCACAGTTTGTATTAGTACTGACTGGTAATCTGGTTCTACATACATGATACAAATCATGCAATTAAGGAATAGTTACATGACACAAAAATTTCATGCAAATCTCTCAAAAAGTGACCATGCATGCACAAATGGCATGCTGTTTCTAACTGTTCATAACTGTATATACATACATGTACACATGAAAAATCAATATACCATTTTCCTACATGCTATATGCCTATTCTGTAAAAGAGCCTATAGGGGAACTAAACCTAAAGAGAGCTTTGGATAAAGATACAGGAGTCTTTTCTTTCTTCTTTTCCTTTCTTTTATCTTCTTTTATCTTCTTCTCCACTGGGTCAGATAGCTGTTTCTGGGAATTCCACCCTTCAACAGTGATCCTGGGAGTCTTTGTCTTTTTCTTTATCTTGATCTTGTATGTTGCCATTATTTAATTTATGTTCATGTATATATATCTGACAAAACTCTTTTCATCATGTACGATTTTGTATAACCCTATACCCTTGATATATGTAATTTACAAAAATAATGCAAATCAGTTTTGGCTGAGGGGAACAGCGCTACATCTTGCCACCTTGGAGAGTGGCGTTGGGGTGAAGGGTTTGTAAGCTTTACCATCTCAGTGAGACTGAGAATACCACCCACTTTTTGACATGTCCTGTTTTCCACCCTTTAAGATGTAAGTTATATAAGGAATGCACAAACATAAATCTTCATTTCCAGCACTCTCTTTAAAATCCATCTTCATCATATCTCACTAAACCAATTTGTGACCTAATTTATTGAATGTATCTACACCATAAGTCACTGCTTAAATCACAACATGGATCTTTAAAAACATACACAATCAACTCAGCCCCTTAAGTCTCATCTAGAAGCCACAGACCTTGTTTTAGGATCTGGATCCATTTTATATGTGACTTATAAACAAAAACTAGTTGGACAATCATTTAATATTCATTGTATATGTCACAATAATAAAAATATAATTATAAGCCATCGCCACTTCCAAGGCTTCCAGGCCGTTCACCGAGGCAGGTACGTACTTACTGACCCGGGGCCTTCGTCTGAATACGTACATATATAGGCCAGACACTCGTACGATAGTAGACTATACAGAAATGTTCACTTTTCTTACTTACTCATCAAAATCTGAGAGACCACAAAGATTAAGACGACAACCACAAACACCATTGCGAAGAAGCGTTTCTTCAGATTAGCCATGCTGACTTGATAACACTGTAGATTCAGTAGATGAAGAGACACCAGACGACAGTCTGAGAAGTTCACTGACGAAACGCAACTTGACAGCAAATCTATTAGAAAACGAATAAGTACATTCAGCGACCAACCACTGCCACTGTCGTAGCGTACTACGTATGTCTAGGTTAGGTATTCAATCGTTCAAATCAGCCATTTATGAACTGGACGTTCTTGCGCAATGACATCATGATACGACAACTAAGCAAGTACAATCCTCCCGACTGGAGCGCTGGTATCTGTAAAGGCAGCAAATACATTATACCAGTGAGTTGGATAGTATTATTTAAATTGGAGAATCCCTTAACCATGGGCTAATTTACAGTGAGTGAGCCCAGGTTACAAAGATAAAATTATAATAGGGAGTGGGTTGGATACAGTATATGCAAATGATAAAAAATAAAGATAAAAAAATATTTAGATACAATTAAATAGTTTTTGTGATTGCTCGGTAATGGCATAATAAATTGCACTGCTTGCCAAAATTATGAGTTTGGGTTTGTGTATATAATGCCGGTGATTTCCTTTGTATCCTCTTTAAAGATGGTAACTATTCATGCAAGGAACTAGTGATGTCTATTAATTAACTAGTTTACATTATTTCATTGTACATGATGAATTGTATGCAAAAGTTCAACATAATCTTTATAATGCAGTGATACATTTTCTGTTTACCTCTATGCCTGTTTCTATGCTATACGTATAGAAGAACATCAAAGATGTAATATGCTTAATTTTGGCTGCAGTTGGCCCAAAGACCTACTCCCATTCAGAAATGGAATTTACCACTTGTGCCAGAAGGTTTTGAAGTTTACATAAAGAGAGATGATTTGACTGGATCAACACTCAGTGGAAACAAAGTAACACGGAATATCTCCCATAAGAGTACAAGTTAATATCTTTCACTGCCTCTTCCCCTTCTCCTTTTAAACACTCTGCTGCAGGTGAGGAAGCTTGAATTTCTTTTAGGAGAAGCTCTGCACAATGGTTGTGATACTGTGATAACTTGTGGAGGAGTACAGTCTAATTTCTGTCGAGCATCAGCTGTTGCTGCCTCTCAAGTTGGACTAAAGTCATATCTCTTCCTGAGAACACAGAATGGAGTGAGTTTGTAAGCTCCTCAAGTGATAATGAAGTCTCTAATTGCTGACTCTTAGTGTCGACAGCTTTCATTGGCAAATTGCTTTGTGCTATAACTATCATGTGATTCAAAGTAAAGCTTTTTGCATAGAATGCATGTTAGCTTCTCAATGCTAAGGATTTTGGAATTACTGAGTTATAATACTTCTTATTACAGGATCCCGCTGACATAGACTATACTGGGAATCTTTTGCTTGATAGGTTAAATGGTACTACCATAGTTCCAGTACCATATCTAAAGTATAAAGGTGTAACTGCCGGTGGCACTGAACCAACCTATGTTGAAGGATTGGAGGACAAGATGATGCAACTCGCTGACCACCTCAGGTAACCTCACTTATTAACTCATTGAGTAGCTTTCCTCTAGTGTCTTCTGGTATAGATATAGGTATATGTACGTATGTAGGTGCATGCTGTACCTTAACTTGAGCCTTGTGGATATACGTAGGTATACTTATACTATATATGGGTGCAATGGTAATGTTAACTTATACTCTCAAATATTCTATATATATATATGTATGTATTTAATAGGACATACGTATACAGTATATATATGTACTTTAATAGGACCAAGGGACACAAGCCCTACATCATGCCAGTGGGTGGATCCAATAGTACTGGCTTGTGGGGATACATTGAGGCATTCAAAGAGATGATGGAACAGGTAAGATGTCAATGGGCTCTAGAGTACCAAGTTTTAAAATTATGATGTAATTATATATATGGATAGGCTAAGTGATATGGCAACCACAACTATTGACATGACAGTTCTTTGACATGACTCACAAGGTAATTAGCTGGTTAATTGAGCGGCAAACATGTCAACAGATAATTTATAAAGAGTATTTTATCTGATAAGTCTGTAATAGGCAAATTAAAACTACTTCGTGTTTGCAGCTCATTTAACCAGTTGCACTAAAACCACACTGTTAAATACATTACCTCATATCAAAAGGACTATTTGGAGCTCAACGCAGGGCAGCTGCTTTAAGCCACCTGTTTGTGTATTAAAATGTACTACACATTTGCTTTCCATTTAGGATGTTCACAAAGAGTTTGATGATATTGTTGTAGCTACAGGAAGTGGAGGAACTCTAGAAGGCCTGGGAATAGCTAATTATTTGACACAATCCAACTTAAGGTAACCTTAAAATAACTGTAACAGTGCCTTATAAAATGTAAAAGATGATTTTTGAAAATGTCACGTCAAAAGGAAGGGGGGGGGACAAATACAATATAGCAGATATAAATGTTGAGAGGGTGTTGTTTGCTATCTAAACAAACACCCTGATGATGATGTGATAGATATGAGTGGCAAATGTCATCTTACACCCTTAGCACCCCTGCATATGATAAATATGATGACGTATATGTGTGCGTGATAGAACTGATGTGTACAATGTAGAATCAAAATCAAATTAAAGGTAAATGACAGACAATTGTAATCTTTATTTCCTTTATTGCGTAAAGAATTCATGGAGTTACTGTCTGTGATGATGAGAACTATTTCTATGGGCACATTGATAAATCTTTGAGAGAGCTGGGCCTTACACACACTGACAAGGGACAACCATTGTCTTCCAGGGACCTGGTTGATATAATTGATGGCTACAAGGGCAAAGGATATGCCTTGTCCACTGAAGATGAGCTGTGTATGTCTCAACACAAACTCACATACGTAGATACATACATATGTAATATCCAGTGGTGTTTATTATTTCCTTACATATGTACGCACATATACGTATATGTCATACGTGCATGCTGAAACACTGTATGGTGCTGTTTTGCATTTTTAACTACTTGAAGATATAGTGACAGCACAGAAATGATGTTTGGATAGTATACAGTGGAATGTTGATTATAACAACTGTTTTATTGCTTCATCCTTAAAATGTCAGTAAAATCTGCCAAATGTCATAATTTGAGCAATCCACCAAATATTCTTGCCAAAATCCCTCCTTGTGAACTTACAATATGTTATATATACAGTATATGTTTTGTTCACTGCCTATGTACGTATATATAGCTCAGTTGGTGGACATATCAACTCGGACTGGTGTGACACTTGACCCTGTGTATACTCTGAAGGGGGTGAGGGGAATGTTGGGGGAAATGAACACAAACCCACAGAGATTTAAAGGAAAACGTATATTATATATACACACAGGTCAGGCTGTCATTCTTGTATGTACGTATATAATTTAATGTTAGATTATTCATGTACATATATACTATATACATGTATATACATATAAAACTTGGCTTATCCAATAGAAGTGGGTATAGATACACCTGCTAGCCACATTAAACAACTAAGAAGGCTTCACAAAATGTGGTACATATTCACCCCATCTGCAACGGATATCTTAAAACTCTAGTGACATGCAGAAGATATTGTTGAATGAGCTTATGAAATTCTCTGTAATTGTTGAATGAATTTGTTATTCCATTTAAAATAATGTAAAAATTGACTCACATGTACAAAGTAGCTTTGAAGACAATGCACATGTGCACTCTATCTCCTATATATATTTATGTATTTCAAACATTTTAGTCCGAAAGAATACTGCAGATATAAGAAGGGTTATACATATATAATGTCAGTTTCAAAAGCTAGCATGAGATGTGGATAATTCAGACCAAATAGCCCTCATCTCCCTGTATATGTAGTAGTTATAGAGGCAATGACTATAACTATTACATATACACATGCATGTATGTGACACTTCTTTTGTATGTGTAAGTGTGACAAATATGTGTATATGCAGTATACAAGTATGGTATGTGGATGAATATATATGTATAGTTGATATGTTTCGTATGTCAGGTGGAATTTTTGGTCTATTTGATGGAAGAGTAAGTGAATTCTTGAAGTCTCAACCAGAGAATGCAGTTTGCACATTGGAGAGCTTATTAGCAATTGAAAAGTAACAGAATCATATGATAATACTAAGCATATATGGAGTTGAAATATAAGTACAGTAAATAAAACTATACGTATACGATAGTCAATTATGTTTATCATTAATACGTATATTTAAATATAACAATGATAAGCAAATAATTACTGGAAGGTATTATGCCAAACCAGCCAAGTGACCGAAGTCTATAATCTTGGCTGGGGGACTGACCGAAGTCCTATTAAATTAGCAGCCAATGATTACCTAGTCATCCAAGATGGAAAAAATTCATCAAAGAACCACAGACAGCTGTTTCGCCCTCATTTGGGCTCATCAGTGTGGTACACTTCAATGATGGTGAGTTTGCCAATTTAATAGAACTTTGGTCACTTGGCTGGTTTGGCATTATACCTTACAGTGATTATTTACTTATCATCATAGCCTTTGCACAGGCAAAATGCAAGTAACTCCCTTAAATATACAACAATGCACACTTGAAGCCACTATAGCCATAGCTTGATGCTACAATCCAATCAGCCATCATATACGCATGTTCAAAATCTGTTATTCTCATAATTAAATACGTACATGATGTAATACATGGTGAGACTACAGTAGGTCAAATTATAGCCTATGCAATACGGGCTATGCAAATATAAAAAATGTATTTCATATAAACATGCATGAGTATAGAGATGTACCAAAGGACATGCAATATTAATTATGATAGGTCATGTACTTCAGTGTACATTTCAGAAATCAGTTTTGAAAATTCCTCTGGTTCCATTTGACATACCAATTTATTGGTATCAATCCCAACCTTGTTAATCACACCAACCCCATGTGAGTGGAGATTCCTACATAATGTATACAACCAACAAACTTAAACAAGTCAAATAAAAACATTAAAAGTGATGCTAGAAGTAGCTAGGGATGGCAGTCCTGCAACAGTGACTAGCACATCTGGAAAAAGGTAACGAAGCAAGGCAGTGATCATGTGATTATAATAACCATGTAGAAGTGGAATACTGAAATTTAAGTGACCTAACGATACAAATCACTTCTGGGTTTGGGTGCACCATGATAGCCAAAGTAGTGATGGTATGCCCAAACACAGAATTGAAGTAAACGACATTAAACAGCGAAATTAGGAAGTCTGACTGTACACAGAGACACATATGTATATGTAGGTAAATATAGTTACATACTTTAATACTTTTCCAATTGGTTTACTCCTATGAACTGCAATTTGTGATAATGTATCACTAAAGAATTCAGCTAAATTGTCATCACCTTTTAAGATTAAAACAGAGAAAAATGCAAAAAGATTATTGTATATGCTCTCGTTAAGTTTGAGGAGATTGAACAGAATTAAGGCAATATGTATATGAATTTTAGGTGAAAGCTTTTTGTTTAAATTATTTATACAACTGCAACAGTTGGCAATACTAGTAGTAGTAAAGCAGAATTTCGACAATTATAGAGGAAATACATAATAATGATATCAAAGCAAAGTGTGATAGTACGTCAGTTCATGCCTTACCATTAAACAGGTTTTCCTTCTTTGGTGTTAATCTGATTAAATGATAACTTGAAGGTGGATCTTTATTCTACAGAACACTTTTAAGTGTAAAATGTAAGTCATTGTTCACTAACTGTAAGTACATATCAATATTTAGAACTTGTGTGTGTGAAATGAATTTAGGGATTAGAACATTAACTGTCAAAGGAAGTGTTGAAATACGATTCCAACAGGCAAGTTTATAACGACTGCTGTTGCTAAGAGTTTTTGTGTGTGCTACAATGTCAAGGAAAAATCATTAAAACGTTTTCCCAATCATCCCCTTAGGCCTATGAATACAGTTAAAAGCTGGAAGTAGCAAATCTAACAAGCCGTAATCAGGGTACTTTGAAGAGGATGTGTATGGTATATGTATACCTACTATATAGCTGAAAATAATTGGCAGGGAATATGTTCTAATGGCTTGATGGCTTAGAGAGTTACTGATAACCACTAAATTATGAACCACTAAATAATTTAGGAGTACATACGTACAGTATATCCAACCTAGGCAATGTTACAATTGAAAGGTTAACATAAAATCTACGGAATACCAAACTCCAGCATTCCTCCTCGATATTTCAGGCCAATACTTCCATGCAGCTGGAGAGTGTTTTCATTGACCTTCTCCACTGTGGGCCAGGTTATGAGATATGCTTTTAGATCATTACCAAATTGGACTTGAATAATCCATTTAATAATACAACCAACGGCCAATGTTGCTATGTACTTTTAGGAAGTAGAGATATGAACAACAGAAATAATGTGTACAGCGAGAGAATGTTGCATTCGTCCTTTCTACTGTAACTTTGAACAATACCATCAACAGATGTACTAAATATCTTAATGAATGCAACCAGAACTGCAATGTATTGGCAATATATAATTACATTATCAACAGACCTTTGATGTTGCTGTGCTCCATGGAGACAGCACATCCGATATTGGCACCTAAAGAGAATGATAAATACAATTATATCACTTGAAAAGCATAGGTACCTACCTTTATGAGTATTCATAAACAATGGAAACTATTAATGCTGTTTGCAACTTGTAAATACCTGAACCGACACTTCCACATTGCAGAGCAATTGAGACAGCACACTCAGCCTCCCAAAATGAGCTGTCCCTGGTTGAGCGGTGATTGACTATAGGTTCACCAGAAAATGAAATTATTCTAACACACCATTTTTCTTACGTACATGCTACATCTACGTACTTTAGAAAAAAGACCTATAGAGAACTAAACTTAGTGACAGCTTTGGATGAGGATACAGAGATTTCTCTTTCTACTTCTCCTTCTCCACTGAACGGTTTCTGGGAATTCTGTCCTTTGTCAGTGACCCCATACAAATCTTAATCTTTTTTCGATGTACAGTATGATGAGGGAATGTAATCTAATTTTGTACCTTCATTGAAGGAGTGTCACAGAGCCATGCCAACTCCATTCTCCCCCAGGCCAGCACTCCAGTCATGGTTGATATGTTCACCAGATATCTTATAATGTGAGTAGAGTAAGGTGCTGGATTCACTCCAACTACATAGCCAAGTAGCTCTAAAAGGAATTAGATGACATTACATTATTAGCTGCTATGCAACACAGAACATACCAAGGTAGAGCCATGTACGTAGCTGAACCACATACTGTATACATGTACGTACTGTACATACACATAGTCGAGTACTCTAAGCTCTATAATGTTTGCATGTGAAAGTGTATGTCAATTGGCAGCTTATTATTATTATTACTGTACATGTATTTATACTTAATTAATTGATTGTGCTTAATAGAATATACCTGATGGCTACTTTGGGCGTGTCTCCAGATTATAGGGGCTATAATATATACAGTGGGCCCCACTAATCTAATAACACTCAAAAGAGTATTCTGAATAAACTATTTTTTTCTAATAGTCCCAAATCAATTGTATACGGTCCAAATTACTTTTACTCACTTCTACGTATGTCTGCATGTGAGAGTGTGTCAATTGACAGCTTCTGTATTTGATTGCAGTTGGTGGGTGAGTTTACAATATTTACACACATCTAACACAAAGGATATAGCCATTTTACAGTAAAAGGCCTATAGGGAACTAAACCTTGAGAGAGCTTTGGACTAGGATACATGTAGGGACAACAAGAGGGGGTGTGGCACAAAGCACATGTAAGGACAACAAGAGAGGGTGTGGCACAAAGCACATGTAGGGACAACAAGAGGGGGTGTGGCACAAAGCACATGTAGGGACAGCAAGAGAGGGTGTGGTACGAAGCACATGTAGGGACAACAAGAGAGGTGTGGCACAAAGCACATGTAAGGACAACAAGAGAGGGTGTGGCACAAAGCACATGTAGGGACAGCAAGAGAGGGTGTGGTACAAAGCACATGTAGGGACAACAAGAGGGGGTGTGGCACAAAGCACATGTAGGGACAACAAGAGGGGGTGTGGCACAAAGCACATGTAGGGACAACAAGAGGGGGTGTGGCACAAAGCACATGTAGGGACAACAAGAGGGGGTGTGGCACAAAGCACATGTAGGGACAACAAGAGAGGGTGTGGCACAAAGCACATGTAGGGACAGCAAGAGGGGGTGTGGCACAAAGCACATGTAGGGACAGCAAGAGAGGGTGTGGTACAAAGCACATGTAGGGACAACAAGAGGGGGTGTGGTACAAAGCACATGTAGGGACAGCAAGAGAGGGTGTGGCACAAAGCACATGTAAGGACAACAATTTCAATACAGTTAAACGAATTGTTGTTCCTCTCAGTAGAATCAGCAAATTAATTCTTTATAAAGCAATAATATTTCTAAAGTTATCCTCTTAAATTGGGAACCCACTTTTGAGGAGTATTACATAATACACATACAATACTCCTCAAAAGTGGGTTAATTCCCCGGTGTCCATATCACAGAGTATTACTGTTGCTAATGAATGCAATTGGGCTGATTCACATTTCACATGGCTTTATCCATACAAATATGCACCTTCTTGCCAGGGCTGCGGGGACACTCCTTTCATAAGCTCATATGACTTAATAACAGGTGGGTTTGACTGGGCTACAGCAACATCAAGGGAGCTCCACTTACAGAATATTACTTCCATATTATTTAGACATTCAGCTTGAATGTCCTGTGTGAAAATAAATTGTAGAAAGAGAGAATTCAGTAAGCACACAATCACAAAAAAGTTATGAAAAATGGACTTTTACAGCATACATTGAATTGAATTGAATTATAATGGGGCCACTTTGCCAGTGCAGGCTACTTTACAGGGTTTCCATAAAATAAAATACATATGTACAGCATCAATATTACCATTTCAATAGAAGTACATACCATAAATAAGTTGTAGTTAAATTAAATTAAACTGAAAGTAACTTGACTAGTAATATAAACTTTGAAACTGTTTTTCAAAGGTTCAGACACTATTAGTGTTTTCCTTTGAAATGGCTAAAATGACATTATTTTAATATGGACATTGCCTATTTAAGATTCATTGAGTTCAGAGTCTGCCAATTAACTCTGTAAACATAGGCTGAACTGGGCCGCATCCAGCTCCTCAAGTATGCAGCCTCATTCATAGTGAGGCCATTTAGTGCTTTCCAAACATTGCTTCACTATGTACCCTTAACCCTATCCTTAAAATGTGTTCATGTCAGAAGCCCCTGCAGTTAGTATTAATTTGGTGCTGTGGTTTTCACTAATCTGACCAAGAGTGAATTGGTAGGTATCGCTGGACATGAATGGACTGCAGCATCCCAAAGTATGCATTCCTATTAAAGGTGAGGTCACTCAGCGTCTTCCCCATGTATGCCTACCAAACAATATAGGACTCCCACACCCTGTCCCTAATAGTAGTGCTGGAAGCCTTTTGAAGCACGTGCAGTGTGACTCTGGGATGGGCACTTCCTGTAATCTAAGACAACAGTGAAACCAGTGGTGTGCGGTGTATATATATGGCAACACTGTTATGGGTTGGACATGTCAGAGTGACCAGCTCCTATGTCTACATACAAATACACAAACCAAAGTGTATATTCTAAAGCATTTGACCCTAGTCTCATACCCAGCCTCAAAATGGCAGCCGGAAGTGGGGCTGGGTACGAGACTAAGTTACCCCCCCTTGAACTTGGTTATGTAACCATTTACCAAATTACTAAATAACCATTTTTGGCAATTTCTAATAATCTGGTGAATTAGAAATGCATGGAATATGACATCCATGTTTATTTGTGTTGTATATCCTCCTTGATATGTGTATCAATCAAGGGAAGCAATGATAATGTGCAAAGACTGTAGAATGAGATGCATACCCTTAAATAGGTCATGCAAGGTTCTCTGTACTCCAAAGACTTGATCCTGTTTACTCCAGAATTAAGCAAAGCTCTTGTCAGGACCCCAAAACCAGCATTAACATCCAAAACAACAGACTTGTTCAGGTTGGGCAGACACTGTGCTACTGCATCTGTCATTTAGGAAAGGCAATACACTAGTCAACCCTATGTTCAAACTATACTTAGAATTTTAAAAAACTACAAATGGAAGTAAAATATATATAGCATATGGTTATTATTGACACGTAGTACAATCACGTCTATCAATCTACAGTTGCTACCTTGATGGCATGTACACATACACATATACGCATGTATTTACTGATGTCTTCAGATGAGATTGAGTAATACAACACACCATTTTTCTACATGCTACATCTATTGTTCATTAAAAGGCCTATAGGGAACTAAGCCTACATGTACTGTGGATTCTTCAACAATCAAAGGCATATAATCAATTCTATCAATCTACAGTTGTCACAGCGATGATGAATATAAAGATGTACATTAAAACTTGCAAGCTCATAAAGACAAGTGTTGCCTTAGCTTATTCACATACAAAGAGAAGCTGGAATGAATGATAATATTACCTGCCGCAGCGTAGCTCAATAATAATGGCTGCTCTAATCTACAATGTCTTCCAAAGTGACCCAAAGCTTCTTTCTTTGTCAAAGAAAGTGATTTAACGCATCTGGAATATCTTTGCATGAAGAATTTTGTATCGTGTGCAAAGGATCATGCGCAGATCCAAATCATTGCAGGTGTCTGCGTGTCGTTCTAGTTATTTTCCGTTTAGCGTGCATAGACTCGACATTATAAAAAGCGTTCACGTCTATTCTTTTCCAGTATTTGCTATCCGAAACTGACTATGGCAAAGAAGGAAGCAGACGTAGTTGAATATGTTAAAGTATTTGTTCCTCGCAACAATACAGAAATAGTACCTTCACGAAAGACCCGCGAGTCAGAAAACAGTCTGCTACAAGCCCACGATGGCTTAGGCGATATCCTTTCCAAGCGATCCTCTGTTGTTAGCTCAAGGAGTTCATCTCCGCTTCCAAGGAAATTTGATTATGCTAAGCTAGCATTTTCTCCTTCAGTTGACGGTCTAAGCTCTTATCTCAAATCCGAACCCAAGATGGAGTACATCAACTTGATTGAAAACTACCGCCGACATACTCTAATCTCGTCCGACATAGAACAACCTCTACATCAGAGAGAAACGACATCATATATAAATATTGGTGTTGCCAAGCCATCGCAGATTCAGCAGCGCCGAAGCAGTGCTCGCAGCGCGGAAACTCGAAAATCACCACAGCCTATCTCGCGGTGGCAGTCCGTTAGAGCGCCACGCCCTGGTGAGTTGAGACAAGCTGTTATTAAGCCTAACGATTATCAAAACTTACATTATTGTACTGTTGATAATGAAAAGGCTGTTATGTCCTATCCGCTGCAACCTGTCATCGTTAACGACAGCGATCAAACACCGCGGAATCGTAGTCTGCAAAGTTCTCCCAGCTTGCAACGCAACCCGAATACTGGTGAATACCAAAATCCTTTGCAGCTTGTTGCTCAGGAGTCTGCGGAAACTTTCAGTAGAAGTGGTTCTCGCAAACAAACGGAACACTCACGCACCCAAAGGACAGAGAGCCAAAGCTCAACTATCACTTCGCAAGTAGACTACCAAAATTTAGATTACAATGCGGGCACACCTACAATATTCATTTCAGAGGAGGATACACATGATAGCGACTACTACAGTCTACACGAAGAAGCTGTTTGTCCTGATGCTGAGCTTCAGCGTCAAAGGTCTACCTCACTAATTGTGGGTGACTATTTCAATCATCTCAGTCCATGCAAAAGGACAATGGATTACGAGAATTCCATAATGCTTGAGCAATCTATATCACTTTCGACATCCTTACAGGATACTTTGAGTGCGTCTATGGAGCTAAATGGATATGAACTTGATAGAACATCGTTAACAGACAGTGATACCTTCCAAATGTCCCCCAAAATTGGTTACAGTAACGTGTACAATTTGCAATCAAGTGCACACAGCTCTTCCCTGAATACAAGTCGCTCATACAATGCTCTTTCTGAAGAAATACCTGACTTACCAAAATCTGACAAGAAAGAATCACCATCACAGTCAGGCGACTCAGTAAAAGCAAGTCATTTCGGACTTTTTAAGCTCCAGTATCTCGGAAAATGTGCATTTGACAAGTAAGCTACTTAATAATCTGCAATGGCCTTTTAAGTTAATGTTGCGTCTAATTATACATATAAAAGGCATAATATTATGCATTTTCATTGGACATACATGTACAAAATAGACTGCATATATATGTATAGATAATATACGTACATATATATACATGTAGGCATATAATTTGACTTACATACTGTAAGAATATATATTATATGTAACCACAACTATATAAGCATAACATTGTGCACAATATTATGCCTATATAGTTGTGGTTACATATATTATATATTCTAACTTTACAATTCATAAATAGTTTGAATAGGAAGCCTTTAAGGTTGTATAAAATTATCCCTTTTAATGTGTGTCTGCATACGGCAAGTCTCTTTCTTGTTCTTTTCAAGGTTTTCTGGCCCAATTGACAGCTGTCTGAAGAAGGTTTCAGAGTCTCAACTTCAATCCATAAAAGAAGTATTTGTATACATTACATCTGCTTACATTCAACTGACGCCTCCAAACTCAAAGCTGCTCTTTGCCTACTTTGGGATGAACCATATCTTATCAGTATGTCCGTCAGCCAGAAACAAGAGAGTCTTTGGAATTGTCTTAAGAAGACCTCGCTGTAAGAGTGTTTGCCACCTGCTGAGGTCCCGTGATGACTTCACTCCTAAAGTATTTATGGAAACAGTCAAGGAAGCATTAATCAGCATCAATAAACAGACAATGCAGAACCTGCAAATTAAGGTAAACACACAGATGTATACGTATTGTGTACATGTAATGCTTAGCAACTGTTTAATACAGATTCTTTCTATGCACATGTCTCTATAAATACATAGGTATTTATGTATATCCATCCTCATTCAAAGCTCTCTCTTTATATATTAAGTAACAAGTCTTAAACTCTGTACAGGTAAACAGTCTACATTAAGTATTTTTTCTTAGCCTCATATGTATGTACATGATGTCACCCATGGTGGTGTATAGCAGTAAAGTTTCAAGTGCAATAAATTTAAACTAAAATTGAGGATTCCGTTCAAAGACATAATTTTGTTTTATTATCACCCCATTTCTCTTGGTATCTTGTATAGGCTGAAGATATTGCAAGCTGTGCCACTGTTCCCCATAATTTCTTTGGCTCTGTAAGATATCTGGGTACATATCTGACCAGGACAGGACATGTTACTACTGATGCAATAGGAGAGGCACTCAGAGTGAAGTTCAAGCCATCTCAGATCAAAGATGGTCTCGTTATCCTGGAGACATGTACAGGGAATGAGAGAGGAATGCTAAAGCTGCAGGAAGGAACTGTCATTAGGCCCCTCCCGATATTTTCCTGTTACATGTCTGACATTCAGAGTGTTGGCTGTTTTATGTCAGATACACGCTACATTGGGATAAGAATGACTGATTCCGCACTCTGTCTACCTTCAGTTCAAGTCTTTCTCTTTGATTGCTCTAGTTATGCTGCATCCTTTCTTGCAGTACTGAGGGATAAGTTTGGAGTTTCCATTGATGAAGGTGCATTTCACAGTGGCTTTAGATCACAACAAAGCCAAATAGTACAAAGATTGCCAAGTTGCATTAATGCTGTCAAATCAGTGCCACAACAGGGCAAAGCCAACAAACGTTCTTTCAGAGGTTTATTTCGAAGCAGCAAATCATAGTCACTTTGTAAAGTAACATGTACGTACAGTTTTGAATTTTAACTCAAATTGAGTCATTGATTTCTTGCATATTCTATACGTTATGTACATACCTGCATGAACTAGTACTCGAGTTCCTTATATATGTTTATACTGTCACACACATTATTATTATACTGTCACTTATATACGTAAATGCAACTTGTATATAATCTAGCTTATATCATGAGCACTGTGTATTCTTCGTGTATGTCAATTAATGTAACTATATAAGATTTGAACTATTTGTTTTAGTGGCATGCTAATATTATACATAATCATACCAAAAGTATAATATTCTGTGAATTTCATGCATACGTATAGTATGTATATATACATACATAGCAATGATATAAAGCACTGATGATGCATTATATATAACAAAGAAAAAGCATGTATGCATATATATATATGACATATAGTGATAGGAATCGAAGTATACGTACATATAATTATATAACTTTGTACAGTACGTATATATATACACAGTGTTAAATAGTGTACATATAGTTTTTTTTCCATTATAATGCTTCTGAATGTCTTCGAGTTTTCTTTACTGGAATGTGGTAATAATCTTCAGCCAATTTGTGGATAGTGTCTTCCATCTCAGGGTGTTGCTCAATAACATGTTCAAACTCACTCCTCTTGATTAGAAATAGGTCAGTATTTGTCTTAGCTCTTACAGAAAGTTTGCGTGGAGTGTTATATATCAATCCCCTCTGTCCAATGTAACTACCCTCTTCAAGTATTTTCAGAATGGCATTTTCATCTTCATCAATTAGTTCAGCCTAAAAATTATAAGTACATTTTAATGGAGGTATATACACGTAGGTATGTAGGTGTGCAAGAATGTAAGTTATATGTAGTCACTGTTATACTTTTCCATGAAAAATGAAAAACATTCCAAATCCAATGTCTCCTTTTCTCACAACAAACTCTCCTGGGATGAGCGTCAATGGTTGTGCCACTAGAGAAAGGTGTCTTAGAAATGATGCATCTAAGTCTTGGAAGATAGGAACCTAATTACAGCATAAAAAGATACATATTATGGTTAATTGACATGCAGACGAGGCTATACGGAAACATACAAATGGAATAGGTTTTCCTAGACCCACATATGATATATATAGATAGATATAGGTCTAGCCTATAAAGTCATACGTATATAGTTTCCTATAGGCTTTTTTACAGAACAGTGTATTAGATTTTTCATATGCATCAGGTATTTTGTATATAATCCTTATAATATCTGACATCCTTTAACTAATTATATATTTATGCCAAATTATTATGATGCAGCTACTTGCGTACAGTAGGTTTAATTTAGTTATGCTATGTACCTTTTTGAACAATTGTTCCATGGTTGTTAAAGCCACTTCAGTTTGCATGCAGTGTGGTACATCACCAAGTAAGCCACTTCGATTTATTCCTCTAGAAAAGGATAAATAAGTTGATTAATCTTATGAACAATTTGGAAATTGAAGATGTTATTGTTTGTAACCAACTTGTTTCTAATCCATAAATACTCGAAAAAATGAAGTACTCTATTTTGGAGTGCACTACTCAAGTTGTTTTCCTTCATGTAACTCTACATATGAATAAGATTGCATACATCAGTATTATATATACACTGTCTATATAGACTCGGCCCTCATCTAATAAGGATCCTGACTTGGGTCAAAACGTCTGGTAATTTTTATTTGATAAATGACATCTAGATCTGTCTTTTTCAATTCCTGACTAGTGTAATTCTCAAGCCCTAATCATAATTACACTATACTGTGTATAAGAATTATTCTGTTACCTCCCTGTACTATTCTTTATTTTTAGTTAGTAAGTACCATTATAATTCCCTTGCAGGTACACATTTTCACTGTATTTATGATAACTACATACCTTTAGAGTGTCTAGCTTTTCTTCATACTGAACCTTCTGAGTCTCCATGTTAGCCAGTGTAGAGGCTATGCTTCCCAAAATGAAACCAAACAACAGCTTTCCAAATATCATTACTCCACTTGCAAACACTATATGCATATAAACATATACGTACATATATATATACTTCCTATCATTTTATACATACAGACAAACATATGTGTACATATATACAGTATTCCTACGTATAAACCTTTACTATTGAGAATAGATTTATCATATAGGGAAATGGTGTTTCAGATTATTCATATATGCATGTACGTAGGAAACTACATCTACGTATATAGTGAGAGCTTTGGATGAGGATACAGGAGACTTCTCTTTCTTCTTTTGCACTGGGCCAGAGCTGTTTCTAGGAATGCCAGCCTTCATCAGTGAGCCTGGAAACCTTTCTGGAGTTCTTCTTTGATTTTTTAGATCCTTAGCTTTTTCTTATTAGTGGCGTTATTTATACAAAATATATGGGAACTAGAATGTAAAGTGCTAGTAAACAAAACAAAGTATACATACGTATATATGTATATGAAAAACAACTTTATTTACCCTATGTATTATATACTGTAAGTAATGACTCAATATTTAAGTTACGTATGTACAATATACATAATATACATACAGAGAATATAATAACTACACAGATTAGGAAACACTTACACATTTCTAGAACACTAGTTGGTATAAGGTCCCCATAGCCTGTAGTTGTCATTGTGGCAACAGCCCAATATAAACTGTTTGTGTAGTGTATGTATGGATTAAAAGATACACCATACATTTCTGCATCTGGAAGATATAAAAGACTGTATTTAAAAGCGTTAAAAGTGTCTACAATTATGTACGTACATACGTACATATATGTACAGTACATGTATATAATATACTGAATTATGTAATCAGTATAGGAGACTCTGGTTCCCAATTAGTGAACTTTGGTTCTACCCATTAGCTCATAGTGCTCCTCAGGAGATACAAGAGAGTAGGGTAAAGCTAGAGTCCAATGCTGATGACATATGCAGTTACTTATAGTATAGTTTCTAACCTAGAAACAGTCTACGCATATGACACATTATTGTATATATAGGATTTTAAAAAATTACATACATACTAGATAATACTGTCCAGGTTCCTGCTTTACATTCTTGTAACTGACAAGCCAAAATGTACCACAAGCATGCAACAAACTGAGTGCAGATGCTGATAAGTACAATAAACTTCAGCAGCCGTGTCACAACAGTCCTACACATCAATTGAAAATAAGTGAGGGTGTGATTATTATATGTGATTTAAGAAATATTGAAAAAGGGTCATATGTATGTCCACCTTATGCTTAGTTGACTTGTAAACCACATGCATACATACATGTGAAACAAATGCACTCAAAGAGTCTCACTTTTGATTCAGTTTCTTTCCCTCTGCCACAAAAAACGCATACACTCTGTCCAATCTTAAGATATGTGTCATTCGTAAGTAAAGGAAAATACACACCCTCAACTTTTGATCTGTGATAGGCAGTGCAACCAGCTCAATAGGGAAGCTAGCAATGACATCTAGGAGGAATCCGGTTGGTTGCTTAAGGTAGTGAAGTGCTGTGGACTTAGAGTCGTTGATGACACGTCCTTGATCATCTTCATAAGTGATATGAAACTTTAGGATTATCTAAATAATTGGTACATTATGTACAGACCATATACAGATATGTATGTATA
Organism: Chondrosia reniformis; assembly: GCA_947172415.1. Lineage (NCBI taxonomy): Eukaryota > Metazoa > Porifera > Demospongiae > Chondrillida > Chondrillidae > Chondrosia > Chondrosia reniformis. Next base: position 1,909,984 of record OX359202.1, on the reverse strand, counting down.
TAGAGTGAGTAAAGATGACAGAATCAAACCAAAATGTATAATGTATAATAGTAATATATTGAATAGGGCGATCGTGTTTTTCGGGCCATTCATACTACTACTTTACTCTCTGATAGCCCATTTATACTTAACCTGCATAAGCTGAAAGAAATGTCATTCCTGGATATACTATACTGTAGGAAATCAGTATATTTCCTTACGTATGTAGGCACATCATTATGTAGTCCAAAATGTACGTAATTATACAATATGGCAGTGATCTAATGGCAACCAAACATAAATACAGTATATCCCTACTTAGAGAGTACGATACGTATATATCTCTTGTGTACTACATCTCTGTTTACTATCGATCATTCATGTGATGTATGAACTGAAATATACTGTACTGGAATATACTGTATAAAATGCACTTCAAACCATTAAAATTCCAGTATCAAAAAACACCCTTTCTCTAGCAAGAATATTTCAAATGACTAAAAGCATCAATTTCTTTAAGAGTTATTACTCTATATACAGTATACAGCATACAAGTAGCACGTATATATGCACTTACTTCCACAATGAAGTAGATATCAAAAGCATAATTAACTACATAAAAGGCAGCTTCATTGACTTGAAAGATGCTCTGTAAAAACATTAAAAACATAATGCATGTTCCTCTCCGAATGATATTATATAGTTATATTTCTGAGACTGAGAAAGCAAAGTTGAAATTACAGTAATGATTTTGTTTGCAGTAACATTTTCATTCCAACACATTACAAGTTAGCCTATGATAAGGGATAAAAGACATCTACCCTTGTTATAGCTTGTAAATGAATCTAATTATATCATACATACACAGCTTAAGGTTTTAAAACCGTATACACTTACCTGAAATGTAAGAGTAAATACACTAATAAAAGCCAATAGTGTGGATACTAGGCCAAGCACAGAGTTGAATCTTGATTCATGAGAAATAGTAAAGGTTAAAAGTTTCTTTAGAATTGGCCAACATCTTTCTTTTATATTAGAGCCCCATTTCTTAAAGTTGTCACAGCAGGCAGAAACTACAGCAGTTTCTGTCTCTTCAACCTCTTCTTCTATAGGGCAAACAGAACATAAGCCATTCAAAGTAGGCACTAACTTAAACAACTCCAGCTGTAACAAAATAAATCAGATAGGTTTAATGGCTATTTGGATATACAGTACAGTACACGTTCCCAGTGATATAGAAACACCCTCATATTTAACACACCTGTAATATTCTTTGAGATTTGTGAACATACGTACGTATATACGTACCAGCAAATGTACACAAATACATGTATGCACTTAATAGCAGACAAACCTATTATTTCCACCTGCTCTGGTTGCTTAGGATCAAATTTAGCAGCTGATTTAGAAACCACCAAACCGCTTTTTGGTTCTTTCTTTTCTTCATCCTCCATATCAGATGTACCCTTAGCAGCGGCTGCAGCAGCATCAGAGGCTGAAGCTCCTTCAGCTGCAGCCTTCTTTTGAATCTCATTTCTCTTTTTAACTTTATTAGCTCTGTTTCCTGCAACTTCCTTGATCTGTTCAGCTATTTGAGGATAGTAGCTCAATGCCTCATCTAAATCCTTCTTTGTCAAGACAAACAGATCACAATTGGTGCCAGCCCTGCAGAGAAGATATTTAGTCAAAATATAATCATTTTACTCTATACTTGAATGTACTTATGAACATTCAGCATGGGAGCTATCACACATTAGAACGTAATGTACCTTATTGAGGCAGTCCTAGGTACACTAAATACTAAACTGATCTCTCCAAAAAACTTCCCTTCATCCATTGTTGCAAATACAACATTTCCATCTTCTGATACCACTTCAACTGTGCCACGATTAATGAAAAACATCTGAAATAAATAAAAAATATATAATAACATGCATATAGTTTTAAAATCACATGTGACACTTATAAACATGGATGGCATATAATGGCCTTGAATTTGCATTTCGGTATGGACCAGATACGTTTTTATTTTTATGCTCACTTCACTCCCTATGTCTCCTTTTCTTACAATATACTCATTCTTTAGAAAGAGTAAAGGCTTTATGGATAGAGCCAAGAGTTTAGTAAATCCAATTTCTGTGTTCTGAAACAGGGGTACCTACGTATATTATATAATTGAAGAAATAAATGCATCATTACGTACATATGTAAACGTATATAACCTATTTTCTAAGTGTTTATTTTTGGAGACGCAGATATAGTTTGCTCTGATGTCTAGTTGCTACAATCAAACAATGACTGAGAATATATATAGAAATACCTTTGCCCCCACAGCCGATTTACAATGACACTTTTATAAGCTGAACATTTTTACGTGAAAAATGTTAAACAATATTTCTTTCCAAACAGAGTGCTACCCAGTGTAACAAATTAACATAGACTTGTGCTTATATGAGGCTAACCTGGTCAATGATTTTCTTATATAAACTGATGGAAATGTCTGCTTGGAGTGAAAGTGGCATGCCTTGAAAGAGTGATCCAAAACTAACACCTTTGTTTCGTTTCCAAATGTATTCATAAATACTATATACATGTATGTACATAGTATATAGTGGTATATGTATATATCAGTCACTGAAGATCTAGAACATATGACTTTAAAAAGATTGTTACCAATTGCATCTCTAGACGCTCAAAAATTCCAAAAGAAGAACCACAGAAAATGCAATTAGAAGAAATCCTTATTCTATATATGAACCTCTATATATGTATGTATAGTACATGAGTTATGCCAAGGATTCACAGAAGATCAAGACAAAGAAACCCAGGATCACTGATGAAGGGTGGAATTCCCAGAAACGGCTGTCTGACCCAGTGGAGAAGAAGATGAAAGAAGGGAAAAGAAGGAAGAAAAGACTCCTGTATCTTCATCCAAAGCTCTCTACAGGTTTAGTTCCCCTATAGGCTCTTTTACAGAATAGGCATATAGCATGTAGGAAAATGGTATCTTAGATTTTTCATGTACTTATTATTGAGCATCACATTCAATAAATGTTGCTGATGCACAGTAAGTCAGGTTATCATAGTATACAATATCACAACAGCTGTTTAATTACTATACAACCCATACTTTACAACCCTTCTCTTAAGGGAGGAATGCAAGCCTTGATCTTTCATGTAAAGTTTGATAGCAGTGAGTCTTTCCTGAAAACGAGCTCTAGTAGAATCAGCATTTGCCAGGCTGGCAGCAACACTTGCAATGATGTAACCATAAGCCACAATACCAAACATCATTGAAGAAAGAGCAAAAATTCTCTACATTGACAAAAAAGGTTAAGGATTTGAACAACAAAATACATAAATGGGAAACAAAAAATATTTTTTTTACAACAGCATCCAGTTATTATATACAGCACACTCAAAAGAAAGTTTCCACTTTGAAAAAAATGGCAACATCTCAAGAACGTACACTCCAGAATTAGTTAACAAACACTGTACATATATTTTAGTTATACATATATGGGATTTATCACCGTGCAGTATATCTTATCTACTGTATATATACGTATATGAAGCTTAACTGCCATACATAATATAACAAAATATAGATATACTGTATATAGCCCAAGGATATACATAAGAAGTACATACGTACATGCACCTTTCTAAATCTTGCTATAATGCTTCTACAAGGATATATACATGAAAATCATGACTACTTCACATGTACCTCTATGTCATTATGTGGGTATATATCTCCATATCCAACATTGGCAGTTGTAGTCACTGACCAATATAGTGAGACCACATATCGATAAAACAATGTCTGATTTGCTATAAAAAAAGACACATTCAGCCTGCTATATATGTATGCCATAGGTTATTTATGCTGTACAAACTAATAACAATCTTACTATATATGTTAACATATCAGGTTTATTCAAGGGTAGTGGTATATATATAATTACCCAGGGGAAATCCAATTTTCATTGAATAGTCCTGTATCCAGCTCTCTGTTCCACAGATATGTTGATTCATGAACCCAATACCCCACGAAGGACAGGCTATGATATACCACACACATGCTATCCAATGTGTACAAACTAACATGTATACTGCAAACTTGACTTCTCTGCATAAATTAACATAATACAGTACATACAAAACAGTAAATGTATGCACGTACATACATACGTACCTATATATACAGCAAGTTGAAATTGATCAATGAATTTAACTATATATACTGTACATTTGTATGTCTATATATTATGAAAGTCTTATATAGCGCAAGGTTCCAGGGAAATATCGCATGCAACATACGTATCTTGTTTGCATTGCTGAGATTGTTTACTACTGTACTACAGACTGTCAGTTACGTACCAAGAATATTTTCATGAATCATGTCTATCTATATACTGTGAAATTTGCAAATACTGTATATATGTATAAAAAAGCTTACATGTTATGTATGTATATATATGTACGTACGTATAGGTTTTACTCATGGTAGAAGCTCACTTTATTAAGCCCGATGTGTTGGTAATCTTGTCTTCAAGATAATCAAATCCAATTATCTAAACATATTACATAGTGTACTATTATGTATATATAACACCAGTAGCTGAGTGAATGGATGTACAATATACATATATATGTAAGTAGACTTAGAAGATATAAACTCTCTATATATGTATATTCTTCTATCTTTACAAATATTAGGACATCAACTTCTGACTTACTAATTTGTAGAATCTAACTAATCTGTTGCAAATAGTAATAGAAGCAATTCTACCTGCATCAACTGGAGAAGATACAGTCACTATTACAATTGTATACAAACAAGCAGGACATGAGTCTCAACATTATTAATCTTGATAAAGAGTGAGTGTCTTTTAAAACATGTTCCAGACATCACACCAAATACAACGAGAGTCTTGTTATGAAACTTTAAACACAACTTTCACTTAATGGTAAAGTGTATATATGTGTATACACATATATATTGTACCAATTAAAATGGAGTGCAATGTTACAATGTGTTGAAGCTTAATATAATTCTCATATGCTTAGCATAATTAGGAGGCACTAAGGGTGATAAAATGAATTAAACCATCTTACTTAGAGGTTTCCAAGCAGCTGCCACAAGTACCTCCAATGGTAAGATGCTGAACAGATCCAAAAGGAAGTTACTTCTGTGAAAAAAAGCAATTATATAGAGGAGAACTTATTTGTACATACGGATAAGCTTGTGATGTGTACATGTGTATATGTATACATACCTTAGATAGTGCTTTGCACAAGCTAAAGGTTGTGTAACAAGTTGGCCATCTTTATTATAGTAGGCAGTATGAAACTTCAGAAACCTATCATCATATTGTGGAAAATTTAGAAGGGAATAATATTTTGCTAATTTAAAGTTTTTCATTCAAATTCCCAAAATGTTTACTTGAAATTGTATCACATAGCACACTGCATGTAATCCTTGAAAAGTGAACCACAAAAAGTATGAAAGACCGATTCCCCAAATATACGTACATATACGTATACCCAAGAAAGTTTCCACTGTACGGTATACCCGAATACAATATATATCTGCATACATATAATAAACTATATGACTATATATTACATGTGCTTTACAGATGTACCTATGTATCTTTATATACACATTTGAAAACATATCTACACAGCTTTAGATAATGCAATAAAGTCTGCAGATATTAAATGAAGTCATAGCTCAAATAGTAATTTAAGGAGTAACAAGACACATTATACTATACATACGTACATATGTACAGTATATGTATATACATGTACGTATGTGATTAAATACTCAGCATACATTTCCACAAGGAATATGAAATCCAAGAGATAATGGAGAGTCCACATTACTGGATGAAAATGGAAGAAAGCTGCCTGCAAGGCAACAGTTATTAATGAAATCAAAGCAGCCAATGCAATGATAACCTCCCAAACAGCACACAGACAAGAGGTTGGCAAGAAAGTGTACCTTGAATGACAGACAAACATATGTGAGCAATATTTTGTAAAGGAGCAATACCTGTAAAGCAATATTTACACTCAGCATGTATGTACCTCAAGAGGAATAATGAAAAAAATCTGTCACAGACATGTTTCAGCCGTTGTTTGGCTGCAATCCTAGGAGGTGTCTTGTCTTCCTCAGCAGTCTCCTCTAAACGCTTGAAATGTGATGATGACACAGGAATGACAGACTTCCTCCCTCGACGATGTCTTATACCTGTAAAAAGGCACGTAAGAACACTAAGATATATTTTTGAGGAGCTAAATATAGACATTATATATACATAGGAACCAGAGTCTCCCCCTATAATATCCGGAGTCCATTAATGATGATATCAATGCTTTAAGATCGGCTTTTAGATTTCCTGTATATATACATGTACATATGTACGTATGCATATGTATAGTTTTATAATATTCTAAATTTATACGCATATAATCATAAAGTTGAACCAAACCCGATTCAGCAGTTGTCTGTCTAAATGCACCAGCTCCACTGAGGGCATCATCTTCCACTTGAAGTGCTCTATCCAATCTCTCCATGTCCTTGGTGTATTTCAAAAATGTTTTTTCTGGAATTCTACCAAAGCTCATTGGACAGGAAACCTTAGTAGTGAAATACCACAATTTATCCTCGATCAATTTCTATGAAGTTTAGCTATAGGTGACTGTACTAGTCATGTATTAATGGAGAAGCTTCCTCCAATGCATGGTCAATGGACGTATGTATAGTCCCAAGAGAGCATAAGTAGTGATTAACCATTACTGTATATACAGTACTTTTTGAGTTGTTTTTGAGTCGGTTGTCCAGACCAGACGTTGCAATCGGTAACTTGTCCAGTTTGGACAACCGATTCAATAAGTATTGTAAGACACAAGGTGAAAACTGCAAACATAGTGGATCTGTATGTGTACTGTACATGTATAGTGTATATGTATTGCATACTTTTAATTTGCTCTTTTCATCTCCAAGGCATGCTGCTATGGTTGGAGTGATTACTGTGCGTGTAATTGGAACTAAAAGTGGTGCCATAGCATCTGCTAGTGCTGTCATTAAGCAAGGTTTGTCAAAGCGGTGAGGCCTCTTCATTGCCTCTGAACTAGCCTTTGCAGCTGCTGCACATGCAACCTTCATGTGACTCTTATCTCTGGTTATCAGTTCAAACTCCCTACATGACAGTTTATGGCTATATGTTTATAATTAACTAGTATTGATCTGAAGCTAAATTATAAATGAACATTGAAAAGAAACACTCTGGCAAAACATAAAACTGCAGCATGACAGGCAGTTTGAAATGGATGTGGGACTTGAATTTCATTAATATAATATGTAAAATGTACATGCTTATAGTAGCGCATTTACTAACAACTATTTTAATGTATATAAAAGCCTGCAATAGCATATGCACCAATTTATGGACTTTGCAAATATTACTTTTTGACAATTGGAAATCCTTTGAGCACATCCTCAAGTTCTTCCTTTGATATCATGACCAATTCACAATGTGTAGCAGCTCTGATGGTTGCTGAGCGTGGTATTCCAAATAAGAGCCCCAAATCTCCAAAGTACTGTCCAGGGCCTAGTATACTCACCACCTGACTCAGGTCTTCTGAAAGGACCTCAAGAATGTAAAACAATATGTACATACAGTATAATACTATTAGAATGGAAAGTATTTTAAATTGCCACTTTTTCAACTACAACTACGTACATTGATTTTAACTTCAGTTTGTTACATTTGTATGCATATGTACGTATACTTACTTCTACATGCCCTTTCTTGATTAGATACATTTCTCTTCCCATATCTCCAAAGTACAGAACGTAGTCACCTGGTGCAAACATATAGGAGGAAGTCCTCAAGGAAAAACAGCGTAGAAATTCCCTATCAATGTTCTCTAAAAATGGTACGTTGTTCATTAAATCATTGCATTCAGCCATTTTCACATCTTCCTGAAGTGTCTCTGGCATGTTGTGCATGAGATATTCACCTCCAGGAATATACTCCCCTCTATAGCAAACAATTTATAAAAGTGTTTACTTATAGGTTCTTTGCTTTCATAGTTTGTCCTATGTATGTCCTCTGCAGTGATAATTAAACTCACTTTGACTGCTGCCAAAGAAGCTCAAAATAATGATCAACTCTGTTCAATAGCCCTTTACCCATATGATGATCTTTCATAAACTGATGCACACCAACCATTCTCTCAATAAAGGACACCCTACAGGTGGAGAGGGACAATATACAGTACATATAAATATATGCCTAGTTGATATGGTATTTGAGTTATCTGCAAAAACTTTCAATTCAACTACGTATGTCAATGAAGGCAACAAGAGCTATACATATGTAATATACTCCCTAACATTTCATGTTTAGATATTATGCATATATACACATTTGTATATGCTGCATGAACAACTGCAGTAGTATATACGTACATGATGATATACATGATTCCTAATACATACATGCTAGCCATATAGCTAGCATACCTAATTGATGCGGCATTGGTAAGGGTTGCTGCTAGTGTACTGAGAGTGTAGCCAAACAATAAGAGGCCAACAAGCATGACTATAACAGCAAATGTCCTCTCAGTACTGGTATGAGCTACAATCTCCCCATATCCAGTTGATGTCATTGTTGTAGCAGACCAATACAAAGACACAACATAATCAGAAAAGGCAGAATGACTGCTTCCATTAGCCACATTCAGGTAAGTAACCCAGCTATTCTTACTACACCTTCATTAAAAAGGAAGCAACATATACATACATATAATAGTTCACTTACACATGAACAAATGAAGTGATGTATGTACATATAATCAAACTACAACTACTCAAACTATATGAGATAACAATTTAAGTAGCACTATGTATACATGAAAAATCTAAGATACCATTTTCCTACATGCTATGCCTATTCTGTAAAAGAGCCTATAGGGGAACTAAACCTGAAGAGAGCTTTGAATGAAGATACATATGTATAATATAAAGTACTTCACCTCTCCAACTGAAAACAAGCCAGTGGAAACCAAACACAAGCTGAGAAATGAATGCAAATAAATATAGAGACCAACAGCTTAGCAGCTCTAGTTCTACCAATAGGCATGTTCACATTGTTCTCCAATTCACTGAAAATATTATATACCTAGAATAGAAATACATACTTTTCAACAATTATTCTCTTAGAACTTTTTTCAGAAATTGTATACATTACTCATGCAGACAAGACCAACTTTCCATAGTTTGACTATTCTGTTGATTCTTAAGAGAGCTACATATTTCCATCTCTCTTGCTCGGTACTCCAACCACTAGCACCTATCTCAAGTGGTAAAATGGCAAACACATCCAGAAAGAAACCAATGGTCAAGATATATTTTAGAGCCATCTTTCGTGATTCAGTAATTAAACCTGCACATCATACAACAATAATATACATAACATCATCCTGATACACGTACAAGAGCTGCACAATACGTATATAGTGCTAGAAAAGGAAAAGCTACACCCAGATTATAAAATGAATAGATATCATCTTTCAAGCAAAATAGGTATATAGGATACCATGCATAACATCTCACAACTCTATATCAAATTATATATAATATACATATATACTTATATGCATACTTGTTTGAAACTTAAGTATTAATGTATTGTGTATCAAGTGGCTGAAAGCCTAACCATATGGACTTGGTATGGCTGTCCTAAGTGTTATTATGATATCAATGATGAATACAACATCTATTGCATAGAGGACAGCAAAGGTTATCATTCCGAGGCTGTTGCTGTTGTAACCAACAGTTGAATCAAAATGACTGAATCCTGCCATGTATGCTGAAATCCAGCAGCTTATTAGAGTAACAATGCTAATAATGCCTTTCCATGCATACTGTAATCTAGTACCAGGAACAATGTAGCACCTTCTGAAGACATTAGCCAAAGTAGAACAGCTGTGAGGACTAAAAGTGACAATAGAATGGGTTATATATTGAGTGGGTACATAGGTATCAAAGAGATCAACATTTTACATCTCAAGTGTCAAACAATCTGCATAATCTGTCTATTATATACGTGAACTGGAATCTCAAGGAAACTAACACAAATGACACAAAATCAAGATAATGGACCAATTCTAAATTATCATTTATGATCCTGGTAGGGCCTTGGATTATGGAGGTTGTGCGTTTATAGAAACATACATATGTACGTATATACATGTACGTACGTACGTATGTATATGCATACACTATGCAATATTATATGTAAACATCTGTAAGTAATTAATTTATTTATGCATATTCATTATATTATAACTGATTCAAGGCATTCAATATCATTGGAATTACATATACCTCTTTGTATTTCTGTCTGCTGCTTGATTACCAATTTGAAACCGTACTCTCTCACTAGAGCTAAAAAAGTACATGCAACAATTGATCACTGGGAAGGGGATAGGCAGAAGGCAAGCTTAGGTATGTGGAGGTGAGTGTTATAGTTAGAGGTATATATACGTATATACTTAACAGACCCAATTTTATATATAGAAGAATGTACGTATGTAAAAGTGCTGGAAAGCCAAAAAGTATATGACTGCTCAAATAATTACTAGTCATACATATCTCACCTAAAAGGCAATTCTTCTTCTTCAATGGAAACACTTGTTGGGCAATCAAAGGCTGCTTCACACCTTTTAAGAATTTCTTCCTTCAATACATTTTCATCTACAAAATAGTACTTATGTAGATATTGTACGTTGACAAGACTTAATAATGATCACTATATACGTATAACATCAAGGAACTATTACCTTCTGGGTATGAAGTTAATACTGAAACCAAATCAGATCTGGCCAGTGTAAGAACATCACAATAGGTAGCTGCCTGAACTGTAGCCGTATTGATGATAGAATAAATCAAGTTAACTTCTCCGAATATTCCTCCATCCGTTAGACTGGCTATCTTAGTACCCTCATCCATTACCTGTAAAGTGTTAATGATCCTATAGCACAGTCTAGAAGCTAACTATATACGTAGCTGAAAGATCTGTATATAAGGGTTGAAATATTCAAGCAAGACTAATAATTTCTGTACAAACTATGGTTTAAATTGTTGTGGGATGAATCATCTTAGAGATAATAGCATGTTTGCTCTACTATACGCTATATGCAATCAATCAATCCAATTATATGCTAACTTAGCATCTTATGTGTACATAATAAAAACAAATACTAACATTGACTATTCCCTTCTGAATAAAGTACATCTTGTGCCCAACTTCTCCTTTTTCAATAATAACTTGTCCAGGAAGATAGAGCTTTGGTTTCACAACTAACGACAATATCCTCTTAAAGCCAACACTAGTATTTTTCAATACAGGAGACTACCATAAGAAATAAAAAGAGAGCTAGACCTACGTAGGATTATGCAGAGTTTCTAAAATTAATTTATTAAATAATTAATAATACTGGCATACTTGTTCTAGCATGTTTCCAAATATACCCAATGACACTTCAGCATTAAATGCATGAGGCAGATCATTGAACAGAGTCTTTTCAGTCTTCCCTTTATTCCTTGCCCACTGCACATTTCAATAGAGTACATAAAATACATACTAACAGTAAAATTAAACAAATGCATATTCCATGTACCATATAGAGACATCATGAGCAAATTGTTATATATGCAGTATGCATACTTATATGAAGACAGATTGCTGTTTTAAGCTTACCAAGTATTCATAATAGTCAAATACTCGTTTTCTTAGTCTATCATCACTGCAAGTCTCCATCTGTGGTGATAATTGTCCATATTCATTACATATACATACCATTTGTGCATTGCACTAACATACCACGTATTCCTTAATTGAAGCAAGCTTGTGCTTATAGCGAGCTCTCAAAGCATCTGAATTAGTTAGCATTGAAGCCAGACCACCCAGGATATATCCAAACATTGTGATGCCCCATATCATGCATATTATTGACAGCCATTTTTCGCCATTTAACACAGGATGAACATCACCATACCTTCACGTAGGATACATCAATAGTATATACAGATAAATATATTCTATATATATACACATAAGTATATATATCTTTAATGTAATATATACATTCTTGTCTAATTCTAAAATGTATTAAGCAGGATATACAGAAGGTATATGGTGTACATTTCTCACTATATAAGATATACACACAAGCAAAACAATACAAATATATGTACATATGTACACAGACTCTTCTGTGAATTTAGGCATTGCTCGCTTACTTCAACTTTGATAAAATATATAATTTTGATATCCATAACCAGTTAACATACCCTGTAACAGTAACAGTTGCCACTGTCCAATAGAGAGAAAGGATATATTTATCCCACTGAGACACTGCACTGCTGACATTCAGATCTGCAAACAATTACAAGAATGTAGGCTAATGGAAAACATTGACAAATTTGGGTTCGTAATATACATCTTTGTTTATATATAATATGTGATCCTCACTAATTTGAACACCCTCTAAACTATATATACAGTCGGTGTAGTCGGTCTCATCGGTGTTCAGTTTAGAGCTAGGGGTTTCACTGTATATAAATGAATGCGATAGACTTATTATATACGTATATGAAGAAAAACTGAACTAAAAATAGGTGTCTATAAAAGAGACAACTGCATGGAGACCTTCCATCAGCTGCTGATGTTCCTGTTCCACAACAGAAGAAATAACCTGTTAACTGAATCTTAGGACACTCAAATGTTTGGAAGATACACCATCTGAAATATACTTTAAGTTATATATATATGAGCGTCTGTAATCTGCAATAAATTTCAAACAGTCTTTTGATGATAAATTAAATTTAAGTATACATTAAACAGAGCATATGTACCTGGTCTGAAATTTTCATAGTTGGCCCAAGTTCCAGGGGAACATGTCGAATCCTCGCTCAAGTTGTTACAAGCAATAAGGTACCAAAGACTGGCTTGGAAGTGAATTGACAAGCTTGCTATCAAGGTAAAGCGAAAAGCCCTTAGGAGGCCTGTTTTAACTCCAAGCCTTTCTTCTATATGCTCTATGCAATACATATATTCTGTATTATTGAATGTACTTGTTACATATACACATATACGTATACACATTAGTAAACAGAATGTTAATTTAGATGATCTAAATTATAAAACCTAGTGAAACAGTGGATTGACATACAATTTTATGTATAGTCTTAAAATTAGTGTGTTAAAATCCCTAAAACTCCTATACAATTAGTGTAAAGCCCATTCTCCATATCTACCCATTGGCTATATATAACCATATATTAGGTGGTCATAAACTGTACGTATACGTATATACTCTAAATGCAACTGACTACTGTTTACAAACTTACTGAAAAAGACATACACATGGTACAGTCTGAGGAGCCTGTTAACGCGGAAATAGGAGGAAATGGTCAGAGGGTTCGGCAGTGCAAGTGCTGCTAACTCGAGCGGTAGAAGCGACATGACATCTACTACGACCTTCGCTGTCATCCCAAGAATATTCCTTTGGGATTTGGCAGTCTTCCGCATCTTCTGCAAACTGACGAAAAACTGAAATATCGCGGTGGTAAGATATAGCATGTCACATATATAGAAGACGACCGTGAGCCAGGTAAGGGACGAATAAAACGCAACCATGTAACATGTTGCTATGAAGCTGAGCACAACGCTTATTAAACACAGCAAATCCACAGCTAAAACCAAACGCGTGTTGGAGGAGAAGACCACTTTGGCCTTGCCTTCAACCGACATCACCGTGCAGCAGTACTCTACATGAAGGCCTGGTCCGCACCTTCGCTAGCAGCTGCAGAAACTGCACCAATCGATCAATTCACCAATAAAATTTCAAGGCGGGCAATCCAGAAATAGAATATTTATACATACTGCAACAAAATATTAATATTCGAAAAACTGTCATGCCAAAAGTGACTATTTCTTTTTGCCTTTAAATTTTCCAATTGAGGTCTCCAATTCCGTGATCTTACTACTAATTTTTTGGTCATAACTACTTAGTTCTTTTGTCATTGTCAGCTGCAAATTATCAAGCTGGTCAGATAATTGAGATTTTATCATTTTTTCAAGCTCCACCTCTCTTGGGCTCAATGCTGGTTTATCAATGTTCTGATCGCCTGGATCAAGCTCTTCTTCTTTAGCTATTTTTTCTGTTTCACTGTCTTCTACTTCATTGAGGCCAGTATCATCAGTTAAATCAGTGCTCTCCTCTGGAGTGGGCAAAGGAGGAAGATCAGGGTAGTGGATGGTGATGTTTAGACGTTGCTTCTTTGTAAAGGCATACTTGTACATACGATAATGCTTAAAGTAGGTGGACAGAAAATAATCTGTAACTCTCTTCACCTGGTCTACTTCAAACACCAGAACACTAAATGGTGGGCGATTGACAGAATGGCAGAGGAGAATCTCTTTAAACAAAGTGAACGTTTCAGTCATGTTTTCATAGGGTACAGAAACACACATTTCGTGTACTCGCTTCTGAAGCGTGTACAAGACTGACAGCTGCGGTGGACTAAATTCCATTTTGATAGCAAATTGAAACAGATAAATGTACATGTCAATTATGATCATATCCTCCTTAGTTTGAGTATCTGTGGATAGTTTTCCAATTAACTTTCTAACTTCTGTATCAACTTCCTTTGGTGTCGTACATTTTAAGATGCTCTCGGCTTCTACTAGAGTCAGATCTTTCCATATTGCTACGTCACTTGTACATTTACCATCCATTTTTTTCAGTTGTCATGGTTCCGATATCGAATAGGTGGGTGGAACTAATTAGGGTCTGGACAGCCAGACTCTGGGGATTTCCCCATTCAAGTTGTCACATGACTGTGAAGATGAAGTATATTGGTATTTTCGTTTGTCTATTCTTTCTCGTCTGTTGTGAGTCAGCTACGCCACCTTATTACGTTGGTGTAGGAAGGACAGACATTACGGGACCCGCAGCGGAAGTTAATATGGTACGTGACCGGAGCATGTGATTGCCAGAGAATAGACACATTCATGTCTTATTACTCTCTTGCTTCATATTGAAGATGGGCTATGCTAATCCGAGCCAAACGACCCACGGTGTACACTTTAGACTGTACAGTAGAGCGTTCATCATTGCAGATGCCGAAAAGAAGAACAGAATTGCTATTGTAAACCTTGACATCTGTATGGGAACTCAAGCTATCAAGATTGAAGTGAGTTAGGAATTTTTACGTCACCATTATGTAGAATAGAGATTTTAATACATTTAAAAAGGTGGATGGATCTTTTTAATAAGGAGAATAATAGCATCTAGCACCAGCTACTTTTTATTTCTGTATCAATCAATCAAATACACATGGTAATTTCCCCTATGCAGTGGGTCACTGAAAAAATAGGTAAATAAAAATATAGAGATGACTTTGTAATTAATGGTTGAAATTTACTGTAATCAAGAGAAATCTATGGTGGCTGTACTGTACATTAGTACAGGACATCACTAACTTTTTGGAAAATCTTTTAATGATGAATGTAATTATACATGATTGAAAGGTTTGCAATGAATTAGGGTGTACTTGAAGATAGAGTTTAAGGCAGTGATTATGTTACAACATTTATAGATCCCTTGGTCATTAGAGAGTGAATTAATTTCTTTGTACGTAAATGTAGGTACTCATTGCTATGTAGAGTATACCCTATAGCAGTAGATTTTAAGTGGAATCTAACATTACAACGGGATCGAACACCATTAATTGCCCTTATTATCCTTATAAAAATGTAGTGTCTCTGTATTATTTAAATGGTCAAAGTAATTTCTTTCCTTTCAAAAGATCATTTCTTTGTTGTAATATTGGTCCAGTAGCTTTCTCCTGTAGTGAGCCCCTCATCCTCATAGTCCTCAAAGTGTAAGTATACATTCGTACATGGATCATTACACTGAGCCACGTATATAGTACAGCGGTATATTTATATATACGTATGTAGCATTCCAACCAAACATAGAAACTGAAAAATGCTATAATTCAGAGTAACTGTATATATGTCTGATAACACAGTATTTTGTTGGTTAGTGGCTATGTGCTTGACTTAGAGAAATAATTTGGTAGTTATCCATTGACTCTTTCCCAGGGCCAAGACAGAATACTTGGTCTGAGCTTCATCTCACTGCCTTTCAGTGAATGGTCTGCTCCTTTCCAGGTGTACCAGATGACCCCTTTCCAGCTGGATGTTCTGGTGCCAAAGTAGTAGCCTCCATTGAGGTGGCAGTGCTGACAGCTGTTGAACCACCAGCCCCCCTCATCCCTAATGGCACAGTTGCCAGACGACCAGCCATCTATATCGTTGTCAAAAGTAGAAAAGCCTCTGCCATTGTGATACACCAAGGCATTTCCAGCATTGCCAAGATAGTCATAGACATGCAGTACATAGTTGGGAGGACCATCAATGAAAAATCGGACTGTTGCATAACTTTTAGATTTATCAAAGTCTTCTAAATCCACTCTTAATCTTGGTTCAAAGTCTATCCATGTTGAAAGACGATGAATTTTCTCTAAGCCAAGCCAGAATTCTCCATCAAGCCTTCCAAAGCCATTAACATAGTCATTCCTATTTCGTCTGAAGTTTTCACTTCCATCCTGCCTTCTCTGGAAGACTGTCCATCCACCGTTATCAGTTGTCTGATCACACCAGACTTCAAATGGAGCCCCTGCATCCGGTTGAATAGTGTATATTCCTGAGGTTGTAAAACCCTGCCAAAGAGCTTCTAAGCAGTTACGGGGAAACGTTTGGACACCACCTAAAGTGTACATAAGATAGCTATGAAGTGATAAGATGATATATGAAGTTTATTGAGCAACAGCAACATTAAATCTTTGGAATAGAACGTTTCAACCCGTAGGTCTTCATCAGCAATATCATAAGATAGCTATATATGTGTGTAACAATAAATCTGTTTAATATAATTATCCTTTAATTTAGGTAAAAGTTATGTGCAATTACAGATAATAGTATTTTAGCATCCTCATAGTCTTTTAGCCTACTGTAGGGCTACAGGTAATTTGGTGCACTAAAACCTACTCTTTTTCAACTTTGCCACAGAATTTTCTAGAATTTCAAGTTCTCCTGTGACCTCTCTAATCTTCTCATTTAGTCTGACTAGTAGTTGTACCTCATCTCTGCTGTAGAGGCTAGTCTCTCCTGTGGTATGTCCTGTCAGGATAGAAATACTGAGGAATATCACTGCCAGACACATGTCTGGTTATCAGGAGTTTCAGAAAGTGGTACCCAACATAAAATTTAGTTGCTACCAGTGAATCCCTCCAATGAATACAATTAACATGTTAATGATATTCATGAATGTAATCTCTAAAGTGCTTAGCAGATTGCTAGTGACTCTAATTGCTTGTTATTGAAAATGCCATGTTTGCATATTTTAGAAGGAAAGTTCACATTGAAGGGAATCATCAGACACCTGAAGCAAACAAAGTATACTGCATGTAGTTATTGCTGTAAAATGCTCCCATCAAATGTCCCAGCTGTTATGTAACTCCCTCTCCTCACATCTATAAATATTTGAAGATCCTACTTGGATCCACCTCCTTTATGTGTTCCTTGCTAGCCCCAGTACCCATTTATCAGCACATGTATCATTACCAGCCTTGTTACATACATACATACGAATAGTCAAAGCGATAATCAACCGCAAGTATTCGATCACAGACAAACAACATGATGATGAAAAAACATGAAAGAAGCAATTGCTGAAAATTTAACTCAGAACAGCTGGTTATAACCATCAGTGCTCTGTCACAGAGGTAGCATCACTAGCCAGATGCCATTTTCCACTTCTGGAATAGCATGGAATACACAATTGCTACAGCAATGCTCCATTTCAATATACTAACTGCAAAGCGAGTAATTAGTCTCTGTTGACACCAAGTAGTGGTGATTTATCCATCATATACGTACATACATACGTACATACATGTACGTATGTGAGCCAAGCTAGTCTCTGTAGTGCAGTGTTTAGTATGTGTATATGTATATAGGATTGTCTCCTACTCGTTATTCCCAGCAGTTCTTCTGGGGAGACTATCTCTTTGGTGCTGTTAGTGTAAACATGTTATAATTATACTTCTGAGGTTACTTTGTAGGCTAATTGAGGTGGATTCAGCAGAACTCATCTCCAATCATAATGGTAAACTGTGACCCTAATTTTCACTTTGGTGCTGTTTTGTTTGACCACCAGTGGGCTTGGAATCTCCTGTACCCCCAGGCACCTACCATTAGCTCTGAAATCAATTTTCTTTGGGCAGCAGTTGTGTCTCTTTTGTCGTCAGCAGGCTTCACCTTTTAGAAATCCTTCAACTATCACAGACTTTTGTCGCCATCATCACCTTGGTCCAATTGGATAAAATCCATTTCATTGTGTGAGCATAAAATGGAAAACTAGTTTTGGACTCGGATGCTATAATTGGATTCATAGCTTGCAAGCTTACCTAAGGAGATTCATGAGGTAGAGTATACTATATAATGAGATGAAAAATTGTTCATTTTAGTTGAATGTAGACCACAAGCTTCAACCATGTGGACATTCTTGTTTTTTGTTGCTGAACTTCTACTTGTTGTCAATGGTAATGCCGTCCAAAAGAGGCAATCCAACTCTTCTGATTTAGAGGATATAATTGAAAAGGCTCTTAAAGACATTAACACTTTGGAGACTGAAGTTAACACACTGAAGAATAGCATTGACACTAGTAAGTTCCTATACAAATATATGTATATGCAAAATGTATATTGAGTATGAGGCTTGTTACAATACAAATGTATTGAGATACGGTATATTAGCCTTTTTAGATGAAAAAAGATTTAATGTTTGTGCATACACTTACCACCGTATTTCATATTTTTTGCAGGCGAGACCACAACTTATCCTCGTAATTGCCTGGAAGTCCTCCAAAGGGGGAGCAATGTTACTGGTGTCTACAAGATCCGACCTGACTTTGGTGCTCCCTTTGAAGTCTGGTGTGACCAGACGACCGATGGTGGTGGATGGACAGTCTTTCAGCGAAGACGGGATGGGAGTGTCAACTTTCAGAGAGCTCGAATAGAATATATTAAAGGTTTTGGTGAAACCAATGGAGAATATTGGCTTGGACTTGAAAAAATTTATCGTCTTACTAAATGGCTGGATTTTCCTCCGGAACTGTGGATTGACTTGGAAGACTTTGATGGAAACTATAGATTTGCACATTATAACAAGTTTTATATTGGAGGTCCAGCTTCCTTCACCCTCATTGTGAGTGATTACAGTGGCACAGCAGGCGACTCCTTTACCTACCATAATGGGAGGGCCTTCTCAACCTCAGACTATGACGCGGACGGGTATAGTAGCGGAAGTTGTGCTGTCACTAGAGAGGGGGCCTGGTGGTTTAATAACTGTCAGCACTCCCACCTGAACGGTGTCTATTACTATGGTACTTCACCTGCTGGAGACAAGGGCATAACGTGGAATGCCTTTAGGGGCTCTCAGTACTCCCTTAAGAAGACTGAAATGAAGACACGCCCAAGCCGTCTTTCATGGAAGGCTCTGTGAAGAAGCTAAATAGAACTTGTGTAGTTTAGCAAAACTCCATAATACAAGTGTTTGGTTATTATCATTTGAAATACAATCTTGAAATATGATGAGAAATCTAAGTCTTTCTTGTTAGCAATTAACTTAGCTTCCCTCAGCAACATTACACAACTTAATAAAACCTTTAATATAAGACACTCTTACTTATTTGTCTTACATTGTAGTGAACAAAGGGCTGTATAATCAAACTAGCTTGTTCATTAAGCCTGTTAAGCCTCCACACTTAAGCATGTGAAGGAAGGGTATTAGATGGAATCCTAAGTTATAACTCATAACAATCTGGTCAGTCTTTATTGCTAATGCTAATATCTATGTCAAGTCTTGACATTACACCTGGTAAAGATACCATGTTTATAATTCTAAAAGTAAGATGATAGATACACTTTTAAGAAGGGCTAATTGTATCCTTTTTTGTGGGAGTTGAGAGTAACAAACAGTTCCTGTATATTACGTATTCTAATTTATCAATCTGCTCCAACGGCTGGGACGTATCTTCATTTCAGTTCTCTTTAAGGAGTATGCATTTCCCTTCCAGTGGATCCACAGGATGCCTTTGCCTGCTGTGGTTTTTCCATGGTAATATACACCATTGAGGTTGCTATAGTAACAGTTGTTGAACCACCATGATCCTTGGTGACTGACAGCGCAGTTTCCTCTGCTGTTGTCAATATCCCAGTCAGGAGTGGAAAAGCCCACGGTTCTGTGGTACGTCAGAGAGTCCCCAGCTGTACCACTGTACTGCTGAACTTGTAGGGTGTACGAAGTGGGACCCTCCATCCAGAAATTTCGATAGCTTGCAAACCTTGTCTCATTTTCAAAGTCTTCTAGGTCAATCCACAGTTCTGGTGAAAAGTCACTCCACTTTGTAAGGCGGTGTATTTTCTCCAACCCAAGCCAATGTTCACCTGTTACTTCTCCAAAGCCCCTTACGTAGTCAATTCTATTTTTCTGAAAGTTGACACTCCCATCCTGCCTTCTCTGAAAGACTGTCCATCCTCCACCATCGGTCACCTGATCACACCAGACACTAAAGGGTGGACCAGAATCAGGTCGAATAGTGTAAATGCCAGAGACATTTTTCCCTCTCTGATAGGCCTCCCAGCAGTTTCTTGGATAAATAGCACTTACACCTACATACATATCAATAGAGAAATCAGTAGCTAATTCTCCTTTGCTCACTTCTTATCTTTACTATCACTCAAGGAGTACTGTATATCCACTTACTTTGTGAGATAACTGCCTTAACTCTGTTTACTCTGGTAGTAAGACTGGTAAGAGTCCCCAAGGCTTCAAATAGCAGATCCTCAAAGTTCTCATCAGTGACATCATCCACAGCTAGAGCCCCCTTTTTTGATGCAGCTGACAGAGGTGGGAGAGAGAGCATCAGGAACAGGGATATTATAAACCACAACATCTTGTGGACTTTAGGCTATTAGTTTAGTAACTCTAGGTTTTAATCAGTAGTGCTTTGTCATGAATACAATTGTAGTGTCAGGACCTGCCCACAGAGGTAGTTACCTAATGAATGTCATTAATATCAGTAACTTTTTGCATTTCTATTTCTTTATTCCTGAGTCAGCAAGACCATTTTACAAATGTGTAACGGGTTTTGGTAAATTGATATCTGTCATGGCAGCCATGGAGTTGTAGTTGTATGAAGTTATATAGTTTCTCACTATTTTCAACTTTCAATTTTAGAAGACTCAACAACATTTCACTTCTTTTACTGATAGGATGAGATTAATCAGTCTGTGATGCTTATTGTAAACTGAAAGTGTAATCATGGTGTACTGTTTTACAATCAAAATGTCTTGTACTTCATATCCGAATGGTCTTTAAAGTGCCACTGAAGCAAATTTTATTTTATCTTCACTTTTGTTTGTGGGTGCCAGGCAGAGATAATCAAAAACGGTATGAATGAGATGAAAGTTTTCCAGTTGTCTACAATAGTTATGTAACTTAGTCAGTGTGTTAAATTATGAGGTAGCTACAATTTTAAAAATTAATCATACCAGCTTGTATTTCTACTTGGTATATATTAACTTTGGGAAATCAACCTCAAATGTGTGCATCTTTAGTACATAAGTAATGTAAATGGACAAAGCCCCATTTCCTGTAGGTATGGTTGAAATGCATATGAGACTAAGGAGACATACAAATAGAGTAGACTAGACTCATAAAGGGAAGCCCTATAAGAATGAAGATTTCATGCTTTTTTATACTGGCCATGCATTTATTTTTTCTGCTTTCTTCTTTTTTCTTCTTTCTTTCTTATGCAACTTTTTCTTTTTCTGCATTTATACATATAATTCATTCCTCTATTGCTTTTTGTTCAGGTTGTGAATAGATTGAAAACTTTATACAACGGACTGTATACCAATGACAATGTCATTCTTACTGGTATACACACTCACTCTGGTCCAGCTGGATACTTCCAGTACGTGCTCTTTGAGATTACGTCCCTTGGATTTGTCAATGAAACATTCCAGGCTGTCGTGAACGGAGTTGTTGAAAGCATATCACTAGGTATATATACGTACTGGTAATACTGTAATTCGGGAAATTTACGTTGTTAGAATATTTCGTGGTTGGCCCAAACCATGAAAATTTCTCGCACAAAATTTTTGCTCATTAATTTGTTTCTGGGAATCAAGAAGTGCAGTTAGTTTAGACCACAACAATTTATCACACGAAAATTTCCCGAATTACATTTATGTGTCTTACTGTAATTCCATTTGATGAATCTGTGATTTATTTGTAATCAATGGCTGGCAATGCCAAATACTAGTTGAAATTTGAATTATATATGCATTACACTGCATAGTTTCCTCAAATGTTAGTTTCCTATCTAGTATACACACACATCTAAATAGCCTATTATAGTACAGGTATAGTGGTGTAGCTGTTTCCATGACCATACCCAGTAATCTTGAGATCTCAATAATTATTGCATCATTGTTTTGATCCCTTTTCCATGATTCTCAGTAAGTTTTATGAAAAGCTTTTCTTTATGTGTCACCTTTGCAGCCCATAAGAACCTCCAACCAGGTTACTTGCATATTGGTGAGGGAACGTTACAAAATGCTAGTATTAACAGAAGCCCTGTAGCCTACCTGAGGAATCCAGCAGAGGAGAGAGCTAGATATAAGAATGACACTGACAAGGAAATGGTTGTGTTAAAAATGACTGATAAGGATGGCAAAGACATTGGAATGCTCAAGTAAGTTGTACCTCTGGTTTGAGGTAAACAAATTAATATTTTGGACCATTCGCACAATTTTTTACTTGTGTATATGTAATTTTCCTTTCAAGGGAAGAAAGAATATAGCTAAAAAAACAAATAGGGATGTATATGAAGCTAGCTTTGCATTTGAGAGGCCCGGGTTGAAAACACATAAATCTTTTGTCCTTTTGTATAACACCTATCTATCTTGTTGTATCTCTACTCTGTTATGTATATACAGCTGGTTTGCTGTTCACTGTACAAGTATGAACAACACTAATACACTCATTAGTGGGGACAACAAAGGATATGCCTCAATGATGATGGAGAAGTACATCAGCGGAGAAACCATACCTGGAAGGGTAAGGGAACCCATTAAAGTGTGTCCCTCTTTCTGTAGTCTAGCAATTATTCAGTCCGCATGTCAAGTAGAAAGTGTTACATTAGCATTGCTTGACTGGGATTATATGCAAAGGAATGTATTAATTATTATGACCCATGGAAATATAACACTCAATGTACTAATACTATCTTTTAGATGGTGCATCTCGTGATTCTTTGAGCATCTAAAAATGCAGTCTTTTGTTTTGAAATCTCTCTGTTGAACGTTTCGACCCCAAGGATCGTTGCATTTTTAGACACTCAAAGAATCAAGAGATGCACATCAAAAAGATAAGTTCAATGTAGCTAGAAGAAATCCTTATTTTAGTATCTAGTTTCCTATATATACTTAGGCCTATTAGCTCATATAGCTGTACGTATGTACTACACACTAATGAAAGTTCTTGATGCACCACATCTATAGGAGGTTACGTACTGGCAAATAATTAGAGCCTATTTTACTTACAGCAGTAAATATTGTGTAACTGGATAGGTCACTCTCTGTTATTGCTTGTGTTATAGAGCAATTTTGTGGCAGCCTTTGCCCAGAGCAATGAGGGTGATGTAAGCCCCAATACAAAGGGACCACATTGTATTAATACTAGAAAACCTTGTGATTTTGTTACCAGTACTTGTGATGGAAAGGTACATGTGAATGTTTTTATATCATAATTACAAATGTTTAGTGCAACTACCACCTTTCTCACACTACCACCTTTCTCACACTACCACCTTCCTCACACTGCCACCTTCCTCACACTACCACCTTCCTCACACTACCACCTTCCTCACACTACCACCTTCCTCACACTGCCACCTTTCTCACACTGCCACCTTCCTCACACTACCACCTTCCTCACACTGCCACCTTCCTCACACTACCACCTTTCTCACACTGCCACCTTCCTCACACTACCACCTTTCTCACACTGCCACCTTCCTCACACTGCCACCTTCCTCACACTACCACCTTCCTCACACTACCACCTTCCTCACACTACCACCTTCCTCACACTGCCACCTTTCTCACACTGCCACCTTCCTCACACTACCACCTTTCTCACACTACCACCTTTCTCACACTGCCACCTTTCTCACACTGCCACCTTCCTCACACTACCACCTTCCTCACACTACCACCTTCCTCACACTGCCACCTTTCTCACACTACCACCTTTCTCACACTACCACCTTTCTCACACTATGGTATTTTGATGTTAGAATGTTAGCATTATACTTTTTGTTTATGTTTTGAGCAAATCTGATTTGGTTTGATCTTTTTTTGAATGAATTGAATGTCTAGAATGAATTATGTATTGCGTTTGGACCTGGCAAAGATATGTTTGACAGTACACAGATCATTGGAGAGAAGCAGTTCCAAAAGAGTTTGGTGAGCCAGCTGCACTGAAGTGTAAAGAGAGTTAGCTTGTATACGTATATGATGCAATAGGAAATGGTTTTATAGTGTGCTTATAATGATGTGCAGGAGATCTACAAGAATGCTACTACTGCACTAGAAGGGCCAGTAGACTTTAGACACACTTTTGTTGACATGACAAATGTCAATGTCACTACAGTTAATGGCACCAAGGTGAGCTCTTGCATCTCTCCTTTAAAGGATGCCCTTTTTCCTTCTTGTTGCTCAACTCTGTATATTAATTTGTCGATTAGGCTCACACCTGTCTACCTGCAATGGGTGAAAGTTTCGCAGCCGGTACCATTGATGGTCCAGGAGCTTTTAATTTCCATCAAGGTTTGCCATTTACATGTCGTTTAAATACACTGTTTAGAGAATCATTTATAAGTGCGGGGATGTAGCTCAGTGGTAGAGCGCTCGCTTTGCATGCGAGAGGCCCTGGGTTCGAAACCCAGCATCTCCATTTTTCCTTTTTTTCTGTCAACCCACGTTGTTTGTCACCTCGTACTTATTATATATTCCGTACACTTACAGTCAGGCTAAGACAATATAAAGTTGTTCTAGGTCCTTTTTAACAAGGGTATTTTAAGTTTTAAGCTAGCTTCCAATTTTTACTCATTTTATACATGTACGTGTACCTAATAACTTATGTACTTTCTATTTATCAATAACATTAGCTGACACAAAGGGAAATTTCTTTTGGAATCTTGTGCGTGATGTTCTCCACACACCTTCAGAAGCACAAATTAAGTGTCATCATCCAAAGCCCATCTTACTGGACACTGGAGAAGTGAGTTGGAAATGAGAACATAAGAAACCAATACTCCAGAGTGAATTTATCATATTTTTAGATGGATTGGCCCTATCCCTGGCATCCAAAGATCATTCCACTCCAAGTAGCTCGAATTGGGCAACTGGTGATAATAGCTGTGCCTGGAGAGTTCTCGTAAGTGATCAGAGGTACCAACCACAAGTAGTTTAGATATGACTCATGCGTGGGGTATAGTACCATGTACACATGAGTAGTCTAGAACTCCATTTTCTTACCTTCTATGTCACTCTCATGAATAATTGAAGTGATAATCAAACCACAAGTAATTATAATCATTCTCAAACATCATAAAGAGGGAAAACACAAAAGAAGCAATTGCTGTAAATCGAACCCAAAGACAGCTAGTTATGGCCACCATAATGTAATTGATGCAGTTCATGCATATAACTAGGCTAATATTTGTTTGAAGTTATTTCTTAAGACAGCCCAACTGATTTGTTACTTGCTTTTCATGCATCTTAGAACTCTGTTAGTAGTTTGTACATGAGGAAATTTACAACTGAAAATTTGTCTCTTTCTTGGTTCAATAATTTTGAGATTTTATTCCATTATCAGCAAGCCATTTTATGGTCAACGCTGTATACATATACACTCTTTCAATGTCTCTCCATCTCAGAACTATGTCTGGTAGAAGGCTAAGAGAAAGTGTCTACAAGGTATGTCAGTATTATAGAAGTTACAGTTTCTAGCCTAAGCTTAAGAGGTTACTATGTAAGGCAGGGAGCATCATCCACCTTTTAGAGAGAAAGGGGAGGGGTAAAAGATAGCCGCAGGAAAGTGTTATATTATATCAAGTAGTTAAACTTGACTTGTATCATCATCACTATCACCATCACCATCACCATCATCATCACCATCACCATCACCATCACTATCACTATCACCATCACCATCACCATCACCATCACCATCATCATCAACAACAACAACAACAACATCAACAACAACAACATCGTTGTCGTCATGTTTTGTATAGGTCATCACTGAAGCTGGTTTTCCAAAGAATGCTAAAGTAGTAATAGCTGGACTCTCCAACACTTATACTCACTATATAACCACATTTGAAGAGTATCAGGTAACTCACTTCTGTGATGTCCTTAAGTTAGGGATCGAACACTTGAACTAAATGTACTGTATATCATTTAAGTAGGGATGGCTTGAAAATAACATGGCCGCCCAATTCCATGTATTATTGGTTATTATGTATATGTATTATATAGGTTAACATATATGGAAGGAAAAGTGATGTACTTTTAATATGTTATTTTCCATATGTAGGAACAAAGATATGAAGGTGCTTCTACCATATTTGGTCCTCACACCTTGACAGCCTACATTCAAGAGTTTGACAAGCTTGCCTTGGCCATGACAAAGGTCTGTCCATGTAATTTCCCATCTAACTTGTGCTTGTTAATTAATGTAAGGATAGCATACAAGATTATATGTATTGCGCTTCTTTTTACAACAGTAATACTTTATCTACAACACATACATGTAGTAGATTGAAGTAATAAGGTTACTTGTTGTGTTCATAATGAATTGGTTAAGATTTGAGAATCAGCAACACTTACGTATTATTAATCAAAGTATTTATTGCTGAAGAAGACCTACGGGTTGAAACATCCTAATACTTTGATTAATAATAAGTGTTTCTGATGCTAAAATTGTAACCAATTCATGTAGTAGATTTTATGCTCTTTAAATAAAGGCAATTTTTCAATTCTAGTGTTAGTAATTTCAAAAAGATACTCTTTCCATGTAGGGGTCTTCAGTTCCTACTGGACCCTCGCCACCCAATTACTTACCCAAGCAGCTGGAGTTTCTTCCTGGTGTCAGACATGACAGTGCTCCCTCCTTTGGTGGTGTGACTGAGGATGTTCAGCCAGAATACAAAAGGGTTTGCTTGCTTTGTATTTTACTTATCAAAACATCTGCTAAAAGAATCTACTCCTTTAGGGAGAAACTGCTTCAGCCACTTTTTGGGCTGGTAATCCCCGCAATATGATGGTGAGTACTGTACCTCAGCCAAGCCACCACACTTAGTCTATCATATGTAGCATTCCATCTTTTTAGAAAAACTCCACGTTTTTAACTGTTGAACGAAGTGCATTTTCAGGCAGTTGGAATGTCATCTGTACTGATGCTTGTTGGGAAACAAGGTGTGTTTTTAGTTGTTTTGTCAGAGATAATCATACTGACACTTGTTTTAGTATCAATTCAAAAATCCATCCCTTGATAGTCCATTCTCTCGGGTTGAATTCAGGGTGGGGGGGTGGGGGGGAGTATGCTACCACTCAAACATCCCATAAGTAATTTGGTACTTTTTAAAGTTATGCATGCAATCTTAACAGCAGGTGGAATCCTATCATGCTATGAAATCTTTTTAATTCTTGGTTTGTATGTACAGTTATGATTAGATTACTTTTAACTTCAGTCAAGTGTGTGGTGTAGCTGTGCTTTAGTATATAGCCATTTCTACATACCGTATTTGTCCATTTAGAGGACCATATACCTCTATATTTCATTCTGGTCATTACCCTGCCTCTCTATTTATAATAGACCTGCTGACCCCTTATTTACCTTTATTGAGCCCTGCCTCCATATGGACAAATATGGTACATACGTATATATACCCTTGAATGTAACCACTTTGTATCATATATATTGTAACTGGTTTCCCTTACACACTAATGTATAGGTTCCATTGGGAGAGAAAGGGTTTTGTAGAGGACATCCTGTCAGAGAGCAAAGCTACTGTGGAATGGATCATTCCAAGCACAGCCAGCTCTGGAAACTACAGATTACGACACTTTGGCTACTACAAAGAGGCTTTTACTGGTACCCTAAAGCCTTATTCAGGCACTTCCAGCATATTCATTATCAACTGATTCAAATCAGAAAACATCAGGGTACTTTAACCTTAGAAACTTTAGTAAACTGTGCATTGTATATTGTATATGGTATAACAAGGGTAGCAGCTCTGTAATGTGTATAGAGATATTCAATTTACAGGGGAAGGTACATATTACATCTCTAGATATACACAAGACAAATGTGGAAATCAGATCATATGTATTATGCATATCGTGTTAGATCAAAGGAAACTTGATGAGATATATATCACATTTAAAATGTAGTATACATGTATTAGAATATTTCAATTCACACATAACCAAGCAATCAGTCCTATCAAGTCCAGATCCTGTAACTACGTATATACCAGTGGATGGCATATTCCACTGATACGTATGTAATGTCCAGTTAGGTATACAACATCAATGCTAGTAATATCATACATACAAAAACAATACTACAGCTTTATGTATATACAATTACAATGTAATGTTTGGGAACAGAAAGTTAATACAGAAATGCATCAGATGTAGAAGTTCCACTTTCCTGTATACTGTTTGAACCTAAATGGAAAGGAAGACGACCACGACCTGTCCTAAGGGAGGCCCTTCTCACTTCATTGCTGCCTCTTGCTCTCCTCTTCATGTGCCACACCCTTGGGTAAGGGTGTGTGAACACGCAGAGGGAGAACAGTGGATGGAGTATCACTGGTACTAAGGCCAAAGGGATCAGTTTAGCTCTGTCTGATATGGAGTCAAAAGCATTTAATCCCAAAACTCCAAAAGTCATAAAACAAATGCTCAGCAAAACTGCAAACCAGTGAATACTAGAGGAACACAGCCTGAAAGGGTTCTACAGAGGAAATCAGTGAATAATAATAATGATTATAACAGCATATATTGTTTACAGTTACATACTATTTTCTTAGTGTGATATTTAAAACTGTAACAACAACACACTAATAGAAAAGATGGAATTGTATGGATGAATATGATAATGATAAATCTCTTGATTTAAATGTCCAAATTTCAAAACTACCATCCATCCATAACTCATATACGTAATTACATAACTAATTGAGTAGAAGAAAGTAAATAGCCTTATAGTACTCAGCTTCTTCCATACTAATGCTCCATTCATATCTCCCTCTAACACTAACTACAAACTAGTCAATCTGTATTCAAACTAATCAGCAGTTATTCAGTTAAATGGATTATCAGAGACCAAATCCACTTCCTGTGGGAGGGCACCTACTCATGTTGCTGGCACACATTACAGGAAATATCAGTAAATCTAGGAGTACTTAATGTGATAATCCAACCACAACTAATCATGCAAACAGGTCATCTATATGAACGTATATTGTACAAAAAGCATGAGGAAGGTTTACTTAGAAGTATACAACATTACACATGCAGGATATCTCAGTAAATTTAGGAGTATTTAACAGGTCATACGTACATTGTGCAAAAAGCACCAGGAAGGTATACAACATCACAGATTACAAATATGACCACGACTACTATATCCTCACCAGTGTGCTGAATCTCCATTGTAGATACATACTTTCTACTGCAATTCCTGCACATCCAACTACAAAACTGACATACTCCAATGAATAATCTGTGGGAAATACATAAAAAAATGAGTTTCTCACCCTTTGATGTGTATAGCTCATGAGGTAAGAGGTACAATTACAAAGGAAATTATGTACTTTGACTAAAATCACTTTGTATTTCCTAAATATGTATACTAATATACCATTTTACACAATATTTTAAGTCCATCACACACTGAGCATAATCAGCGAAACATTTGTATGTCTTCTTGTATAGTGTAATGGGTCTAAAGGCCACATCCCTGCCCTGCAACTTCAAAAATAAGACTTATTCTCTGATTGATCTATAGACCTTAATTACGTATGTGATATCTAGGCAAGGACTGGGGGTATATCCACATATGTCAAGTGTAACATACAAAGTACACTGCCCTGGAGGAGGCATGCAAATGCTTTGAAAAAGAGGGAACACAACATGTATATATACAACATACTGATTGTCAGTATTACAAGCTCATATGTCCGTTATAGGTACGTGTGGAGTTCACTCGGGGTAGCTGGTAGATACGTACTTATACCATTTTAAGGTAGGTAATTTACATAATATTTACAGCCACCATAACTCTTAGCTAAATTACAGAGACCTCAGCTGATTACCCAACTGTCTAATTGATACCTGAAACCATTTTAATCTATGTAGAGCTATAACCCATTATGTCAAACTTTAATTTCAAGCACTCAAAACTGACTATTCAGCATGCATCAGCAACCTTCAAACTGAAATGTACAAAAGGCAGTGGAGTAAAACAAGTAGAAGGTACCCATACGTAACATTGTAGTGGTTCATTGCTACTTAATAAACATAGGGCATGATATTTTCAACAGTTTTTTAAGCTAATGAAGACCTTCGCGGTCAAAATGTTTTCTGCTACATTATTGCTCAAAAAGTTGTACCCAATACCCATTTCTGTGTCTAATGTATACCACCGCCTCTCATTTTAATTTCCTATAATTCACTAACTCCATAAAATGTAATACCCTATTTAAAATTCATAAATAAACTAGAAAAAAATTGTTTTAAAGGATATCATAAAGCCTAGTGTGAGTTCATATGCATGCATAGTTACATAGTTAATGTCTTACAGAGAGCTCCTGATGCTGCAACGAATAAAATTGCTAAGCATGGCAACAGTATTAAGGACAAGCAGAGGGAGTTGTTAGTAACATGTTTCTTCCATCGTAGCACAATTGAACACAAAAGGTGGACTGTGATCAGCAGCAAAAGTCTGAATCCAAAGAACACTAACACTAGGGTTATTCGTGGATAGGCTGCCTCAGATGAACAATGCTCAACAAATCCATCATCTTCTCCAATACTACTCCAAAAAATGGGATAAAAGTCCAATGCTCCATCCACAGGGCATACATACACAGTAAAAGAACCTGCATAAGGGGTTTTAACAAGGAGTCATATCTTCAAATCCTATAACAATATGAATAATCAACTATCATTATGAGTGCTCAGTCTCCTCATAAGTTCCACCTTTTATTATTATGATTATGAAACCACAAGTATTTCACTTGTGATGGATTAATAGGTCTAATTAAGGCAGTCATCCCAACTCATCAACATCAAAGTGTACCACACTGATGAGCCTCAAAGGGGGCAAGAGTTTGTGGTTTTTGGATGACTGGGAGGCAATCACTGGGCGTCACTTAGCACCCAATCAAATATAAGATTTCACATGCATAATATTTCCAGTGAATCTATCAATTACAGCCTTTGCACAATCATTTTGCAATCAGCTCTCTTTCAATATCCATAATTAAAATGTACAACTGAAAAATGTGTGTTTGAGATCACATTGTTTATGGATACTACAGTGGAATATATCAATACCACTCTTATAGAACCTAAGAATACAATCATTGCATCCCGTATAACAGATGTAACTAGGCAAAGTTACTTGATTATATTTTCAAAAAAGCAAAATAAGTAAAATGGAAGTTATCTGGTTTTATTTTGGCTGCACACACAAGCATTTAAATTTAATGGTACATACTAAATTTAGTCTGTTAAGAAATTCATTCAATTCATTTTGTGAAAGCATTTAGTCTATTGATATATAATAAGGAGTATTTTTTTTATTAAAGTGAAACATGCAGTACAAGCAATTGAGTATGTGTATTATAGAAAGGATTCTGGTAAATATTCTAAGTATTAATAAACATATTTTAGTATATAATGAGACATTGAGGCTACAGTACTAAAATAACACAGAGACAAGATTACATCAATGTACATACATACCTAATGGTGGAAACACCAGAAGCGTGAAGACACTAGCTGCAACTGATTCCCCAAAACTGAAAATCCCCAAAACTACTGAAGTCCTAAAAATTCATAGATAATCAACAATCATTAGCAAGAGCAAAAAATGACTGCATTGCGAGAGTGAAGTAATATGCCTGATCAGATTGTCATGAATGTGCTTGCTATGTAAGTGTAATTGTTCTATATATAGCCTTGCCAAATATGTGAAAACATACAAGTCACAGCAAACTATGTTACAATAGCAAAAATGACCATTTTCCACATACAAATCCCAAATACAACTTACTATACTTTCAAACATATGTACCTACGTATGTATGCACATACACTACACAAGCCTTTCATAAACTGTTCTATACATGTATGTCACAATGATATTTGTTACTACAAGTGACTCAATCTCTTTAAGATGAAAACCATCTTAAAAAATTAAAAAGGGACTAAGAGATTGTACGTATGCCTCCTCGTACCATCCCTTGACATCATTGGACAACCACTCTGCCCTTTCAACTGCTATAATCATCCAATGCAAGGTAACTGCGAGCAAAGCTGCAAATAGAAAGTACTGATAGTCTCTAATGCTTGCTTCTTCCCTGCACAGGTAGCAACTGTCTATTGATCCATTGGATCTCCATCCCCAAGGACAGGCCTATATAGACAAAGTAACTCACAACAGCTACACAAAAGTTACAAGTGCGCAATTGAAGAAGTTCAAGCGAGTAGCTAGTTAGGCCTACATTAGAATTTCTAGAAAATCTTAAACTTACAATGCAGACATTATAAGGTTGTCATGCACTAAGAACAATGCTCAAACGACAGCAATTTACATTAATCAGTAATTGTGAACAATTTCAGGCATTCATGTTACAACGTACACTCGGCTTTCTAGGCTTAACAAGTACCACTCAAGGAAAACACGAATAAAAGCACTAATGTGCGTGAAAAGGTAGCTTATTGAACACAAAATCTCACTTTACAAGGTAAGGTACAAGTCGAAATGGTATCATTCAAAGGTATATGACCACAATAGGCATTACAAGTAACACAATCGAAAGATTCAGCCATTTTTTCAAACAGCGAAATCCCCTAAGTGCTACTTTTAGACATCGCGTAACCGAAATCCACCAATCAGTGTATCCTTTGTGACGTCTATAGAAATGGCCTCCAGTCGCCTCTTTTGAACTTCAACCAAGTTTTAGAAAAAGACGGCTACAGCTCAAGTATTGCCACAACCAGATTATTTGGGTGCATTTAACAGTAAAGTATAATTCATAGTTGAAATATAGACTGAAAAAACATTAATTGAAGCGTATGCAATAAGGAACCACTTTGTAGAACGTGTAGAGTGAAAAGCAGGATAAATGGGAGTTTTTCTAGATAAACCCAAGACGGAAAAGACCACCCTGAAAGGTGAAGGTAAGGGTCTGAAATATGGTGTGGCAGCTATGCAAGGTTGGAGGATGGACATGGAAGATGCGCACGTTTGCGAGACTAACTTTAAATGGAAAGACTGGTCGTTTTTTGGCGTCTTTGATGGACACGCTGGTGTCAGAGTATCCCAAATTTGTTCGAAGCGGCTATTAAGCTGTATAGTTGAATCAACCAAGTTTGAGGGTGAGGGTGAAGCTCTTTTGGAAAATGTCAAAAAGGGAATCAAAGCCGGTTTCCTCAAGCTAGACGAAGAGCTGAAGAAGCTACTCCTCCAGCTAAACGAAGACCTAAAGAGTCAACCAAGTAGCGATAGCAAGGAGGACAGGAGTGGAAGCACGGCTGTTGCTGCATTCGTATCTCCTACACACATAATATGGGCCAACTGTGGAGATTCTCGCGGCCTTCTGAGTGAAAAGGAAGCTTTGCGATATGCCACCACTGATCACAAGCCTTTCAATGAAGCAGAGAAGGAGCGCATTGAAAAGGCTGGAGGCACAGTCATGATGCAGCGGGTTAATGGAACATTAGCAGTTTCCAGAGCACTTGGTGATTTTGATTACAAAAGGGTTGATGGCATAAAGCCAGAGTGCCAGTTGGTATCGCCGGAGCCCGAGGTACATTGCATGGAGAGGAGAGACACGGATGAATTCATGCTTCTTGCTTGCGATGGAGTTTTTGATGTCATGAAAAATGAAGATGTTATCGAGTATGTTTCTTACCGGCTAGGGCTCACAGATGATTTGGAAAAAGTGTGTTGCGATCTAATTGATAAATGCTTGAATAAGGTATGTACATGTTCATGTGCATAATTATTTTAAACACCATTTTTCTACCATGTTAAATACGATATATATAAGACCTTTTTACCAATTACAATGGATTTTTAACCTGGGTTAGGTAATGGGCCGTCTTTAAATTAGAGGATCATGTAAATACATGTTTATAGTTGATGGGCTTCAGCCATTTAATAACACATTTACTCACAATATACATAATTTGATGAACTGGGTGATCTTAGATGACTTGCTCTTACCAGGTTTAGTTCCCTATAGGCTTTATAATATAGAGTGGGCATAGCATTTAGGAAAATGGTGTATTATTCTAGCGATGAGATGAGGGATACTTGAATAGACTAGTTTTGACTGGTAAGCAACTCTTTATTGCTGCTTGCAGTGTATGTACATATTTGTGTATGAGAATGTGGTAGCTTATACTTTAACCTTTCTGTACTCTGCTGCAGCCTGTCACCATTAAGGTCCGGTTTATGTTATATGTATTGTGCAGTCCAGTGATTGCTTATGAAAACTTGCAATGAGATGCTCTGTGTCATACTAGGTTTTCTATGTACATATATGTGCAATGATACAGTCATGCACATGAACATAACACATTGTACGTATGACTGCTTAATACTTTTATTCAAATGTACATACGTACATATGTACGTATGTACATGTGTATTTGTGCTTTTGACTGTTGTGTGAGAAAACTGTCAAAGTTTTGCTTGGCCTTTCAGCTCCTTACTCTTTTATACATACTTGCTTCACCTGTTCTACATCATTTAAATTCTTTATACTTGAATGTTTTAAAATTCACGTTTTCAAGTCTCTCAGATTGAATATATCCATCTGTGTGTATTTTTGATTGAAACTGATTTGAATGGTCTGGTTAATTACCATTTCTGTTTCTATGACAATGATGTAATACTCTATTTATATGTTGTATGTCATTCTGAAAGTGTGATAGAATATTGTAGTTGGAAATGAAACTATATCCCAAACACTTAGCCTTACCATCTGGTAGTGATTGGTGGGTGTGATTAGTTTGTAAAAACTGGGATGTTTATAGACTGTCATGTGAGTGCTCTATTTATAGTAACAGTTGGTACAGGATATTTGTGATCACATGATTGTCATAATTTATTTGAGCAACATTTTGGGAGGGATAGCCAACTTGTGATCATGTGATGGTCAGGTGATGAATTGAAACACAACATGATTGTGGTCGTGTTCAGGGGATGCAACTTATGTTAATAGATGATGCAATTGTATGATGTCATAGATGATGAATATCATTATTGTGACCTTTCCTAATTCCATACATTCAGAACAGCAGAGATAACATGAGTGCTATTTTAGTGACATTTCCAGCAGCACCTAAAGTAACTGAAGAAGCAATCCAGAAAGTAAGTGCTGATCTTTAGTTTTTTAAATTATGTATGTACTTAACTTCTAGCTGCAGCTAATTTCTTCTGATTACAATTGGTTGTTTACTTAGCTATAATCTGTATGGCTGCTTACTTTGCCCTGATGATTTTGAGATGTGTATTTCTCTTGTATGAATTCATTTAAACCTTCTGTACACCCTTGCATGAAGAGAAAATAGGAAATGTGTGGGATTACAGAAAATGTCAAATTGTACATACGTAGTTGTAGTCAACAGCTTTAATGTGCTTGTGGATAAATAACAAATCTACATATATACTGTATTTGTCAAAATAGAGGTCAAGGCCTACATTTTTCCAGTCATTTTTGACCAGACTTCTACAAAAAGTCTCCTGGCATCTGCAACCAACTCCCCCTAGCATCTGCTTACTTAATCTTTTTTGCTTCTAACTGCATCTTCAGATACTCAAACTGTTGAAGAAACTAGCCAAATAATAAGAGCAGTCTACTAAACTTTTTGTATAAAACCAAGGTCACACTGTGTATATGTACATACTTGAAACCTTTACACAGTATAATAATGTGCGTATGTACGTATGTAATGTAAGTTGCTAAATGATGCTATATTATATGCATACACTGGAATATGATATTCCTTGAGCATCAACAGCAATTATTGAACAAGTTAATTTAGAATGCTTTGACCCGTAAGCCTTCATCCTCTATAAGACTGTAAATGCAGAAATTTGTGTGTGTAGAAGGGCTACGTACGTATGTAGCACATACAGATGAGGTATTAACATGGCAATGTTTTTGTTTATATACGCAAAAACATTTATACTGGAAATCTTATTATGATATTGATAGTTGGCAATATGGCTGCTCTTTGTAGTAGGTCGCAGTACATGTGGGAGCATTTTGTAATTAACTGGTGCCTGCAAATATAGCGAAAATACGTATTTCGACCACAATTTTTTCAGTTTGCAGGTTACAGATAGAAAGGGGTGACCCAACTATAATGTAAGAGGAAAAGAGCACCAAATATTAGGGTGTATACAAATATACAATCAACATCGCCTGGCAACTTGCGTATTACATGCATACATATATCGGTAAATGGCAGTGGAATGGTCTCCAGAATGATAAATATTCTTAAGTGTACTATTTCCTTGTCCTATAGTTAACATTTTATATGAGGTTAAGAAAACATGTGAAAAGAATAAAATAACAATTTTCCTAGAATAATAACATGAACAAGCCTATGTTTATAATTGATGTATATGTTTGTCTGACAGGATAAAGAGATGCAGGAGCAAGTTGACAAGAAGCTTTCTGAAATGCTTCAAAGTAAGTACATTTTGTTATTAGCCACTGACTTGATTGATTTGAGCATATTTTAAGCACTTAAAACTGCACACATCTGTGTGCTTGTCATACTTTGGTCTGTAGCTTGGTTGGTCAAGTGTAATAACTCACACTCATAACTCACAAGTGTAATAACTCACACTGATTATTTATATCACATACGTACATTGGTACATATAAAGATATGTTCTGTGGTTAATTTATTGTATTTGATTTAAGTTGTACTTGATTTGTATTTGATTTTAATTTACATGTTCTACTATGTATTATGTACATGCAATATGTTATACAATTATTTTGGTAATTAGAGCTGAAAGAAGAGGCAAAGGAACCTTTGGATTTAGATGAGCATACAGTACTCAAAGATCTTGAGGACATCTTACCACCTAATTATGATTTTACAAATAAGTAAGCTATATTAAAAAAGTTAAATTACTTGACTTGTTTATTATGTTAACTTCCCTTCTCTTGTAACTTAAGACTGCCTCATTTTTCCTATCCAATTACAAATTTATGTTTGAAATGTAACTTCTTATGTGATGATAAACTGCAAATTAAATTCTCTGCAGTTCAGTTTTGTATAAATAGTGTGTTATGGTCAAATGTAGCAACAAGATGGAATCAATTTATTTGAAATAATACTTTCAAAATTGAAATCATTCATAAATAGTGCCACAAAGTACATATGTACATGATGTAGTAAATTTGTTCATATGTATGTATGTACGTAGTTATATTTTGGTCATGTTGAACATTTCCAGGAAATATGTATTTTACCGTTACAGCTTTGTATAGGTAGTGCATATTACATACGTAGCTACGTACGTATGTATGTACTTCTGTATTTTGTATGCAAACTTACAACTGACTATTTCACCTTGTCATGTTAATTTATAGGAAGCCAGGGTTTATTGAACAGTTGGAACGTTTACGAAAAGAGAAGTTTGGTGATATTGACAACAGTTTTGAAGATCAAGTAAGTAATAAACATTTACTATCCACCTACAAACCTACGTATATACACATACATTTCAGTAGAATAGTTAAGTGATCCACTAATATGCAGTACTGTTATGTCCAGTCACACTTTCTTGCTAAATCCCAGCTAATTTTTTAAAGTAGATATTGTTATTGATGATAGCTTGAACTGGTAATTCAGTAGAGGCAAAAATGGTGAAAGTTAATTCTAAACAATGCACTAACTGTACATTATTTTTTAGCTTAAGACTGTCAAATATATTCAACTAAACATAGCAATGAACCTCTATGATATGATTTTTTAGATTCAAGGTGGCATCACTGGTCCAGACTCTCCTAACCTTAAGATGTTTGAAGCTGTTGGTATACCAGATTCAAAGACAGATGATGATACAAGTGGACAAGAGAATATGGATCAATTGCAGTAATGAAAATCTGTATACATAGAGAACTTTAACTTTAGGACATACGTTTTATGTACTTGTTGCATGACCTGTGCTTATCCATAGGATAGTTAAAAAAACACTACATATCACCCAGTACTGGTACTTGTATTGGCATGTTTTGACTTTTCTTACACAATGTACTTTGAATTAATGAAGTCTTAAACTACCTACCTATAAGTTTATTGATATAGGTAATAGTGTTATATAGCTCAATGGAATAAGTGTCATAACAACACAGCAGCTACTCACATTTGGAAGATTGGAAAGTCAATTTTGTCATTGATTGTGTTATATTACATTCTATATATTCATATATGCTAGTACTTATTAAAGAAATGGTTGCTTAAAGGAATTTCAATTTTGCCTCTCTTTGATAACCAATGATTCCTAGGCCTGTCAGCTCCCAAATTCTTGCGGCAGTACTGCATGGATATTAAATTAGTTCAATTTACCATCCCTTTCCTCTAAGGTTCTCTGTAACTCTCTTTGATGTTTTAATTCATCTATGTTGTGTTTCTTTCTCAACTGTCTCTCGAGGTCTTTCTTCACTCCTTCCTTCATCCTCTTCGCAGATAAACAAAGAGTATAAATAAGTTGCGTAAATATTTCTAACAATATACAGATTATTTGTTATATGCCAACAAGCAAGGGACCAATAAGAAGAATTAACAATTCTCAATGTGATTCGTCCTACCTTTCTTTCAACCTCTTGATTATGGTGTACAAAGTAGATGATACCAGCACTGCAAGCAACAGTTAATGCTAGAACAGTCAAGGCTTTTCTGGAGGACATCTTTTTATTCATTATGTATAAGACGAAAATGGCTGCAGTGTCTTTTTGCCGAGACTTAGTCCGTAGGTTGGTACGGGATGGTACGTTTAATGATATTCATACCATTGAGCACGTGCACATAATTTAATCAACAAGTTAATCCCAGGGTCGTGGGTTCGAGCCCATTTCAGGCGCTTTTTATTTTTTTCTCTTTATAAGAAAAATATACTACAAAATGTTGCTGTAACTATAGGCTAAGCAATATTGTGTCTGTACTTTGTTTTCAGAACACTTTATATACAACAATAACATTGAGCATACATCGATATCATTATGACAGTGTCTGTTGTTGTTGTCATACAGTATTATCAGTATAAAATGATTGTGTTCAATAAACTGCAAACATTAAATTCGCAAACTTCACATTTTACTACAAATCACAAAATATAATTACCGCAAACATTTCTGACTATACAGTAATATGCAATTCACTAAGTCGTGCCGAGACATTTTGCAGTCTTTTTAAAGACTAACACTTGTTATTACATATACATTCATAAGGATTGATACAAACCTACTGCTACCGAGGGACACTCTCTTATATAATTAGTGAGTGCAATACAATGCAGATGGTGAGCTGGCTTTTAATATCTCTCATTTATTAGAATCTGCCTGAGATTTGTGTTCTCTTTAGAGGGTGCTAAAGAACGTTTCTTGTTATATAGCATATCAAATTGCAGAACATATCTAGATCTATATATATATAGCTAGCTAAGGCACAAGGTGTTAATAAGGTTACATATAGTTATATTGTATGTCCCAAACAATGTCCTTCTCTGGGGTATGACTAGAATTTGGAGGCATGTAATTATTTAGATATATAACCATGGTATATAATTTATATTGGTGGGTTGTATGAACATTTTGTTCTTAAATGTTTCAAGTCTGACTAGAATGATAAGAATTGTTCTTATAGTTGTCTATATCAGTCCAGGCCAATAATAAGTACATTTTCAGCATGTTTATTCCCATGCAGGTTTATACTACTGTGAGTTTCATTTTTTGTTTCCATAACACTAGCTACATAGTTTTTAAATTTTTGTGTCTTAAAGTGATGAAGGAAGATAATGTTACAAACTTGTTTTTCATATACAGTTTGGCTTTAGTCCATAGTTTTCAGCTAATGTTCTCCAGCCAAACCAGAAATGTGGCAGGATAGCTACTTGGCCACGTACAAGCCATTTAATATAGGTCAGCAATTAGTTTAAAGTGTCTCTATGCCCTGCAGCCAGGTATCATGGCTGTTCCTGTTGAAATGTAGCTACTTGCATGGGTTTCATAGCTAGTGATTCTTGTTCCAATTTTAGTTTAAAGTAAAGCCCTGGGGTCTGGTACCTTTTAGTTAAAAGTAGGGCATGTCAGGACTGGAACATTCTAACAAAGTTCTCTAATTATATAAGTAATAGTCAATCACAAATAATCTGAAATGATTATCACACAAAGAATACAAACTGATTATTGTTATAAACAATTATGGGGAATAACAAAGAAAAATAGCAGGTCTAGTGCAAAGCAACTCAGTAACTGTCCTATGACAGGAATTGATATTTGTTACAATAGCCACAGTTCAATAAAAACTTTTCAGAATAGAAACAAAGTAATTGCCATATTGAACCAAACCAATTATATTGGCCAATTGGCCATTAGCCCTGTTTTATATATATATGATCTCAATGTCCCAATGACAGGTTTGCAAACTGTACATAAACAGAAACAGCTGTCTGGCCCAGTGGAGAAGGAAAAGGAGTGTAAAATGGTGTTTTAGATCATTTACATGTGGGTCAGATTACACTTGCTTACCCAACTGGACAAGCAAGACAGATACGTTTGACTAAGAATATTACAGAACACACTTTTTATGGACTATGCAAGAAGGAGTACAATACTATATATCTGTCACTCCATGCATGGAACAGCAATAAAACAGGAGAAATAAAATATATTAATTATAATTATAATTGTAGCTGTAACTCATGCAATGACCATTTCCACTGCAGGCAACACTGTCAGTATATAAGCATATAAGGGTTAAACTATAGTATTGCGACAGCCACAATCCTTCTAGTTGAGATACTAACATAGAGCCCTGTCAACTCTTTAGGAAATTTATAACGTTTACAAATTAAAGGTTCCTTAAAGTATATGTATTGTCTTTATACTGTAGAGTGTACATGTGTCATGGCATATCCTTTTAAAAGTGGTTTCATCACTTCCGATGTTAATAGAAAAAAAGAAGTGTTAAAATGTACTTAAGTAGAAACTCCTTATGTGAATATTCAAAGTGCAGAATACAATAGTAATTCTTTTAACAGTATAGCTATTTTAGTGAAGATGAAGAAGAAGAAGAAGATGGAATGCCCAATGAACTTGATGTAGCAATGCAACCCAAGCTTCCACCCTGGAAATACATTGAAGAATGCTCTGTCAGCCATCCATGACTATAATAACATTTTATACATATTCTCAATTTTGCAATTGGTTACAATAGACAAAACTATTATATATACTGGTTGAAGTATAATGTATTAAGATTGATATGTACGTATATAAAGTTCTTCGGGAAGTCTAAAGAAACTTTATTTATACTTGCAACTGTGACTGAGTCAGTAACTTTGGAGTATATCGGGAAGATATAACAATTATTAGTATATACCTATACATATATTGTATATGTTGAGATATATATGAAGTTTATTGAGCAACAGCAACATTAAATTAATCTTTAAATAGAACGTTTCAACCCATTGGTCTTCATCAGCAATATGACCTATAGACCTACCGGTTGAAACGTTCTTTTATATATATTCCAAAGATTTATGTTGCTAGCGCTGTTGCTCAATAACCTTCATATCTCATCATGATCGCGACAAATAAGCCCTATCATGATCACTTCATATTGTATGTGTATATGAAAATTTAATCAAATCTCAACAGCTTCAGGGAACTGCATGGTGATGAGGCAGCTCTGTTTATTAATGGTATTATGTGGTCCTTCATTTTAGGGCCATTTGTGACATACGTAGTTTGGTATATATAATTATAATGAATGCATTTTACATATTATTTGCATGTAATCTTTAATCAAGCACTGTCACATATTAAACAAAAATTCAACAATACAAATATTTCGTTATACTGGTACAATTTTAATTTTTATACAATTGCTAAATGTATACTCTACATGATCCATGACCAGAATCATATTATAGTCTCTAGAACGGTTGATTCCATGGATGAACAAATCATTAGGACCTTAAAAAAGAGGAAAGAAGGTTATCAATGAGTGAAATATCATTCAATCTATCTATTTGTCTATATATTTAGATATACATCATGTCTAAAGTATCACTATGTTAATTGTGTAATATACATATGTAATTAATAAGCATGCAATAAGACAATTGGAATGTATGATGCAATATGAATATTAATAGAAGTGTCATTACCAGGAAAGGCTATAACAGTTTTTAACTGAGAAGTCAGAATGAATAACAAGTCTGCCCACAAATTTATAGATATCTATAAAAGCAAGCTTGTTTTTAAACCAGCAGACTTCATATACCTATATCTTGAATAAGCCTGGACTGCGGACTGCGATAAGGTATACATTGGACAGTCAGGACGTAGCCTAAACCACAGACTGCCCGAACATCGTCGTGCCATCAAAAATGGTAATCTGACAGCATCTGCTTTGGCTGTACATGTATGGTCCACGGGCCATTATGTTGATCTATCTTCAGCTGAAGTAATAGACTCCAATCCATATGTCACCACACGATGCCTTCTTGAAAGTTGGCACATCCAGAACCATCCTAATACCTTGAACAGGGAAA
Organism: Chondrosia reniformis; assembly: GCA_947172415.1. Taxonomy (NCBI): domain Eukaryota; kingdom Metazoa; phylum Porifera; class Demospongiae; order Chondrillida; family Chondrillidae; genus Chondrosia; species Chondrosia reniformis. Next base: position 1,866,655 of record OX359202.1, on the reverse strand, counting down.
AGGGGACTCTTCCTCTCGAATACAAGGCCCTCCTCAACTAGTTATATACCAATATATACTATCATTTTACTTCCTCCTTTTATTTCCTTATTTGTTTTTTCAATTTTGACTCACTGAATGGTATCATATCATTAACTGTCAACTCACCACAATCATTTTATGAACTTACAACTTAAGAACTGTGTAGCTATATCCTTTGTCATTAATCCCTGATGAAGGTAGCTGAAATTGCTACCGAAATGTTGGATGAAAAATCTGTTTTCAATTGGCTAGTGACAGTTTGAATCTAAATCATGATATACGTATATCATCAAAATGTATTTTAAACTCTATAAACCTGAGGTTCTTTTAATTGCTATTATTCTATCATGGCCTCCAAGGACTATTCTAAGGAAGTATCTTGTGCTGAAGAAGAACAAATTGCTACTACTGATAATGAAGGTATAATTTATTTACTAAACATACGTATGTAAATAATAACAGTTTACACATAGATTTGTATATTCATTTAGAAACTTTGCACTTTTTTGAGGACAGGACAAGGAAAGTGTTTGGGCTTAAAAAGAGCAAACCATCACCTTCATCTAACTTTATTTTTGATATCACTACTGAGGTGGTAGCTAGAAATTCAAACAGCAGTGGCTACCTTTGTGAGGTGGAGGCTGAAGGCAGTGATTCTGAAAGGTACGTATAGGAGTATAATATACAACCATATTAAAAAAATTAGGGACATAACTGTTTCTTTATCTGTCAAGCTGAGGTTTAACTTTCCAACTTGGTAGGAACTGTTTGAGTATATTCAAAATAAAATCAGAAGGGCAAAAATAGACAACATACATATACCTAAAAAATGGCAGTTGAAAAACCAGGATTACAAGATGATCAAGGCTGGACTTTAGGAAGAGACCTATTCTTCAAAGAAAATGGGGAAGAAATAGATCCAAAGGAATCTAGGTTTGTGTGGATTAGCCACCTCCATCAGGGTGAGTAAGTAAGGCCAAAATTGTTATATGAACACATAACTTTACTATGGCAATTGTTAAATTTATTTATTTTACATGTGAAGAATACATTAAACATGGTACAGTGGTGATTAGAAATACATTACCACTTTTTTTAGTGTAACATGCGCACTACATGATAGTACTCGCTGTAATTAACACGAATTGAAGTGACACGCTCGACGCTCGACGCTCGACTAAATTCGTATAGTGTGAAATCGAATTGAAGTAATTCTAGTCGCTTTGAGCAAAGAAATGTCTCGCAAACCAAACGAAATCGCCGTGGAATGGCTCGAGTCGAAAGACAAAGGATTAATTAATCGTGTAAATGTGAAGCATATCGATAGCGAATTAAAGGATACCAAGGAAGGAAGCGAAGTTATAGTGAAACTAGGGACAAGAAGATACCGTGCCAAAATCGTCAACTTACTTGAATGGCAGCCTCGATCAAGATATCGAAAAAGAGGAAATGAAGAAGGCTGCATAAAACAAGCAAAGAAGCTGACTGCCAGATCAAGCAAAAAGGACAAGGCTAAGGGCACTAAGAAGAAAAAGACAACATCTCTGTGGCTAGGAAATGGTACACCAGCTGGCATAGATAAGACAATAGAAGAGAGAAGGACAGCCCTATCAGAGATAACAAAGAAGCCTCCATCACCTTCTCCACCATTGTCATTTTCACCATCACCTTCTCCACCATTGTCATTTTCACCATCACCTTCTCCACCATTGTCATCATCATATTCCTCAAAACGTACATCCACCCCTATTCCCACCTCAATCACCCCCCGTTTCACTTACCACCAACAACTTTCCACTCCTTCCACACATACCCATTCACCCTATCCACCACAGCCATCCCCTTATTCACCCTATCCACCACAGCCATCCCCTTATTCACCCTATCCACCACAGCCATCTACCTACTCACCACACTCATTTACGACTCCTACAACCAAGGACCAGAGAAAGAAATTCCATCTCCCTCAGCCACAAACCCCTACAGTGTCTAGTGACTTGCGGGAAGATAACTTCAAGTTTGAAGATATATTTGAGGAATATGTTGCATCATCAAGCTTGCCAGTAGTTATAAAACCCTCTGTAGTTGCAGAGTGCTATAGGTCTGCAAATTCTCAAGTGAATTTGGCAGTACAATTAGTAAGAAGATGCTACTCAAGGAAGGAGAGGGCTACTTCAAATTGTGCAGGCAGAGGTAAAAAACAGTTGTCTCCAAGACGCCTAACAGCAATTAAAGAGGTTGTTTATTCAGTATATCCAGTGCATCCTGGTCAAAAAGAAGAAGATGCTTGGAAAGTATATAGAAGGGTCATAGACTCCAGCTGCAGACAATTGAATAGGCCAACCCTTAAAAGTATTTTTCACTAACCTAAGCTAGTTTACTTTTTATTTTATCATTATAACTTCTTCACTGTTTATTGCCATTTATTACATTATTAAGTATGCAACGGTGTTTGCTTAACGATGCAAAAATGCCTGCATAACCAAATAAATTACAAATTGATTAATTTCTTCTTCGCATGTATATTGGGTACAGGCTTTATTAAATATTATTTATAACATGCGATCACAATGTAATGAAAAGTAGATAAATAAAACAGTTTCTCTCCTGTAATACCACCTTCTTTGGTAATAATTTTAGGGAGAACAGTAAATGTATGTCCAATGTATATGCTGCATTTTTTAGGAGTCATTTTTTGGTTCCAAAATGAGCAAATACCATCCACAAGCTCTCTTTTGGTCAATGGTTTCACATGTCTTGCTATGAAATGCTTCAGCTCCCTACAAACTCTCTCAATTGGGATAAAATCTGCACTACTTGCAGGTGTAGGCCACCATTTGATATATTTACCTGTATAAAAGTCCTTAGCAACCCGACTTGTATGCTTTGGATCGTTGTCCTGCATAAAGTGATAATCTTCATCAGGGAAATATACTGTAAGGAAGGGTAATAGAAAATCTTGCAAAATTCTGATGTAAAGGGCACCATCCATTATTTCATCAAAAACAAATATTTGTGGCTCCTTGTTTGGATATACCTGCCCACACCATAGGTGTAGTAAAAGGTCTGGCCAGCTGGGAGCTGCCAGACCAATAATTTGTCAGCCGAGGAAGAAACAAGTATTTCGAATTTAAAAACTCGTGGGGCTGCCGCCCCCCGAATTAACTCTAACTACTTGGCCGCATCGTTGGGCTTTAATATATATATTCTTAATTCTAACGATTGAGGACGCTTAAGTGTCCTGAACATTATAAATAGCGACAGAAAAGCTTCGTTAACTAAAGCTTCCTGAACGCCGCCATTTGCAAAAACGATGTATTGATGTATAAATTAAGTGTTACAATAGTTGCATAGGAACTCGTATTATATACGTATATATAAACTTCAACTATTGTTCCCGAAAGTAGCCATTTTGTTTCTAATAATAATTTTACTGATTCGATTGCACAATCAAAGTTAGTAATTCACGTGTCTCTATAAAGATGGATAAAGCACAAATCGCCGCATCGGATTTAGTCCCTGTTCCTCACCAGCCAAAGAAGTTCTCCTTCCCACCCCGCTCCTTTGGAAGTAAGGGAGAAAAGCGTTCATTTAGGCCCATATGGTTTGAGAAATGGTCGTGGCTTTATTACAGGGAAGTGAGTGATTCAGTCATATGCTTTTATTGTTTAAGTGCACACAAAAGGAAGCTGTTATCAGAGGGACTTTACAGCAAGCGTGAGGACACATATGTTAAAAAAGGCTTTGTTAACTGGAAAGATACTTGTGCTAGTTTCAGGGTGCATGAAACAACAAAATATCATGTAGATGCTGTGAAGGCTATGACTAAGCCTCAGAATGATGTTGGTGAGATGCTTTCATGTAATCACAGTAAAGAAAAGAATCTCAATGGTCGTATGCTGCAGATAATTATGCAAAGCATCCAGTTTCTGGGTAGACAGGGCCTTGCTTGAAGAGGGCATGATGGCAAAGAGAGTAATTTCATCCAATTGAGGAAATTACGAACCCATGATCAACCTGATATTGCTGATTGGCTAACGAAGAAGGCAGACAAATATACCAGTCCGGAGATACAAAATGAGATTTTAACATTAATGGCCAACATAATACTCCGTGTGGTTGGAGGGCGCCTTCAGCAGTCAGATTTTTTGTGTGGATTGTGCAAATAATTAGCAGCTGGTGGTATGCTTTTGATACGTGGATGATCAGTTGGCTGTTCATGAGGAATTCCTTGGGTTGTACGTGTGTCCAGATATAACAGCAAACACAAATGTCAAAGTTCTTAAGGATGTACTACTGAGACTCAATTTGAAGTTATCTAGATGCCGAGGGCAATGTTATGATGGTGGAAGCAATATGGCTGGTAGCAGGAATGGTGTTAAGTCGCAGTTACTGAAGGAGGAACCACGTGCACTATTTATGCATTGTTATGGACATGCACTGAGCCTTAGCATTGCTGACAGTGTAAAACTGATACCTCTTCTGGCATCTACAATGGATACAACTCACGAAATTAGCAAGATGTTGTAGTATTCCCCCAAACGTGTTTTGGCAGAAGACAGTCAAGCAAGCTGGTGAGCTAGACATCGGAGGACCTGTTCTACCTAGAAAACGCAAGGCACCAAGACATTTAGAGGTAAGGGCTAGTGTTGGAACTTCACCAGCCTTGCCTGAAGACCACTACAAAGCCATTTACTTGGAGGTTGTAGACACAGTTACTACTTGTATTACTGACAGGTTTGCCCAAGAAGGCTATCAAGTGTACAGTTAGGTGGAGCAACTTCTTGTTGAACAGGATCTAACAGAGAATGAAGTTGCTGAGGTTTTGACGTTTTATAATGATGAGAATTGAGAAAGACACACTCCTGACTCAGTTGCAGCTGTTTCACACCAATTTCCCCGTTGAGCAGAAGACAACCATTCACGATGTTGTCTCTATAGTAAAAGGCATGTCAGTAGGGGAGAGAGCCATGTTATCAGAAGTTGTGAAACTGGTACGTTTATTGCTAGTTATGCCAGCAATGAACGCTGTCAGTGAACGGTCATTTTCAGCCATGTGGCGAATAAAGACCTATCTACGATCAACAATGCTGCAGGAACGCCTTAATGCTGCAATGACCGTACATATACATAAAGACTTGACTGATTGCCTAGACCTTAAATCCTAAAGTAATGACTTCATTGCTAAGTCTGATTATCGTAAATCTAAGTTCCCTATGTATTAAACATTTTTAGGAATTATACCTGAACTGTTCTTCAAGATAATGGCATGTCACCATGTGTTCACTTTAAACATGTACTTTTGTTTTGTAACATGTTATTGAATGTAAAATGTTAAATTATAATCAAAAAGTGAGAATAAAGAAATTGCGAGTGAAGGGAGCAAACAAATTTTGGTCGCCTGACCAAGGCTTATCTCACTGCTACACCCCTGCACACATGTACTTTGAGAGCATGTTTTGGAGCAGGCTTTAAAATGTGATCTCTTCCCTCATAGTCTGGCTGTGACGTGTCAACTGTACGGAGCTTTCATCAGTCCAGATGACATTGTCAAACATGTTGCTTTCAATGCACTTCTTTGTGAATTCCAATCTTTTGATTTTATTGTTAGCAGATATCATTGGGCCGAATCTAGTGCAAATAACTTTCACTCAAGGTTCTTCCTTATATATCTCCTAATTGTTGGGGCACTTATTTCTGCTAAAAATGATTTTGTTATCATTCGCTGTAATTTAACTGATGTAACTTCATCATCGTCTTCTAGTTGTCTCTCGATGAAGCTGGCAATTTCAGCAGTTACCTTTGTTGGCCTTCCTGGGCGATGCTTATCCACCAAGCTGTAACTCTATGTCCAACGCTTTATCCATTTTGCACAGTTACACATGAAGTGTTTCGTCCTTCTGCCTTTAGGTTGCTACGATTTCTGACGTTCTATGGCCTTCTTCAAATAAATGGACAATTTGTTCTCTTTGATAGCTTGATAGAGGATTTGCCATGTTTACTAAAGTTTGCATTAGATTCGATCTACAATTTTCTCACTAGAAGGAGCGAAAGATAGTCCGCGCTGTTTATACCTAATTTGATTATTATAACAAGTATAAAAAACTACATCACGTCCTAAAAACGTGTTAACAAGAAAAGAGTACTCGCAAACCAAACGAGTGTAGCATAGTAATGTATTCCTAATCACTACTGTAAGTACGTACATATAAACCATTTATATGTAGTTGTCTGTTTATACAGGTCCTACTATAGCAGACCGAAACAGTGGACTTTCCATTACTACACCACTGGATCCATTCAATCTAGAAAGTCTATTTGATGCCCTGCTAAATGTGTTTGGGAACAATACTCAAGCAGCCATCATGGCAATTGGAGGGATGGCTATGAGTCTACACTATGCAACAATTGTAAAAACAATGAAGTTCTGCCCAATTGTTTTCATGTTTGGGCACGCTGGTGTCGGAAAGACTACTGCCCTAAATATGATCCTACAATTGACTGGTGGCATAAAAAATAGAATTGTTTCCAATGCCACTAGGCAGGAGGTGCTGGGGTATTGTGCACAGTCCCCTGTACCCATAGGCCTGGATGATCCATCCCCAATTTAAGAGGTTGAGAATCTATGTATTGGTTTATATAATGGTTCTCTAAAGTTGACTGACAGCCAAGGGTCACAAAAGCCACAAACAACGATGGTTGTGGCTTCAAACTTTCCTATTGAGAGAAATCACAGGTGTGTATATACCATAGGTATTTTACATTTCAATATTGCATATGTAAATATATATTTGGATTTTATTATGACCTTTCTATAATATTAGATACACCACTAGAGTTGCTTTTCTACCATTTCAAAGATAAAATGTTTCAACTGATGTTTCAGCACATTACCACCTTTCTGACATGGCTGAGTTGGCATCAAGTGCTATTGGCTACTTGCTAGGTCTCGGCTGCAAAGTGAAAGAAGAAATAAAAAACAAAGATAAACCATTTAATGAATCTATCCAGGAAGTGACTTCTTTACTGACAGAGGGAGTACATGAGCGGGTATTGATAGGGTATGCACTTCTTCTGTGGTTCACAGACAAGGTAGAACTGCATACAAACATGCAACTTGCACTGGTAGGTAGCATAAATTGAAATTTTGTAACATTTATATCCAGGTTTTGGATGCTGTTCCTCATATGAGCGAGTACTATGGGCCTCAAGTGAGAGATTGCTTGGGAAAGCATGTCAGATATGTTGCACTAGAACATCAGTGCACATCACTACAGCACCAGAGGAGAATCAATTAACACAATATCAACATTTTGTAAAGGACTGCTCAAGGTGTTAAGGCGGTGCCCAAAAGAAGAGGTAAGCTCACCAAAGTATAATTGTCTCAACAATTAAATTCATGCAGTATTATTGTTTAAATTAGATAACCAGCTTCCTACGCCTTGACATGAGGACAGGAGGGGACCCTGCCATTGGTATAATTCCCAGTGTGGCTGAAAACAAGGGACTGGATGGGAATTGTGTAACTAGTATGGGGACATTGCTAGTAAGCAACAGAAACATGGGAGTGAAGTCACAGCCTAGAACTGTAGATGGCAAAAGTGCCCACTGGATGCTAATAAAGAAAAAGTACATAGCTGAAACATGGATAAAACAGATGACAGAAAGTCAGTGTTTTATTTCTAAATTAAATTGCAATTCTATCAGTTGATGTGGTTGTATTTATACAAACATTTATGATGGACTTATATTTTAGTTTGTTTCAGGCCGCCCACCACCCTCAAGACCAACTACTCCACCACCACCCTCAAGAACAGCTGCTCCGCCACCACTTCAGAGAGCCTCTACTCCACCATCACTTCAGAAAGCCTCTACTTTACCACCACTTGAGAGAACCCCTACTCCATCACCACTTCAGAGAGCCTCTACTCCACCACCACTTCAGAGAGCCTCTACTCCACCACCACTTCAGAGAGCCTCTACTCCACCACCACTTCAGAGAGCCCCTACTCCACCACCACTTCAGAGAGCCCCTACTCCACCACCACTTCAGAGAGCCCCTACTCCACCACCACTTCAGAGAGCCTCTACTCCAACATCATCCCTAAGCACATTAACTCCACTACCCCCCAAAAAAGCTATCCCTCCACCACCAATAAGAAAGCCTTGTCCAACAACAGAGCCTCCACCAAAAAGACCTAGAACAAGAAGCAGAGTGACTGTCCCAAATTTCACTAAAGAGCTGTGCTTTGGGTAGAATATTCTTGAAAGAAAAAATTAACTAACTTATTAAAGTGACACAAATCTTTGACCTTTAAAAATACAGAAAATGCATTACTTTTTATTTATTATTCATACTTTATTGCCAGTGTCCATATATACATATACATTATTTAAAATTACTATATACCTTATAAGAAATGGACCAATATGCAAGTGAAGATGAAGTGAAAGATGCACTGCTAAGCAAACATCCACCAAAGTAACCAGCATATCCGTGAGACCACTCTTAGGATGAATGGAGCGGCAGCCCCCCCAGGCCTGGATGACATCCAGGCAGCTGCAGGTGCTATACAACTACATTTGTGCTTGGGGGACAGAGGTGCTGTATATATGCATGTATAGCACATATGTAGTTGTATAGCAATTGCCAAGGTCCTCATTAACACCTATCAGGAAGATGTACAACTCTATATCAAGGCCGGTGCCACCGATGCGGCTGGTACAGCCATGGTCGCAGCACATTTCCCAAGACTTGAGGTACACATATTTTTTAAGTTTAAATAGTGTAAATACTTATTCAAGGACGAATAAAGCTACTAACTTAAATAACTGGTTTATCTTAAGTTATTAGTGTACAGAGATAGCAGCAATTACTTCCTTCCTCAATAAATCGACTTGTTTCACGATATACTCACGGGCCACTTGAAGTCGGCCATTTTATATACAAGGGAGACGTTCCCAGGAAACGTATATAGACATAAACTATGTCCGTTCCAGTCGATATAGTCTGTGATGTACCTGACAAGCCATTCCATCCTTGCCATCTATCATTCCCTTCGCGCTCGTTTGGAAAAGCTAGCCCAGTAACTTGCTCCTTCCAAGCATTGTGGTTCAACCGTTTTGCTTGGACTCACTATGATGTTGAACTCACTCGATGGTGCTTTCTGCTTTACCTGCTGCAAGGCTGCTAGGACAGGGAAAGTAAAACGCCTACGTTCTGCTGAACCAGCATTTCTAGTCAATGGTTTTACAAGCTGGAAGGATGCTACTAGGAACTTCAGCAAACACTAAACCTGTGATTTCCACAAATCAGCTGCAGCTGCCATGACCAATCAACTTGACATTGGAGAAATGCTCTCCAAGCAATATACGGTATAGGTCAAAAGAAACTTGGCGATTTTTGCATTTTTCCGCTGTTGGACAACGCCACCGTTTGCAATTGGCCACGCAGCTGTTTGAGGGTTTTTGAGAGAGCAACTGAGGAAAGCTGCAAGTGCGGAAATTTGCGTATACGTACATACGTATGTATATATATGCGTACATGGATTATTTTTACTTATCATCCTAGCCATTGCACGGCTCATTGCAATTAATTCCCTTTTTCATGGTATATATACGTACGTAACGAATTTGTAAATGACGATTACAATTCGTAGTCTGTACTCATCATTTACAAATTCGTTGTGAAAAGTGGCTGTAATCTTTCAACTACGAAATGCCAATCGATCGTTACTCAAGGACAACAGAAATTGAATCGATAATCGATTACATATGCCACATATATATAACGTAAAAAACTAAAATTCATTGTTTGCTTCTTGGAATGTTTTCTTTGTCTTCCTGCATGCTTCATCAATAGCATTCCTCATTTCCTTTTCAGCCTGCAGATTTGTCTCAAATCTGTCTAAGGGAAATTTTTTAAGCAAACTGTGTAAATTGCCTTTACTGTGACTGGATTGAGAAGTCTCTTCCCTAGAACTCCTCTACAATTACTTGCTTGCCTTACTGCTTCAGGAAATATTTTATTACACAATCTCCCAGCCAAATTTCTTCTGGACTTGCAGCACTGCATTGCCTGCATAATTACCTCTTCAGGAATTACATTTTGCCCTGAGTCCTCAGTCCTTGGGTGCTTGTTGGTCATATCCTGCAGTGGAAACATGCATTGGTGGCTGTTTGGTACCTGCAGTGGATATTGCCAAGAAATTCGAGATGCTAACAGAGAAAAATGATTAGAATGGTGCAAGGAAAGACTAGTAGAGTAGGAGCAGTTCAATGATGTTATCTTTACTGATGAGTCAACCTTTCAACTTGACAGGCACAAGAGGAAATGCTTTAGGAAATGAGGAGCTCCCAGGAAGCTCAAATACAAGCATAAGCATCCCCCTAAAGTGCATGTATGGGCTGGTATATCAAGGAGAGGAGCTACTTCTATTGTTATTTTTGACGGGACGATGACAGCCACAAGATACGGAGACATCCTTACAGCCTCACTGCTACCCTTTATTAGAGAGAAGTATCCTCAAAGTCATCGCCTCTATCAGGATAATGACCCGAAACATACAAGCCGTTACATTCAAGCTTATTTCAAGGATAACAGAGTGAGATGGTGGAAAAGTCCAGCAGAGAGTCCAGATCTAAATCCCATAGAGAAAGTTTGGGGTTCAATGAAGACCTTTCTCCATGATCGTCACAAACCAAAGTATCTTGCTGAGCTAAAAGAAGGCATCAAGCTTTATTGGAAAAAGATGACACCTGCAGTTTGCTCAAGGTACATAGATCACCTTGAGAAAGTTCTACCGATTGTGGTAGAAGTAAACGGGAAACCTTCAGGGCATTTATAGGAATTTACGTACACTTTTTAGACAAGTTTCTTTATTATACGTACGTACGTATGTATACATTGTATTAATTATTTTATTGTTGTCTACATACTTTCGTATTATTAATTCTAACGATACTTATACATAGGTAAAGATCGAAATGCTCGACATACGTACGTATCAATTTTCTTCGTAGATTGCATGGCTTCCCTATCGACACCCTACGTATGTACGTATTGTTTATAAACATCGCTGACGATACCCGCAGATGCTGATATGGCAAACTGCAAATGGCTGTACAGCAGTACGCAGAAAATTTGCGGATTCCCATACAAACCCTTGCGGAAATCGCCAAGTTTCTTTTGAAATGCACCGTATGTCTGAAAAGCGAGCGAATCAAGAGGGTCTCCTCAAAATTCTATCTTCGGTACGCTTTCTAGCTCGTCAAGGGCTACCTCTCAGAGGTGACATGGATGAGACTGACTACACCAACTGCCATCCGTCCTGATTAAGTACACTTGGAGCATGCAAAAATATAAAATCGTGAAAATAAGAACCACGAACATTTATTCTAAGCATTTTTCCTAAGACTCACAAAAATTTCTATCTGCGAAAATTTCCCGCTATACAGTATCACTGGGTGCACTAATCCTGCGACACAGTGACAACCTCAGTGAAGCATTACAGCATGAACATATGTCAGCAGCAGAGGGACAAGAAGTAGTCAGTTTGACACATGAGGTTCTTCAATCTCTCCACACACCTGAGCAGTTCCAGTTGTTCTACTAACGGGTCTTACAATATCAAGATAGTCTTGGTGTTTCACCTTCCACTCTGTCACGAAAGCACCGTACACCAAGGCACCTCGAGACTGGGTCTACAGTTGGTCATTTCCACACATCAGCTGAAGACCACTACCGTCAGATCTATTATGAGGACCACAGCAGCAGAAACAACAGGTCAAGCCCTAGGATATCGCAGGAAAACAATTTCCAAATGGGTTGGTGATTTCAGCAAAACCAAAGGTGAATTTTCAAGGAGTACACGAGGGAAGTATAGATGTAACACACTACTTGATTAGGAGGATATTACAAGAAAGGCAGTCAAATGGCTCAGGGAAAAGGTGCAAGACAGAAAATTCAATCTTACAGCAAAAAAATCCAAATCTGGTTTAATGATTATTTAACGACACTACAGCTACCCAGTTAATGATTCTACATGTTCACAAAGAGAAAAGTGACGCTTTAGATTTAATTAGTGTTGGTAAAGAGTTTGTTGCGCTTAAGGAAACCCGAGTTAGATTTTTTGGACAATTTTAACTACACAAATTACAGTTATCAACATAGTGCATTTACGTACATGTTCATGCCATGTACCATTTAATGAAGTTGTTTGTTGCAATTGCTACAATAATGTATATGTGAGCGTCCAAGCAAAAAACCGGCTTCATACATAATTGCATAATGTTCAGGAAGCGGAATAAACGAAATCACAAGCTAAAAAAATCGTCCACCTTCGTACATAATTGCGTAATGTTCAGGACGCGGAATAAACGAAATCGCAAACAAAATCGTCCACCTCTGCGACATAGCACACACAAGCATGTAACAACATAGTGGAAGTGATAGATCTCTGTGAGACCTTTTATTTGGTACCTTGTTTGCCTTCGTTTGTGCATAGAATGGTTTATAGCCAACACTTAGATTTAAGAACCGTCTTTGTGCAAATGGAAGAAGAGTTTGTATCTGTCAAAATGGAATACGAAACATTTGAAGATCAAGAAGCGTTAGCTAAAGCTTCCGACAGCGATGGAGAAGCCGAAACGACAGCTCTCGGTCCAGTTTCGTCAGTGGACCAGGTTGATGAGATGATTCTTGCCTGCAAAGGAGAAGAGAACGACCTCGAGCCAAACCACTGCCCTGAAGGGACAATCTTGCCACAAACCGTCAATGTCGATTCTACCACACGTGCTTTGACGGTTAGAATAGAATTGAGCTTCGAGGACAAGGAGGAAGACGCCGTAATCGACATATTTATTACTGAAACTTGTGGTTGCACTCTTGGTCCCAAGAAATCACCATGCTCTAGTCAGTTGTCCAGAGACACAATCACTCTCACTTGCAATAACTGCCCTCAGCTAACCCGAAACGATGCGGACCTAGTCATAATGGCTCAGCTGACTTTCAGTTTTGTACATGCTGTTGGTAAGGAGTACTTGGAAAACCTCTGCAAAGCTGTCGATAGCAATGGTGTGGTGCAGAGGATTCACGGCAATGCCAAACAACCACGCCACAACCAGACCCCAGAAGCAGAGGTAAACAGAGTTCGTGACTTCATCACCACCGTTGGCAATACTCACGGCTTGCCTTTACCAGATAGGCTACCTAACTCCACCGAAAAGATTTTACTTTTGCCTTCAGATATGCCAAAAAGCAAAGTCTACAGAGATTACAAAGCGGTGTGTGATGAAAGTGGCATTACTCCAGTTGGGCGGAGTACCTTCTACACACTTTGGAGTTAGCTCGTTCCAACAATAGACACCATGAAACCCTCTTCTGACCTGTGTTTTGAATGCCAGCAAAACATTTCAAAATCATGAGATCCGCACACTTGTCAGAAGAGGCTAAGTCCGAGCGACTACAGCAGGCTGAGACACATTTGCAGCTTGCCAATTAAGGTAGAGTGAGAATGGTACAACAGCCAGATTACAAACTGCAAAACCCCTACCACCTCTGGTGGCACCAAAATGCAGTACAGCTTTGACTACACACAGCAGGTACATTTCCCCAGCAATCCACAGCAGCCATGACCAGCCTTTTTCCTAACTGCAAGGAAGTGTCAGCTATTTGGTGTAGCCTGTGAACCACTTGGCACAGAGGTAAACTACCTCATCAACGAATCTGAGTCTGTGGGAAAGGGGCAAATGCTACCGTAAGCATGATTGACCATTACTTGGCTAATCACGGCCAAAAGAAGGATCACCTCTGCTTGCATGCAGACAACTGAGTAGGGCAGAACAAAAATAACTGCCTATAATTCAATATCTGTTATACAGGATAATGCTAGGACATAAGACTGCTGTTCTATCATTCATGCTCCCTGGACACACAATATTTGCTCCAGACAGACATTTTGGTCTAATAAAGAAGCTGTACAGAAGGACCAGAGTCGACACCATGAATTGTTTAGCTCGTGTTGTGCGGTACTCATCTCAGGTAGGAGGCAATATACCCCAGTTGGTTGCTACTCCCGATGGTGAGACGCATGTCAAGTTCTTTGATTGGTCGCAGTTCCTTTCAAATCACTTCAAAGTGATACCAGGAATTACATCCTATCACATTTTCCGCTTTGATCATCAGTTTCCTGGAGTTGTTTTTGTTCACTAACATTCCCAGTCACCCGAGCACAGCATTCAGGTCCTACAGACACATCCTAATCCGACAGACCATCCACAACAGATTTTCCCAAAAGGATTGGACATTGAACGGCAGTGGTACCTGTATGAGAAGTTAGGCCATTTTGTTCTTGCAACCTGGCAGCAGACATCACTTGCCCCAAACCAACTGCACCAAAGCCTCACATAGAGCCTGATTCCATTGCAACTACAACTACTGACTCACCTGCGAGAGCTACTAGAACCAAGCAGCATTTGTGTTCAGTATGCAAAGAGGTCATGTCCAAACCTACCTGCTTAAATCATTCATCTGTATGTTTAAAACATCTTTTTATACTGATCAACATACTACAACATCAACATCAACAGATGCATGCACAAAAACATTTCAGTGCTTATTGTACCAAGTACACTAAGCCATGAATGTATTTATAGCCATCAGGAATATTGTTATTCCAACTTATGAATATTATAATTACGTTAATGAATATTCATGAACTGTTTTTACACTTCAATATCTCGCAGTAGAAATGGAAATGGGAATTTTCCTTGCAGCAGGTGAATTTTGACCAAAAATGCCCAAAAGCGGCTTTTTGCTTGGACACTCACAATATGTATATATATAAGTGGAATAGGCAGTGGACAGAAAAAAAAATTTGGGCATACCACTCTAATTTTGCTTGCTCCGTGCCTGTATATTGAAAGGGAAACACTAGTCTCCCAAGAGGGAACTACCCAGGGGGAACCCCTAGCCATGGTGATATATGGCATTGCAGTCATCCCACTTATCCACAGGCTGACAAAGGAACCAGTGCAACAAGTGTGGTTTGCTGATGATACTGCAGCAGGAGCTCAACTCACTCCATTATGAGATTGGTGGGACCAGCTGCAGCTAATATGCAAATCATTGACCACAAATAAATACAACATAAGAGAATTCTGAATTTCAAACAATATCATACATGTGTGCATGTACGTACATAGATGCTAATACAGTTACTACAGCTACTTATGATTAGCATATATACGTATTAATCAGTATCTTTACCTCGTGTAAAACTACGCTTACCTTATCTCCATATTCTTCTCTTCCAACACGAGGCAACCTATTGCATAATCACTGCCTGGTATTTAATGGCTTGTAGCCGGAGCCGTTTAGCTGTACTGCGCCTCTATAGACAGTGGCTACGAGCTGTCTCTGCCTTTCCGCAGCACGGAATTCGCAAGAAAATGAAGTATATTATTAGCTAGAAATAAAGTATCAATTGGGTTATGGTGATGAGACGATTTTAATATAAAAGCTAAACGATTTGTAATCTTTATCTGCACTAACTATATACGGGTACACCTTTGCTCTTATCTTCTTGTAGGTTCAATGTCCGAGAAGCCTTTGACTTGTATAAAGGGGAAAGTAATGAGGAGAGGGTTGCTCATCAGATTGAGCAAGGACACAAGAGTTTGGTGGCATTTAATTATTTAGGTTCACTTGACCCACACCAATTGACAACCTTGTTTGATAGTCATATGATTGCTGCGCAGAAAAAAGTATGATTTTATGGTATATATATATTTCAAATCATTCACTCACTGCATGAAAAATCTAAGATACCATTTTCCTACATGCTATATGCCTATTCTGTAAAAAGAGCCTAAGGGGAACTAAACCTAAAGAGAGCTTTAGATGAAGATACAGGAGTCTTTTCTTCCTTCTTTTCCCTTCTTTCATCTTCTTCTCCACTGGGTCAGACAGCCGTTTCTGGGAATTCCACCCTTCATCAGTGATCCTGGGAGTCTTTGTCTTTTTCTTTATCTTGATCTTCTGTGAATCCTTGGCATGCATTACATGATACCAGTGAGCGCTGCATTTTGTTTGTTTGTATCTTATGGATGGTAGACAGCCATGCAATCTGGTTGTTACTTTAGCAATATGGTTGTTACTATAGTTTTAAATATTTAAAAGCATCAGCAGCACTAATTATACAATTCAAACAGAAAGTCAGACATTTTGACCTGGGCTATGCAATGGTGTAATAGTTAATTTCCCCACCTTAGCAAGGTTGGAAAAGTATTAAAACAAGACATGATCGTGAAAGATATAGCTAATCATACAGAAGTGGCATACTGAAATTTAGGTTACCTATCCTAACACGTGCATATCACTTCTGTGAGCTGAAGTAGCTAGGGGATGCTTTTTGTCAATTTTCGTTATTTTTATGCCACACTAATACTGGACACCAAGTATATATGTATACATCAGATTCTATAACTGTAAACATTAGTTATTTTGTTAACCAATGATAGACACATACATTATGTGAAGAACGTCTTTTAAGAAGAAAGATGAAAAGACTAGAAGTGTCTACAAAGCGGGAACTCTAGAATATTTTTATAATTTATTTATAGACCAGTTATAATCTTTCCATTTTATTTCAATTTCTTTATCTTTTTGTAACATCCTTTCCAGTTTGGACTGACCCATCTCATCCAAGTATTGAACCACAAACCTACATTATTAAGATATGAGACATGACCCACAATATATATACGTAGTACATTACAAGAAAACCAGATAAAAGATTAATTATCTGATCAGTAGTCAGGTTGAAATATGTTCACTTACATTAACATATCCCTTGTCGTCTCTCCAAAGTCACTTTTGTACCAGAAAAATATTTTTGATAAAGTTACCTACATAAATCATATCAATTAAAAGTAGAATGTTCTATGTAGTAGGTTTTCTTATATAGTAACATAGTCACTACAGTGTCTTATAGTGGTAATAGAAGTTAGACGAAATTCATTGAAACACATGTTGTGTGCATTTTAAGGCTGCTAAATACAAATTCTTAAGGATTATATCCAACATATGACCAAAATAAATATATGACCAATTAAGAATTGATTAGCTTGAACAAATGTCCAAGCAATTCCTCATTCCTAGCTCTCAAGCACTGCTGTCATGGAGGAGTGCATGGACATTCTGTCATAATAAGAAGGTACATATGAATGTATCCATACAAACCTGATGTTGGTTTTCTTCCACAATCACTTCTTGTGTGCAAAAGTTTATTGCAGCACTTTCCAGAGCTCTGTTGAGATTCTCTGGTGTGTACACTTGAATAGGAGGACACGACTACATTACCATAAGTATGTACATACATAGATACGTAATGTATAGAAAATACACTATGTATATATAATGCAAGTAACAATATACCATAGTGATCTACATAATGCATGATATTATGTACATATGTACTGTGTATAGGGTATGTACTGTGTATAGGGTATGCACTGTGTATAGGGTATGTACTGTGTACAGGGTAAGTACTGTGTATAGGGTATGTACTGTGTATAGGGTATGTACTGTGTACAGGGTAAGTACTGTGTATAGGGTATGTACTGTGTATAGGGTATGTACTGTGTATAGGGTATGTACTGTGTATAGGGTATGTACTGTGTATAGGGTATGTACTGTGTATAGGGTATGTACTGTGTATAGGGTATGTACTGTGTATAGGATATGTACTGTGTATAGGGTATGTACTGTGTATAGGGTATGTACTGTGTATAGGGTATGTACTGTGTATAGGGTAAGTACTGTGTATAGGGTAAGTACTGTGTATAGGGTATGTACTGTGTATAGGGTAAGTACTGTGTATAGGGTATGTACTGTGTATAGGGTATGTACTGTGTATAGGGTAAGTACTGTGTATAGGGTAAGTACTGTGTATAGGGTATGTACTGTGTATAGGGTAAGTACTGTGTATAGGGTATGTACTGTGTATAGGGTAAGTACTGTGTATAGGGTATGTACTGTGTATAGGGTATGTACTGTGTATAGGGTATGTACTGTGTATAGGGTATGTACTGTGTATAGGGTATGTACTGTGTATAGGGTAAGTACTGTGTATAGGGTATGTACTGTGTATAGGGTATGTACTGTGTATAGGGTATGTACTGTGTATAGGGTATGTACTGTGTATAGGGTATGTACTGTGTATAGGGTATGTACTGTGTATAGGGTATGTACTGTGTATAGGGTATGTACTGTGTATAGGGTATGTACTGTGTATAGGGTATGTACTGTGTACAGGGTATGTACTGTGTATAGGGTATGTACTGTGTATAGGGTATGTACTGTGTATAGGGTATGTACTGTGTATAGGGTATGTACTGTGTATAGGGTATGTACTGTGTATAGGGTATGTACTGTGTATAGGGTATGTACTGTGTACAGGGTATGTACTGTGTATAGGATATGTACTGTGTATAGGGTATGTACTGTGTATAGGGTATGTACTGTGTATAGGGTATGTACTGTGTATAGGGTATGCACTGTGTATAGGGTATGTACTGTGTATAGGGTATGTACTGTGTATAGGGTATGCACTGTGTATAGGGTATGTACTGTGTACAGGGTATGTACTGTGTATAGGGTATGTACGGTGTATAGGGTATGTACTGTGTATAGGGTATGTACTGTGTACAGGGTATGTACTGTGTATAGGGTATGTACTGTGTATAGGGTAAGTACTGTGTATAGGGTAAGTACTGTGTATAGGGTATGTACTGTGTATAGGGTATGTACTGTGTATAGGGTATGTACTGTGTATAGGGTATGTACGGTGTATAGGGTAAGTACTGTGTATAGGGTATGTACTGTGTATAGGGTAAGTACTGTGTATAGGGTATGTACTGTGTATAGGGTATGTACTGTGTATAGGGTATGTACTGTGTATAGGGTATGTACGGTGTATAGGGTATGTACTGTGTATAGGGTAAGTACTGTGTATAGGGTAAGTACTGTGTATAGGGTAAGTACTGTGTATAGGGTATGTACTGTGTATAGGGTATGTACTGTGTATAGGGTATGTACTGTGTATAGGGTATGTACTGTGTATAGGGTATGTACTGTGTATAGGGTAAGTACTGTGTATAGGGTAAGTACTGTGTATAGGGTATGTACTGTGTACAGGGTAAGTACTGTGTATAGGGTATGTACTGTGTATAGGGTATGTACTGTGTATAGGGTATGTACGGTGTATAGGGTAAGTACTGTGTATAGGGTATGTACTGTGTATAGGGTAAGTACTGTGTATAGGGTATGTACTGTGTATAGGGTATGTACTGTGTATAGGGTATGTACTGTGTATAGGGTATGTACTGTGTATAGGGTATGTACTGTGTATAGGGTATGTACTGTGTATAGGGTATGTACGGTGTATAGGGTATGTACTGTGTATAGGGTAAGTACTGTGTATAGGGTATGTACTGTGTATAGGGTATGTACTGTGTATAGGGTATGTACTGTGTATAGGGTAAGTACTGTGTATAGGGTATGTACTGTGTACAGGGTATGTACTGTGTATAGGGTATGTACTGTGTATAGGGTATGTACAGATTGGGTAACTAGTTGACAAACTCACTTGAGCACCACACACTAAAGCAAAGTGTATTCGTGGATCCAACTTTGGGAAGGCTAGTTCAGCACGCTTATCATCCTTTTCAAAGAATGTGTTCATGACAGATGATTTAGAAGGATGTGGTCGATCACCTAAACACATATGTACTGATGAGCAAGTATTTTACAAACAAATCCTCAAGAGAAAAATTGGTCTCGTTTGAAGTGATAATTGAGCTTTACGTTGTATAGCAGATTGACTCATTAACAAGATACTACATATAAATAACTACCTCCACACTCCATGCAGCTAAGTTCAAAATTCAGTGATTCAACTGGTAAGTTACACAACAATACAGTACTATCTCAAACAAGTGAGGTTTGATTGCAACCCTGTACTTGATAGTTAATGAATCGCAACCCTAGAGTAAACTTGATAATTAAAGAGTACTTGAATCGATTAGCACTTTCTAAAGTATAGGTTTACAAATCAGGACATTATGAAAGATATAAGGTTGTCAGGATACACTTCATCAATGTGTAAAACAGCCATTTTTTGAACAAACACTATACTGATAGATTACTGACTGATAAACAGTCAACTTTCCATGAGATTGTCTATGCACTCTTATTGTCATGGCTACAGTACCTCTTAATATTATCATGGCTACAGTACCTCTTAATATTATCATGGCTACAGAACCTTTTAATATTGTCATGGCTACAGTACCTCTTAATATTATCATGGCTACAGTACCTCTTAATATTGTCATGGCTACAGTACCTCTTAATATTGTCATGGCTACAGTACCTCTTAATATGCCGTGTTCTATGTCATCCAGAGAATAGACCATACCACCAATGATGTAACAAGTGAATTGCCACAGATCTGGTATATCAAGCACTGTTGACCGCAAACCATCTTGATCCACCAGTACATGAATTGTGAGAGCATTATAGATGTCTTATCTTAGAATCAAGGATACTCTATATCAATCTTGCACTCAAAACATATTTTTCTGATTAGTAAACATACTATCCTAAACTTCCTAGCTTGAATCTCAGTTACATATAAACTACATCACAGACTTTAGATTACTAGGCTTAGGCAACATTCATAAGTCAGAACATTAATAGGTAAGACTCCTAGGGTTACTATATGCAGATCCCATAAACTACCATCGCTCTAATGAACCCGGCGGCCACTCTAGTGAGCCGGGCGGCCACTCTAGTGAGCCGGGCGGCCACTCTAGTGAGCCGGGCGGCCACTCTAGTGAGCCGGGCGGCCACTCTAGTGAGCCGGGCGGCCACTCTAGTGAGCCGGGCGGCCACTCTAGTGAGCCGGGCGGCCACTCTAGTGAGCCGGGCGGCCACTCTAGTGAGCCGGGCGGCCACTCTAGTGAACCCGGCGGCCACTCTAATGAGCCGGGTGCAACTTGCATCACCTTCTGCAGTAAGGATACTAATAAAGAAGCACTTCCTCTGATCCTCATCAAGGCTACCAGGGTCAGCTCCGGCAAGTGCCTCAGCCTTAACCAAATACTCCTTAAACTCTTCACTCTGCTTTAGAGCGGCATAGTCTACTCCTCTACCATCCTCCCTCATATATCGACCTTTCATTGACAACATCAGCCTTTGCAGATCTCGAGCTAGATCAGGTGTACTTATTGCAACATCACCAGACGGTGGGGCCGTGTTTAAAACTTTCTTGCTCGACATCGTTGGCTATTTAACAAGTTAGATTACTTCTCTTCGCAAATTTCTTTCCACCTTCTCTTCTTCGCCTTGGCAATTTCTTGGTTTGTCTTCTTTCTATCTAAATATTCTTCCGTTAAACACTTATCAAGTGCCCTCTTCAGATCGTTACACGCTCCGAAAAATTTCTTCCAATGAAAATGATTGTGGCAGTCTTCCAGCTGCTTGATAATCTCTTGGCACTTTGGAGTATGCAGGTTAGAAGAGAGAGGAGGATGCATGGGACGATACACTTGTTTCGCAATATTACACCCAGATTGCGTAACGGAAGGGTCTTGGGAACAAGAGCTGAATTGAATTGACACCTGCGGTCTAGTTCTTGCTGTACATCATAAAATCATGGAAACCCACGAAGTGCTATTCCTACTGGCTGTCTGCGTCGTTTTAATTTTCCCTATATGTCTTCTTGTGGTCTTGGTTGCGAGTAGATGGAGGAGATCCAGAAGAGTACAGAGTTTTCGCTCCAACCAACCGACTAAGCTAAGTTCGAAAAGGTCTAAAAGAAGAACAAAGAAACGTGTACAGGTAGACAATAAGTTTTTGCCAGAGAAAGAATTTGATAACTTGCCAATACTTCCTTTGCAAGATCCGAAAGTGGTGAGATTAGCAGTGAAATAAACCTGTCAAATATTCTAAATACGTAGTTGGAAAATCTCACTGTACATGATCTATGGCAGAATACTTTATGTATTAATTGCTACCAAACTATTCAATTCTAAATGTGTATGCTTCCTTAATCATTAATCATAGACTTAATCTATGGCTTTATCAACTATAGCTTTGATAAATCTGCTATTATATAATTTCTAAAATACTAATTGAAGAGAATTAGAAAAAAAACAGGGAATCTAAAGTCTATCTTACAGTATCATGATCATTAAACTCTGGATATTACCCCTGCCCACTCATGTCCCCTGAGGAGCGCAATGAGCTAATGGGCGGAACCAAAGTTCACTTAATGGGAACCAGAGTCCCCCCTAGCCACTAGAAAGATGGTCGAGCCATAGACAGTTGTTTCAGTCATATTAGGACTCATCGGCATAAGGCATAGGATGGAGGTTTGAGTGGCTAGCCTGCTAATAAGCACTCCCAAAAGCAAAAAAGCTTGTGGTTTCCTTATCAGCAGAAAACCACAAGCTTTCCTGCCCTGAACATAGTCCTCGTAGATTCAGTTTGAATTGGAAGTTGAAAAGCTGCATGTCATCCCTTCTGAAGTAAAACCACTGTGTTTTGTGTCTCTATAGATATCTGTTAAAAGAGTGCTCACTTCAAAGGGAATCAGAACTATTGTTGTAGAGAGGAAAATGCCATCTTTTCCTTGTCATGGGTAAGTAAACTGTCCTCCAGAAATGGTTAAGAGTTCCATAATGTCTGTCTCATCATGAAAACAAAGGTGTTTAATTAGCGTTTAATTATCTCTTTATACCTGGCTGCTGTTAAAAGATTAGTATGTGTCCTGTGCTATTCCATCTCTGCACATGCCAATCACCACTTAATTCACACAATTACAGCTTGCTTCCTTGTCTGTGTTTAAAGATTTGATGTGAGACACCAGTTAACAGGTATAGACTGAGAAGGGAAGAGTGATTAATTGACTTACTCTTCTACTCTTCCTTTGAGAAAATAGAAATGTATTGTTGTCATACAACCTTGCTTAAGTATGCATGTTGCGTAACCCTACCTGCCTCTCCTTATAAGGCAGTCTCTTGTAGTATGCATATTTACCATATAGGATGGTTACGTTCATCTACTTGTTAAGCACCTAATGAGCTAGATTTGCTCTAATGCTTCTGATTGGCTATTCAACCAAACATATTGGTATGCCACAATTATTTTTTTATTTACCACATTACTTGTGGATACTTGCTGGAAGTTATCATACTGACCAAACAAGTGGCTGAATTCATATACTGCTTTTGAGACAGTAGTTTTGTAAGATGTCACCAATAATTACTTTGCCTCCTTCAAGGTATCAGTCTGGTATACTTGGTGTAGCTTGCAGTGACTATTCATCTCACCCTATGCACAGTGCTTGTACAAATAACTGCCTATTTTGTGTAATTTCCTTTACATATGTATGTATGTGTGTATATGCAAATGTTAGAGAAATTATTTGAGCAATTAGCAACACTTATTCAAATAAAGATTAAGACGTTTCGACCTGTGGGTCTTCATCAGTTAGAATGGTGAGGAGGTTACAAAGTTTAAATAGAACGTCTTAATCTTTGTTTAAAGAAGTGTTGCTAATTGCTCGAATAATTTCTCTATCATAATGATTGCAACAAGTACCCCTTATCACTTCATATGCAACTGTGTATGTATATGCCAAACAACCAGCATATCAATACATATAGTTTGAGTTAGCGATGATTCCAAGTATTGTTGTATTGTGTGCAGTGTCTTCATGTGTATTTTGCATGTACACTTATTAAGGATACAATTTTGTTTATCTAATTGGTGATTTCAACTTTTCTGCAGTTGTAAAGAGAGTTCAGCCAAGAAGGATTGCACGTAAGACTTGTCCGTCCCAATTTGCTTTATCTGTATCAAATGTAAACCTTTTGATTGAAAAATTGTCTTCCGCTGAATACATTGTTAAAGATGTATACTTTATTATACGGTTGCTTGGGCTAGAACTGTTTGCAGTTTTCCACTTTTGAGTATACGTACGTACGTATATCGTAGGACTTTGGTCCCCAAGTACGTACATGGCCTGAGATTTACCTTCTACTTTCATTTTTAGATTTCTGCTTGGGAATAAAGTCATCATATTGCTATTGTTTATTGTCTATGTGGACAATAGATGCCATATACGTACTTCTGCTCAAGTTATAGTTTGTTTGTAATGGAATAATTAGTAATGTTTTGAATTCTTAAGGTACAAATTCTGTGCAAGTTGTTGTCGCAATAGTACCAATTCAGTATGTGCAGCCCACGGGACAGGATTTGATGCTGCTCAGGAGAGGGTGCTGCAGGCCTGCAGAGATAAGATCTTTGAACTGGATCTCAGCTTCTCCCATCTAACACGCTATCCACAACACATACCTGATGTTGGAGAACAGCTAGTGAGTGCATGGTCCATCAGACCAGCACCCTATTACACTCCAGTCACACTTGTTCACCTTCGTACCTTGAACACATGTACCATGAAAAATCTAATACACCATTTTCCTACATGCTATGCCTATTCTGTAAAAAGAGCCTATAGGGGGAACTAAACCTGAAGAGAGCTTTGGATGAAGATACAGGAGTCTTTTCTTCCTTCTTTTCCCTTCTTTCATCTTCTTCTCCACTGGGTCAGACAGCCGTTTCTGGGAATTTCACCCTTCATCAGTGATCCTGGGAGTCTTTGTCTTTTTCTTTATCTTGATCTTCTGTGAATCCTTGGCTATTTGTCTGAATAGAGGGCCGAGCCTCTATACCAATCCAGTCATTTTTGATCCTTCCTCAATTTGAGTTGACCTATGATCAATTATGAGCATACGCATGTACATTATTATTTGTGTAAATGGGTATGAATGTTTTTGAAGCACTTTCCCCTCTATGTGTATACGTAGGTCAGAAAAGTATTGTAAAACTTTTATGGGCTGCAGAGTTATGTATTTGACTAATGCATTTGAAAAGTAGTAATACAATAGGTTATATATCACGTTACCAGGGCAACCAGGTGATATCTGGGGTGTTACAAACCTTATATTTCACACTTGAACTAGTGATAAATGTTATATCACCAGTAGGCCTACTGGTGTTTACTTATCATCACCTTTACAATTGATTCAAGTCATACTTGATATATATCACTTAGCTTCACACTTGAGTGTGGTATAACTACTACATACTTAATAGTCTCCATTATCTAATAGAATTATGATGTTAAAGAACCGTTCCTCTGCAATGCTTATACTACTATAGCATATTAACTTTATTTTTCTTTGTACAGTGCCTTTATGTTATTTTCA
Source organism: Chondrosia reniformis (assembly GCA_947172415.1). Lineage (NCBI taxonomy): Eukaryota > Metazoa > Porifera > Demospongiae > Chondrillida > Chondrillidae > Chondrosia > Chondrosia reniformis. Next base: position 1,841,296 of record OX359202.1, on the reverse strand, counting down.
TTGTTTATCTGTTTTAGGAGCTTCTAAATCTTTCTACTAATCGTTTGTCATCACTTCCTAGCAATATTGGTCGGTTAAATGGTGTCCAAGAATGCTTTCTGCAATACAACTGTCTTAAATCACTTCCAGTGAGTCACATGACTGTCAGGTGACTTTAAAGTTGTACCAAATTCTTTACCCATTAATATATATATATATATACTTTGTTTGTGCATGAGATGTGTGTAATGCAGTACATACGTACATGTACCCACCTATCCAAACATCACTAAAGTATCTTTAAAAATAAGCCACCTTGTTTGTGTTTCTCTTTTCTACAGGATGATCTGTGCAGTTTGAAATGGCTACAAGAACTGGATGTGAAAAACAATAGATTAACCGCGTTACCAGGTTAGGACCATACCCTTTGAAAATTTCATACAATACCAGTTGAATGCGGTAGTATGATTTAATGTGTACATTTCTAATAGGAGCTACAGTACACAAGTACGTACGTTACAGTAGAGATGTTTGAAAATCTCAACTGTAACCATCTTCTTGCCTTACAGCCATGGGAATCAGGTGTTAAGCTCATTTCGTTGAGCCATCCCAAACCAGCAGTTTGTTTGCCAAGTCCATCCACTAATTAGAGCTAGCTGTGTAAATTTTCAAAAACTGTCCCTTTTTAATGTCGTGTTGTTTTCTCTTTAGAGAACATAGGTGACTTGATGTTATTGCGAATTTTAACATTATCTAACAATGCTCTGCGGAACCTTCCTAAAAGTATTGAAAAACTACAGTCACTTGAAGAATTAAATCTGCAGTGAGTTTTAGTTTAGACACATATGTACGTATATATAAAGTGGACTTGAAGGCCTGTGTTAAATTATACATAATCCCAAATGTAAACCATACGAATGATGATATTTTTATCATCTGAAGACATGCTAACTTATGGAAAAGAATATCTTATACTTCCTTTCAAACTACTTGTTTCAATTAAGATATTACTATTAAGGTGAAAGCTCCACTCTTTTATGAAGCATGTATAACATTTAAACTCTTCTTTTTCTCTATTAGTCAAAATGAGTTAAAGTCTCTGCCTGAAGAAATTTGCAACCTTGAAAATCTAGAGGTACGTACCTACCTATTCTAATAGTGATCACGTGGCCTACTGCCATACCATACTGAATATACCAGTTCTCGTCTGATCACCGAAGTCAAGCAGTATAGGGCTGGGTTAGTACTTGGATGGGTGACCGCCTGGGAATACCCAGTGCTGTAGGCCTTTTTCTTTTTTTAAATACCATGATTTAGTAGATAATTGACAAAATGGGATTTGTTGAAACTGTACTACTTAGTATAATAAGCTATTCTAATAGTGATCACATGGCCTACTGCCATACCATACTGAATATACCGGTTCTCGTCTGATCACCGAAGTCAAGCAGTATAGGGCTGGGTTAGTACTTGGATGGGTGACCGCCTGGGAACACCCAGTGCTGTAGGCCTTTTTCATTTTTTTAAATACCATGATTTAGTAGATAATTGACAAAATGGGATTTGTTGAAACTGTACTACTTAGTATAATAAGCTATTCTAATAGTGATCACATGGCCTACTGCCATACCATACTGAATATACCGGTTCTCGTCTGATCACCGAAGTCAAGCAGTATAGGGCTGGGTTAGTACTTGGATGGGTGACCGCCTGGGAACACCCAGTGCTGTAGGCCTTTTTCATTTTTTTAAATACCATGATTTAGTAGATAATTGACAAAATGTGATTTGTTGAAACAGTTCTACTTAGTATAAATAGCTATTCTAATAGTGATCACGTGGCCTACTGCCATACCATACTGAATATACCGGTTCTTGTCTGATCACTGAAGTCAAGCAGTATAGGGCTGGGTTAGTACTTGGATGGGTGACCGCCTGGGAATACCCAGTGCTGTAGGCCTTTTTCATTTTTTTAAATACCATGATTTAGTAGATAATTGACAAAATGTGATTTGTTGAAACAGTTCTACTTAGTATAAATAGCTATTCTAATAGTGATCACGTGGCCTACTGCCATACCATACTGAATATACCGGTTCTCGTCTGATCACCGAAGTCAAGCAGTATAGGGCTGGGTTAGTACTTGGATGGGTGACCGCCTGGGAATACCCAGTGCTGTAGGCCTTTTTCTTTTTTTTAAATATCATGATTTAGTAGATAATTGATCAAATGTGATTTGTTGAAACAGTTCTACTTAGTATAAATAGCTATTCTAATCGTGATCACGTGGCCTACTGCCATACCATACTGAATATACCGGTTCTCGTCTGATCACCGAAGTCAAGCAGTATAGGGCTGGGTTAGTACTTGGATGGGTGACCGCCTGGGAATACCCAGTGCTGTAGGCCTTTTTCTTTTTTTTAAATATCATGATTTAGTAGATAATTGATCAAATGTGATTTGTTGAAACAGTTCTACTTAGTATAAATAGCTATTCTAATAGTGATCACGTGGCCTACTGCCATACCATACTGAATATACCGGTTCTCGTCTGATCACCGAAGTCAAGCAGTATAGGGCTGGGTTAGTACTTGGATGGGTGACCGCCTGGGAATACCCAGTGCTGTAGGCCTTTTTCTTTTTTTAAATACCATGATTTAGTAGATAATTGACAAAATGGGATTTGTTAAAACTGTACTACTTAGTATAAATAGCTATTCTAATAGTGATCACGTGGCCTACTGCCATACCATACTGAATATACCGGTTCTCGTCTGATCACCGAAGTCAAGCAGTATAGGGCTGGGTTAGTACTTGGATGGGTGACCGCCTGGGAATACCCAGTGCTGTAGGCCTTTTTCTTTTTTTTTAAATATCATGATTTAGTAGATAATTGATCAAATGTGATTTGTTGAAACAGTTCTACTTAGTATAAATAGCTATTCTAATAGTGATCACGTGGCCTACTGCCATACCATACTGAATATACCGGTTCTCGTCTGATCACCGAAGTCAAGCAGTATAGGGCTGGGTTAGTACTTGGATGGGTGACCGCCTGGGAATACCCAGTGCTGTAGGCCTTTTTCTTTTTTTAAATACCATGATTTAGTAGATAATTGACAAAATGGGATTTGTTAAAACTGTACTACTTAGTATAAATAGCTATTCTAATAGTGATCACGTGGCCTACTGCCATACCATACTGAATATACCGGTTCTCGTCTGATCACCGAAGTCAAGCAGTATAGGGCTGGGTTAGTACTTGGATGGGTGACCGCCTGGGAATACCCAGTGCTGTAGGCCTTTTTCATTTTTTTAAATACCATGATTTAGTAGATAATTGAAAAAATGTGATTTGTTGAAACAGTTCTACTTAGTATAAATAGCTATTCTAATAGTGATCACGTGGCCTACTGCCATACCATACTGAATATACCGGTTCTCGTCTGATCACCGAAGTCAAGCAGTATAGGGCTGGGTTAGTACTTGGATGGGTGACCGCCTGGGAATACCCAGTGCTGTAGGCCTTTTTCATTTTTTTAAATACCATGATTTAGTAGATAATTGACAAAATGTGATTTGTTGAAACAGTTCTACTTAGTATAAATAGCTATTCTAATAGTGATCACGTGGCCTACTGCCATACCATACTGAATATACCGGTTCTCGTCTGATCACCGAAGTCAAGCAGTATAGGGCTGGGTTAGTACTTGGATGGGTGACCGCCTGGGAATACCCAGTGCTGTAGGCCTTTTTCTTTTTTTTAAATATCATGATTTAGTAGATAATTGATCAAATGTGATTTGTTGAAACAGTTCTACTTAGTATAAATAGCTATTCTAATAGTGATCACGAGGCCTACTGCCATACCATACTGAATATACCAGTTCTCGTCTGATCACTGAAGTCAAGCAGTATAGGGCTGGGTTAGTACTTGGATGGGTGACCGCCTGGGAATACCCAGTGCTGTAGGCCTTTTTCTTTTTTTAAATACCATGATTTAGTAGATAATTGACAAAATGGGATTTGTCAAAACTGTACTACTTAGTATAAATAGCTATTCTAATAGTGATCACGTGGCCTACTGCCATACCATACTGAATATACCGGTTCTCGTCTGATCACCGAAGTCAAGCAGTATAGGGCTGGGTTAGTACTTGGATGGATGACCGCCTGGGAATACCCAGTGCTGTAGGCCTTTTTCATTTTTTTAAATACCATGATTTAGTAGATAATTGATCAAATGTGATTTGTTGAAACAGTTCTACTTAGTATAAATAGCTATTCTAATAGTGATCACGTGGCCTACTGCCATACTATACTGAATATACCGGTTCTCGTCTGATCACTGAAGTCAAGCAGTATAGGGCTGGGTTAGTACTTGGATGGGTGACCGCCTGGGAATATCCAGTGCTGTAGGCCTTTTTCATTTTTTTAAATACCATGATTTAGTAGATAATTGATCAAATGTGATTTGTTGAAACAGTTCTACTTAGTATAAATAGCTATTCTAATAGTGATCACGTGGCCTACTGCCATACTATACTGAATATACCGGTTCTCGTCTGATCACTGAAGTCAAGCAGTATAGGGCTGGGTTAGTACTTGGATGGGTGACCGCCTGGGAATATCCAGTGCTGTAGGCCTTTTTCTTTTTTTAAATATCATGATTTAGTAGATAATTGATCAAATGTGATTTGTTGAAACAGTTCTACTTAGTATAAATAGCTATTCTAATAGTTATCACGTGGCCTACTGCCATACCATACTGAATATACCGGTTCTCGTCTGATCACCGAAGTCAAGCAGTATAGGGCTGGGTTAGTACTTGGATGGGTGACCGCCTGGGAATACCCAGTGCTGTAGGCCTTTTTCTTTTTTTAAATACCATGATTTAGTAGATAATTGACAAAATGGGATTTGTTGAAACTGTACCACTTAGTATAAATAGCTATTCTAATAGTGATCACGAGGCCTACTGCCATACCATACTGAATATACCGGTTCTCGTCTGATCACTGAAGTCAAGCAGTATAGGGCTGGGTTAGTACTTGGATGGGTGACCGCCTGGGAATACCCAGTGCTGTAGGCCTTTTTCTTTTTTTAAATATAATTTCGATGGATAATTAATAATGTTATCTTTATATGAATCATGTTGTATATATGTACGTAATGGTATTAAAGTATATACTCAATAAAAGAGAGCAAAATACAAAATCAAGAAGAGAGTTGATGATTTTAATATAAGGAAGATAGCTCCATTGTTTATTTGTTTTGAGCCGTTTGCAGACCTGGGCTAGTGACTCTTGCACTATTATCCATTTTTTTCTAATTCTTATGGGCAACTCCAAAATCGTAGGAACTGGCTAAAGAGTGTTTGTTTCAGGAAGTTTAGTTTCAGCTTGTGGCAATGCTGGAAGATCATTCCAACCTCTTGGGGTGCATCTTCTCATTATTTCATCTCCAAAAATACACTCCCTTTCTAATTTTACCCCTAACATGCCAATCTTGCATTCAGTCCTAAACTTGGAGTACTTTTGCAGAACATTATTAATTGTATCCTATGTATTTCAATTGATGGCAGCTCCAAAAACTTTGCACTCATTGCTGGAGTGGGGTCTGTTACTGGAGTGGGGTGTGTTGCTTGAGCGGGGTGTGTTACTTGAGCGGGGTGTGTTGCTGGAGTGGGGTGTGTTGCTGGAGTGGGGTGTGTTGCTGGAGTGGGGTCTGTTGCTAGAGTGGGGTGTGTTGCTGGAGTGGGGTGTGTTGCTGGAGTGGGGTGTGTTGCTGGAGTGGAGGTTGCCACAAGGTGCTATGCAGTGAATCACTGCATGAAAACATCTCCCCACTGAACATATTGAAGGAGTCAGTAGAGCTACTAGGATGTCAATTCAATATGCCTGTCAATCTTCTCATTTGTTTCCTTTAACATATTCATTATGGTTTCCAATCCTTGGGTGCATGACTTTTGCAACTGTTACCCCTAAGTTCCCCGATATCTGCTCCCATTTCATTAGCTTCGGATATCTTCTGGTTTTCATTAATTTCTACTATATCTAGAATTGTTCCAGTTGCTTCCTTCTTCTCCTTTCCCCTTCTCTTCTGTTTGGGGTGGATATACTTCCTTTGCTCCCACTCTGTCATTCTGTTGAGTGTTACTGTTTAAATCAGATAGAGGTACACGATTCCTTGCAGTATTTGGAGTAGGCTTAGAAGCTTCAGCCACTGTTTCTATCACATTAGCTTCAGATGTCTTCTGGGTTTCCACTGTATCTAGAATTGTTCCAGTTGCTTCCTTTTTCTCCTTCCTCTTCCTCTTCTGTTTGGGTGGATCTGCTTCCTTTGCTCCCATTTTGTCTTTGTGTTGTTCTGTTTGGTCTACAGTCTTTGGAGTAGAGTTAGAAGCTTCAGGTAATCTTGATGGGAAGGAAACTTCCAAAGATCCGTTTAAATAATCTTCCTCCAATTTTGTTAGAGCCTTTTTAGCGCCTAAAACTAAAATCATTTTTCAAGTATTAAAGTGTTATATAGTAATTTAATATTGAGCGTATTATACTTTAACTTTCACTAAACATGTATCGCAAACGTACCGATCTTTATTATCATTCCGTTATAATTCTTCTTTCCTACGTGAACTTGGCAGTATTCGTTTTCAAGAGGTGTTAAGGGCTACACTTACACAGTCTTCGTCAGGCAGTGCAGGAGCGCGCGTAGTCGTTTGCTTCTTCTTGTGTTGAGATTAATGCTCATCAAAGGGTCATTTCTTCCGTGACAGTCAAGTATAAGATTTAAGTGAAGTACTGGAGGTAATAGAGAGTATACTTACTAGAACCTGCAGATGGACCTGGTGCATTAAGCACGACAGCCTGTCCAGTGGTGTCTTCTGGCTCCACAAATACATGAGGTTCTTCAGGCAGTGGTTCAGGGTCTTCAGAGAGACTTAGTGGTGGTAAGGTCTTTGTACTTGCAATTGGAGGTGTTAGCAGTGGTCAACCCTGAAGGAGAATTTTAACCTCATCCATCCTAGTCTTGTTCTTGAACCATCTCATGAGAGTGGTTTCATTGATGGTGAATAAGACAAGATTTATATTCTCCAGGAGAGCCTCACTGTTCAGCAAATGGGCCCTGACCTCATTGTAGGCCTTCAGAATTTGCTTTCATCTTGAAGAGTAAACCTAATATTGTGTTCTTTCCTGGGTTGCCTAATTTGCTCACAAAGGTGAATGCAAATGGCCTCAACCAAGCCACCAAGTGGCTCTTAGCTAGGGATAAACTCCCTGAGATGAAGCTCCGCATATATGTATGGGTGTATGTAAAAAGAGACAATAACAAGTATCAACACACCTTTTAACATTGTCAAAAGTTACATGGCCAGTGCAACGTTTTGACCCGGCAAATCTCCTGGTGCTAGATTTCTGTGGTCTTGGTGCAAATTGTAGGCCCCTGGGATTTCTTATCAAAATCTAGCAGGTCCTCATAGAGCTTCTTGATGTCTTTGGCCTGATGTTTGTGACACATAGTCCTTTCAATTTGAGGAGAGCCTTGGCCAAGGCATCAACTTTGTCCCATCCTGGAATGCCTTGTGAGTCCAGAGCTTCATCGTCTTCTTTTGCTGGGGTACTCCTCCTCCTAAAATGTTATTAAAAACAAACACTGTAATGCAGCATTCATGCCTTACAAAATATGCAGTAATTTCTTACATTTTCTTCTTCATCATCATCATCACTATGATCAGGTAGATTAATGATTAGATTTTCAGGGAAGTCACTGATGTTGCTACTGTCAGCTATATGATGGTCAATGTCCCTCTCTTCAAACCCTTCATCAATTAATGCATCCATTCTCTTATCATCAGTAGGACAGAGCAACTGTCCAGACTGCTCATACAGGTACTGTACCCCAATGACGTCTCCGGTGTATTTAGCTGGTGGTGAATAGTAGGGTATCAATTTGTTCCCATGGATGGAGGTGCTCAAGGCATTCACCTATTGAAATGAATGAGGAATAAGAGTAAGACAATTACGTTAGGTTAGAGGGCAATAATTGGATGTTAATAGGTGTATGCAGTATATAATTGGAAGAGTCCATGTACCTTATCCTGAAGCCTGAGATCATATGTCTGCAGCTTGTTCTGCTGAGGCTCCCTATCCAGAGCTGCTTCAGCTCTTAGGATATTCCATCTTGCAATTCCTTCCAGAAGGTATGCCTGAAAGCTTACTGCATTGGCAGACGAGCCAGGTATAAACCTAGCCAGATGCAGATGGAAACTTTCCAGTGATGTTGACCCTCTAGCTCACCGAAATGTGGGAAGAGTAATGCCAGACTTTATAGTGTGGCCAGTAAGAGTGAACAGCTGGATACCTGGTGCATCCTGAAGACATGGGACATGCTTCTTCTGTTCACTCCATATTATTTTCATGTCTTCCTTGAGAATTGGAAAACCGAGAGTGTCAGTTGGTAAGAGACAGAAGAAGTTCTTCGATGAGCACAACAGTCATCTCTGCTCCTCTGGTCCTTCTACGACAATGTGTAGCAAGCTCCTCCTTTGTGATGGACTTCCTTACTGCACTCTCTGATGGTGTGGAGATACCAGCCCGTACTAAACCTGCTCTTTTGGCTGACATGAGAAGCAGGTAATCATCAGTGTCCCACTCAAAAATGCAGTTGGAGAGCTGTGACATGAATGTGCGTGCCGTACAGTGGATGGGATTCTGTTGTACAACCCAGAGCCAGTTTTCGCATAAAGTGTCAGATGTCAAGGCGAACAAGAAGATTTGGCCATTTATCAATCAATCGTTGGTACTTCGATGGACCATTCATTGCACAGCAATCTCTATCTGTGTAAAGCAACAGTGGAGGCGGCTGTTTTGCCTTATCAAATCTTTCCATCAGGCCATTTGCAAGATTTTGCAATGAATGGATGCTTTCAGATGTGACAGGGAAGTAGGCTTGATTTCCTTCACTGAGTTGGTCCAGCATACAGTGATCCCATGCAATGAATGCTGCTGAGCAGACCTTACAGTCCATACATCCTGCAGCCAGGTAGTAGTAATCCTTCACATCTAGAACCAAACAAACTTTGTTGTATAGGCCCTTTGACCTCAGCGACTCCTTCTTTCCACAGTATGTGCAGTAGAAATTAACTTTCCACATCATCCTGGGTATCCAAAGGAACAATCTTCTGTGATGGTAATTGCCTGGATGTGGTTTGCCAGAATGACGTTCAACTGCAGGTGGATGCCACCACATCTTGATTTGGATATCCTCGCAGTGCTCAAATTGGGTACAAAGGTAGTAGTTGACTGGAGATGTAACACAAAGGAAGAACAAGATTATCTCTATGTTAATACAACAAAGATGTAACATTTACAAAACTTTATGATACGTGAAAGAATTTTCGGCTATGAATATTGCAGCTAAAAGTTGTAATCAGCGACCTGTAATATTCGGTTTACATCCTTCACATATGAAAAGCGTTATAATGAAATGCTAACCTTTTGGTGGTGAGTACAAGAACACTTTAAAGTTTTTCCAAAAGGATTGCCTCCACTCTGGCTCTTTTGAACGGGGCATGAGTCGATTTTGGCCAGTTCCTTGGCCCAATAGGAGTCTTTTGACCACAGCTAAAATAGAATGTTCCCCTTGCGTAGTTTCAGAGTCGTAATTTCCATTCCTCAAAAAACTAATGACAGGCTTCAGCATTGCCACTAACGATTAACGATCCCTGCCAATGACAATTTCACGTGACTCCAAATGTTCCAAATGTGGAAAACATTGGTTTCAGAATAGCACAAGTATTTGGATGGGTGACCGCCTGGGAATACCCAGTGCTGTAGGCCTTTTTTCTTCTTTAAATATCATGATTTTTGAGGTAATTGACAAAATGGGATTTGTTGAAACAGTACTACGTACTTAGTGTAAATATGTAGCTATTCTAATAGTGATGTGTTATACAAGCATAACCCATGCAACCCCTATGTTTAAACCATTCAGAAGCTTTTTAATGATTATTTTTACTTTTATTACAGAACCTATACCTGGGCAAGAATCATTTGACTATCTTGCCAAAAGACTTTGGAAAGCTTGTGTCACTTATTGAATTGGATTTATCTGAATGTAAATTGACTTCTCTACCTGACTCTATCTGTGACTGTATCAATTTGGACAAGCTCTGGTTGAGTCATAACCAGTAAGTAATACCTATTGTACTGCTTTGTCTGTATATGTTTCAAGACAGTATTATGCAACCATCAAAGTATACTTTATTTGTATGCACATACGTACATTTGCATACGTATATATAAATTTGCATATTTAACTTCTATATATTTATAAGAATCTGTTCCATTTCATTTTGTTGGTTCTCCTAGCTGTCGCTATAAGTTACACTTTAATTCTGTTTCTTAAGATTTTGTACTTGCTTAATCCTGTTATTTTCTGCAGACTGACTGTATTGCCTGCAAGAGTTGGTGACCTAAAGTATTTGAGGGAGTTTCACATTCGATCAAACAGACTCCAGTATCTCCCGGGAACAATGCTCAGAATGAACCCTTACACTTTTACAGGTTGGCCACTGTATATGCATATACGTATACGTACGTATGTGCAAGTTCTTAAGATACATTTATTAATGTGGTTATATGGTTGTTTTGATAAAACCTATACATAAGTTATGTACTGTAATGTTACTAATGTAACTTGTACGTATATTAAGCTATTGTGCTTCTGTTATTAATACTTAACTGTGCATGCTTAGTTTAAAATAATTGTTGCCTTTGTAAAACCCTATATCTCATATGTATTGTATGTGCAGTAAGTACTGTTACATGTAATACATGTAGTGATGGGAGGTAATTTTAGTTGCGTTCATTATGTTAGGTAAGTTTATTGGAGCTACGTATCTGCAACAAAAAATTGAGCTAGATTGAACATTTCAACCCGTATATCATTATTGCTGATGAAGACCTACAGGTCGAAATGGTCAATGTAGCTCAATTTTTGTTGCAGATAGCTCCAATAAACTTATCTATCATGTAATACATGTGTGTTTAATATGCATGACTATTTACATGGACATAAATACTTCATCGCTCTGTTGTCCACTAGAGTAATAAGACAAGTGTTAATGACCTGAGTACACAAAGCTATATATATGTATGTATGTAACGTATGTACTACTATACATATGTGCATATATAGTACATATCTTTGCTATATTGCAGCTCAAGATAATATGTTTATCAAAGAAATGGATCATCATAAAATGCTTTCGTTCACTTCTTCACCTGAAAATACTGTGCCATCTCTTCAAGAAATAATCTGTAGATTTTTAGTTAACAGTAGAATGACTTGGAAGATAGGCACACTGCCAGATCACTTAGAGCGTTAGTTACTTGTTGAAATATATACGTATATAATTCATCTTGCATCTATCTACGTATGTGTATATGAGGATAAAGTAAGTAGCATAGACCTGGGTTACTGTTGTCCTTGCCCAAAGTCTTACTAGGCGTTTGTATGTTGTATGTTGTAATGTAGCCTTTTGAAATAGAAAAAAATGTCTCTAGAAAGCTCATTTAACTATCTGTTTATAATGCTGTACTTCTCTCAAATATGTTTTCTAACAGGTTACCTAGCAACACCAAGATGGTGCACCAGATGTGCTGCTCCATACTTTGAGCACGTTTGGACCAAACTGAACTTTGGTGTAGTTGTAGTTGCCAGAGTTCCATTGTTACATGAATTTTGCTCTCCCTTTTGTGAAGATGATAGTCAGTCCAATGACTGATCATCTACTGGTTTAAAAGTAATGTATTATATTTGCTTGTAGCTAGGTGTTGACCAGGTGCAGGTTTTTAATGTACAGTGGGCTCTGGTTTATCCGGCCTCGATTTATCCGGAAACCTGTTTTATTCAACTGGAAGCGTGGGAACCGAAATTATCGTGTACTATTGTATAGCAATTACCCTGGTTTATCCGGATATCGTTTATCCGTATCCGACGTTAGTGCTTGTGCGACGAAAGGCCGTTGTCCCATATGTATTGCCTTTTTCTATCCGGCAAGGCTCGACATCGGGCGTACAAACTGCGATCTTCTTCGTGGAGCTACTGTCCTCTGCGCTGCGCCGTTTCTTGGACTCTCGAAGGATGTCGCTAATAGTGGTTACGCTCAGCTGGAGGAAGCGCTGTGGGTTTGGTTCGGAAACATCCGCTCCAGACGCCTAGCGATTTCGGACGAAATGTTTCGGGTAAAAGCGAAGGAATTTGGGGAGACTATGGGGATCAGTGGACTGTTTACTGCATGTAATACTGTACTTTCTATTAATATCCATGCCACTATACAAATAGAAGATACTTTTTTATTTGACATCTGATTTATCCGACAAGTTTTGAGGGAACAGATGATGTCGGATAAATCAGAGCCCACTGTACTTTACTTATCATGTTGTTTTTGTCCACCAGTAAGGATGATTGTAATGTAATGTAATGTAATGCGGTGAGCCTGATGCAGCAAGGGGATGTAATAAACCTAAAAGAGAAGATAAAGGTGACATAGAAGATGCTGATACCACTCAAAGTTCAAGAAGGCGTCTGGTCCTCACACCAGAAGTCCTTATTACTCTGATGAGCTGGTTTTGGTCTGTTTCTAGGTATATATTGCTATGCACTGACACAGACAGCTCTTTGGGCATTTCCAATCCTATCTTCTGTGTGTTAGCATATAATTCAAGGTGTTACGCAATTCTGATCAATTTAGAGATGGGATATAGAATCGATTTTTCTACTGTTACTTTGGGAAACATAGGAGCTTTGTATTTCCCAGCAGAACTGTGCCTAACTTACTTTAGTAAGTTAATCCTAATTTTGATTTACAATTCACAAGCCTTTACGGATACACGTTTAACGATAGTTTCGCGTAGCCGAGTTTAACGGCTGGTTAGCGAAAAACTACGTAACTATAATATCAGCAAAAAATATACACAGTATAACATAAAAGTAATGTTTATAATAAATTAACAATTGAGTTAAGGAAAGAAAGAAAAGATTGGATTAGATATGTCCCTCCACAATCTGGAGATCAATGGCGTCCTGCCCTTGGGGTCGTGGCCTGTAAGAGGATCTACATCCTCGGATGCACAGAATGGCAGTCCTCAGCAGTGCAAAACTCAGTTTGCATCTGACCCATTGGATGGTCTTGCTGTAGGGTGTACCCTGCTTGTCAGCTAGCATCGAAGCTAGGCGGCTGTAGAAAGTTGTGGCAAGTGGTCCCATACCTCCTGTGGCAGACATGACAAGGGGTGTAAAGGAGGATCGTTCAACTTCCAGGATCCTTTCTTCATAGTGTCTCTTCTTCTCCAGTTCGTGCTTGCGGTAGGTGGACTTTAAGGAGGTGGCACGATTTGATCGGGCGCTTGGGTTGAAAACCCTGACGTCAAAGAATGTCCTTTCAAATCGGCCACCCCAGACACCGCAAGCCGAGATATCCAGCCGAGCGCCGGGGTCTGTGTTGGCAGTCTTATGTGCCATGGTTTCCCCTGTCAATGGTTGTAAGTGAGGTTCTACCCGGATGTTGTGGCATGTCTCTCGTAGCATGGATGCTGTCAAGTCAAGCGAAAAACTACGGAGAGATTCGACATTCAACTCATTTATGCATCACAAATTTGTAAAGTTTTCAAATTCACCAGGGACTGCGATGAAAATTGTTCTCGCGCCAGCTAGTATTTCGAATTCGTCAGCCATTTTGTATATATGTCAAAACTTATAATTAGGGCTGACGTCATCTTAACACGTGACTGTTATTTCCTAATTTGGAGTTTGCGCGGGAAAAATGGAATGCAGCCATATAAAAGATGGCGAGGTGTGAAAAATCTCAGTTTACCCCCAGTGGCTTACTTGACGCGTGTGATTGCTAAAGTTTCTGTGCCTGACGGTGGTCTTTCCTTATCCCGAGTAGTCCTGTTCGAAGCGCTAGACAAGTAGACCCAGGATTCCCCTTAGCTCCGTCAGCGAGCTGAGAATGCGGCCTGGTGTCACGTTGGATATACAATTTGATCAGGAACTCAGTGGGAGGGTTGGTGCTTGGGATTGGTCCTCACTAGCTCTGGCTTCGGCTGGGGTCTGACGGCACGGAGATTGAGGTAATCGCGTAACTATGTAAGTTGAAGTCGGTTGTCGACACCTGATTTGGGCAGTTGTTTCGCCAGTTCCCACTTCAAGGACGTCATCCGATCCTGAGGAGTTAAAGGTGTGGCAACACACTGATTCTCATCGGGGCAGTTTGCGGTTCGAAAGGGTCGGACTTGGCATAGGCTGAAAGTGAGGCTAACGCTGATCGATTCCTATGTCATGGCTAGTAACTCCATGAGTGCAGATTACTGCGCAGTTACAGCTTCTGTTACACAATAGTTAGTGTCAACGCTGTGGGGTGGGGCACGATGTACTTTCACCTCCTCGTGGTGTGCCCTGGGACAGCTCTACTTGAGTTGTGCTGAGAGAAGTACATGACCAGTTTCAAGATCTTTTTTTTTCAAGTTAAGTCACTTATGAAACACATTTGTCTCATCAAATTTTATATACAGAATTTTCATTCTGTAGAATATGGAGCTGTTGTGTCTCAAACTATTTAGTGAAATGCAGATTGTGTGTATGTAGGCCTATATGGCATATGCAGATTGTGTTGATGCAAATTAAGTTGCTCTGTAGCATGAATGAGTAGTCTTATATGTTTTATGGCTATATAGCCATTCACTGATCCTTTTAAATTTAATTGCAGAATATTTGTACATGCATGAAATTTGTCATCTTGTACCTATTCATTGGTTGTATTAAATAATTGACAGCACTTGACAAATGTAACTTTTTTGTTTGAATGGTTAGAGCTCAGGATGTATACTGACAATATCAGTATTTAATCATGAATCACATAGCTACATTGGAAGTCTGCATCATGAGTTGCATCCATATATATAATTATTTAGTGATCATTGAAATATAATAACTTTAATGTAATCTTTGTATGGCCCGTAAACTTTTAAAGGTTACGTAATCAGGCAACAAGATGGATGGTGTATTTGCTGTGCTGAATGTTTCGACTATCATCTTGCTACTGATTTTGGGTTTGCTAAGTGCTACCTTCGCCTACTACAAGTAAATTACAATAGCAGACTTGAAAGCATTGCTACATTACCTTGCTATATGCTGTAAAAAACCTCATTTACTAGACTAATATCAGTAATGATAAACTTGTCTCGGATTTATATAGTAATACTACCTAGATTTTCCTTTGAATTTCTCCACTATACAGTTATATCTACAAGCCCCACCAGTACTTTAAGCAGCTTGGGATTCCTGGACCCACTCCAAAACCAGTAATCGGAAACCTACATCTATTAAAGAAGTACAATGTAAGTTACCAGTATATGGTATGTCTATTAACTACTTCCTGTCTCTTTTATCTTCAGTCAAGTCTATCAGAGTATTTTAGCTCTGCATTTGAAGAGTATGGGCCAACATTTGGGTACGTGTAGTAATGCTCTACCAATGAAATCACTGCTATATAAGAATCTCATATATACAAGCAATATTTCAAGATTAAAGTAGTGATTTGCATGCTTGCTGGCAATAATGACTAGTACATCTGGAAAATGGAGGAAAATTAATCCGGTTGTCATGGCTAACCAAACAGAAGTGTAATATCAATATTATTACCAACCACATCACTTTTTGATCTTGCATAACCCAGGCCACTATCTTGCCACCATGGGAGCTATATATGACTTTGTTAACAAAGTAGTCTATGGCTCCACTTTGTGTTGGTTCTCTTAGGATTCCTGATTTATTTGGTTGTGCTGTTATCCTGTACAGTTTGCATATTTCTTGTCATCAAATGCTGCTAACAGTATTTATTAATTTGCGAGATGGTAGCTAGTAGCCATTAAACTACTGCTTTGTAAGATATCTTTCATATTTGTCTATTCTATCAGTTGTCATGGTTACATTACCTTTTCATCAAACAGGATGTACTTTGGAAATATGAGAATTTTAGTTACCAAAGACCTTGACTTGCTAAAGTTGGTTACAGTCAAGCATTCTGACAACTTCACTAACAGAACTGTGAGTATCTTTCAACACACTTATTCAGTGATTCTATAGCCATACATGCCTGTAAAAGGGTAGTAATTGAAGTGTAAATAATCACGGAAAATTTTACAGCAAGCCAAAATACGTAGTGACTAGTCTTTTTGGTTAGGAGATGAAATCCTATTTGCATGACAACCAGCGATCCCATCAAAGTCATCCATATTGGCTATCTACATCATATATTACAGAACCTATGAATATGGTGTAATGATTATTCATAACATTCTAAACTAACATCTACTTTAGTGTCTTTTAACTGATAGGAATGTGATAGTCTGACAAGTATAATTTGTGATGGCAAGGAGTACAATGCTTTATTTGATGCCCGAGATGAAATGTGGAAGAAGAGAAGACGAATTCTTACACCAGCATTCAGTGGACATAAGATGAAGTTGGTGCGTATGCATGATGTTTGAGACGGATTATAATTTGTGGTTTGATTATCACTTCGATTATTTGAGAGTGAAACCTATATATTAGTCACTTTTTCTAAACAGTATGTAAATAAAGCTTTATCTGTACTAGTTATAACACGCTCACAATGGCGTATTGCTTTTACTGCACTCGCCCTTGGGCGCAAAGCACCCAAGGGCGAGTGCAGTAAATACGCTATATGTTATTGAGAGCGTGTAATAAGTGGTTTATCGCCAAATTAATCGCTCTACAAATGCGCTACTTTTATACTGTTCTGTACTTGACCTTTGAAAGTGCTGATTGATTTGTAATTAGTGTGTTTGTGTTGCTAGCCATATATGGAAGATGCGTGGGGGCTGTTCCGCCTTAAAGCCATATAAGGAGGTGTTAGGGGCGCTTACATGTTGCTGGCAGTGCTGGTAACCCGTTTACCTGCACACCTTTCCCTTTGATGTATGACGTCATCATGTGATAATTATTTTTACTGGCCAGCTGCCTATTCATTTTATATATTATCACCAAATGCTTTACTTCAAGGGCATTCATTCAAGTTATTTGTGTTCAGAAATTTGTTTATTTAAGTTCACTTCCTGTATTTTAGATGGAATCCTTAATTAAGGAGAGTACTGAACGTCTTTGTAGCAAGATAAGTGGCTTTGCATCAAGTGGTGAAACGGTGGATACTTTAAAGTCAGTGTATATTGCGTAAAATGTAATACAATACAAATATTTTAAGGATACATTTATAAGTATTTCTCTATGTACATACGTAGGATGTATAACAAGATGACATTAGAGGTTATTCTATCAACTGCTTTTGGAAGAGCTCTAGATGTGCAGAATGGCAAGGGAGCAAAATTACTGGACTCGGCTGTGAAGATATTCGGTTCCTTAACAGGTGAAGGAGAGCAAGCAAGCAGGATAGCTGGAACTTTGAATATCCTCACAGGTAAGTTGACGGTTTAAGGGTGTGTTTCTAGCAATCGTGCAGTAAAAGATGTGACATGTTTCTTCCTAAAGTCTCCATGCTACACAATTTTAACAAGTTGTACCTATATACGTATGTATAATGTCTGCCATATGTATGTATACTTTTTAATTAATTACACATACATATATTGTATTAAGTAATTAATTAATAAGTTATTAAGGTATCTTCTTTTATTGTGGACCTTGATGTACATATACATATGTACGTAGTTTGCCCAGGCCATATAAGTGGTTTATCTGCTGATGAGGAAACCACAAGCTTTTTAGTTTTTGGGAGTGCATGTGTATGAGCGGAGTAGCCACGTAAACTTCCATTGTATGCCATATTGGTGAGTACAAATAAAGACAAAGACCTCTCTATGGTTCAACCATCTCCTTCAGAGACTCTGGTTCTCATCAAATGAACTTCGGTTCCACCAATGCTTTTGGTGCTCCTCGTGCAGGAGAGTGGGCGGGGTAAACTTCAGAGTCGATTGATGAGGATACTTACATATATCTTATTGTGTTTAGCTTCATTCCCTAAGCTGAAACCTCTATTTCGCTATCTGTTTCAAACTGTTGTCCTGGGTGATGCCATGGACTACCTGGCTGAGGCCAGTCAGGAGATAATAAAATCAAGAAGAGCTCTTAATGGAGAGAGCAATACTGTAAGTGGTACATCAAAGTTCAAAGTTCATGATACATCCCAGGTGTAATTGCATTTCTACATGTACGTATACATGCATAATATACTGAGTGTGTATACGTACCTGTAATTACAATGTAACTGCCCTTCCCAGTTGTAGCGGGGCAGATCTAGATAATGTATGCTACAAGCATTCTGGATCACATCCAGACATTGACATACCCTTTATATCAAAGTGATATAAAAATTTTAATATAAATGTCGGTATGGTACAATTTCATTAGAATAAAAAAGTTGTAGGAAATATTACAACTACAGTAATTAGTTGTATTGACTGAAATAAATTGTCTATGTAATATATACTTGTATACGTCTTTGTTTCAGAACTCTGATCTACTTGGCTTGATGATTGAAGCAGGTGACGGTGATTCAAACAGAGCTTTGTCAGATGGAGACATTATAGCAGAATCCATTGGATTTCTAGTTGCTGGCTATGAGACCACAAGCTCTGCTCTCACATTTACTACCGGTTTACTAGCTTCTCATCCTGATATCCAAGAAAGACTGGCTGAAGAGATCAGGAAATACTTTTCTAAGAATCCAGTATGTCAGCAGTATAGACCTTACAGATATTCATACGTATAGGAGTATCTTAATATTTGGTAATAATTGAATATAGGACTCAACTCTCTATGAAGCAACTCACAGTATAGACTACCTGGATTTGGTTTTTAATGAAGCTCTGAGACTTTTCCCAGTAGGAACAGTGTGAGTTAGGCAAAGTGTAGACAAGAGTATCATAGATCACTGTTTGTGTGAACAATATATTTATACGTACTTCACTTTTCATGTAGCACTGCAAGGATATGCAATGAAGATATTGTACTTAATGGTATTCCGTTCAAGAAGGGTGTAACCGTAATGATTCCTATTTACTGTGTTCAGCATGATCCAGAGATTTGGCCAGATCCAGAAACTTTTGACCCTGAAAGGTTAGAACAATCACAATATGACAGTCATATTTGCCATGCAAGGCTAACCAATATGATATTGTTTTAGTGTATTCTAGCACATTTATTTAATTAGATGTAAACTCTCAGCTGGACATGCTCTAACTTACAGATCTGTTAGGTCCTTCCAGATATTTACAAGCCATTGTTATCATCTCCTTGTACAGGTTCAATCAAGAAAACAAAGCAAATCGCCATGCATGTTCCTTCTTGACTTTTGGCTCTGGCCCAAGAAGCTGTATTGGAATGAGACTTGCATATTTGGAGGCCAAAATGGCCCTCATTGAAGTAATCAGCAAATATAAGATACTTCTTGCCCCAGAAACAAAGGTTTGGCTACTACTAGTTTTATGTTTACGTATTCTGTGATGTCTTTGACCTCTTTAGAGTATAAGCTACAATGTCTATTATATTGCAGGTACCTCTGAAGGCGGTGTTAGGTGCCATTCTCAGAGCTGAAGGAGTGTATGTGAAGTTTGAAGCAAGATAAAACCAGGGCTTTATCAACCAAAACATACATATTTTTCCGTTGCATCAGTTTTCATATGTTTTTAAACACCTGTGGTAGCACAGTGGCTATAATCATTCACTTAATTTCCATCTATATTTTTGATGTACCTAAGTCCTTTGATGATGATCCACTTATGAAGATTGACTTTATTGTACTAAAATACAACTATACCTACTTCCATTGACAGACACTCATATATAATTGACCTATTTATATATACTTTATGGCAGATATTTAAATTCTAATTGGTGTACGTATACAGTCCAATTATATATTGCAATAAATATCCTAAATTGCATACTGTATTAAGTATATTAGATATGATCACGATTACATCAGCCAGTATATACTTATTACTTATATATAATTTCTCCATATGATTTATCAATCTCCCACATCAGAACTACTGGCTGCTGGATCATGATTAGCAAGCTGGAAACGCTGCTGGATCATGATTAGAACGGCGTGCTGGAAACGGCTGCTGGATCGTGCTGGAAGCGGCTGCTGGATCATGATTAGCAAGCTGGAAACGGCTGCTGGATCATGATTAGCAAGCTGGAAAACGGCTGCTGGATCATGATTAGCGAGCTGGAAACGGCAACCGACGCAAAGATTACGTCAGCAATAGTGCGAAATGCCTTATAGCATATAGCAACAAGATGGATGGTGTATTCGCTATGCTGAATGTTTCGACTATCATCTTGCTACTGATTTTGGGTTTGCTAAGTGCTACCTTCGTCTACTACAAGTAAATTACAAGAGATTTTGATAGCAGACTTGAAAGCATTGCTACATTTCCTTGCTATATTAGTGGCTGTAAATAACCTCATTTGCGAGTCTAATATCAATAATGATTACTCCTATTCGATTTTCCTCCAGTTACATCTACAAGCCCCATCAGTACTTTAAGCAGCTTGGGATTCCTGGACCCACTCCAAAACCAGTAATCGGAAACCTAGATCTATTAAAGAAGTACAATGTAAGTTACCAGTCTAAGGTATGTCTATTAACTACTTTCTGTCTATTCTATCTTCAGTTTAATCTATCAAAGTATATTAGCTCTGCATTTGAAGAGTATGGACCAACATTTGGGTACGTGTAGTAATGCTCTACCCATGAAACCACTGCTATAGAGAATTTCATATACAAGCTACATAGATGAAAATATTTCAAAATCAAAGTAGTGCTAATGAGTATATGAGTTAAATGAAATATGTCAGGTTACTGCTCTAGCCATGAAGCCACAGATGTATATAATTATGACCTATTTACATTTCTAATTTGTCAAATTGCCCAGTCTTTTTGATCCTTTGCTAGATACATATAAGCTAATACTCATAGTTGTGTATGGTGTAATAGAAACATGGTTACAATGTAATTTATGCTCTCATTTTTCAATTGTATTACTTTTCATACAGGTTGTACTTTGGAAATTTGAGTTTCTTTATTACTAAAGACCTTGACTTGTTAAAACTGATAACTGTCAAACATTCTGATAACTTTACTGATCGAACTGTGAGTACAATTGTATTATTCATTACTGTATGTACTGTATAATAAAATATATCACCACCAACCTTAATGTTCTTAAAGGTGGGAGAATTGGTAGTAGAAGGGGCAATTGCTCCACCAACCTTAATGTTCTTAAAGGTGGGAGAATTGGTAGTAGAAGGGGCAATTGCTCCTTTTTAAAAATAAAAATATTTTATATTTTTAAAAATATTTTGTCCCCTTTATTCAATAGCAAACAATACTGTCCGAGGTTGCCCCCTCAAGACTTGTATATCTCCCCCCCTTGAGATATTATTTAAATCCTGTTTTTGTATTTGGTATATATAGTGACATTAGAGAGTAGGTGTACAAAGTAGTGCTTAAGTAAACAATTAAAATACCATACCACAATACTGTGCTGCTAATAGACTGGCAGTACTTAGTAGTATGTGTGCAATGTCTGTGGTTTATACTGGCAGGACTCACAAATGTTGTAGCAAGCCATCCAGATGGTCCAGCTTTACTATTTGATTCTCCACACATGCATAAATAATCTAATACAATTCTTCTTACATGCTACATATACTTTAGAATAAAGACCTATATGGAACTAAACCTAGTGAGAGCTTTGGATGAGGATACAAGAGTTTTCTCCTTCACACATTCACAGAGTCGGCCATGACTTCAGAATATTGCCTCTTTAGCCTCTCCAAATAATTCTGTGTAATTTGGCAGATGACCACTTGGGCCAATGATCATGCCTATTTCTAGGCCAAAGTAGCTGCCAATGTCCCACCTTACAGTGTATGTCCTGACCTCTTTCTGGCCTGAGCAGTCCAAATATGCTTGCTACAGCCCTGATTATGACTGTGCTGATATGTTTGTATACGTATTACTCACTCAATGTACATGTACGTATCATCACTAATCAGTCTATCAGATTTAATTTTGATTCCTTGTTGTGTTTCCTTTTAATTACATATCATTATAATGATAGAATATCAATGGCAAATAGAAACCCTTAATATGATTTATTGTAATATGATAGATCTGGATTTAACTATAATTATGTGTCTGAAAACTGTTTAGCAAGGTAATGGCCTAATAACTACCAGACTTGATGGCAAGGAGTACGGTGCTTTATTTGCCATCCAAGGAGACTCGTGGAAGAAGAGAAGACGAATTCTTACACCAGCATTCAGTGGACATAAGATGAAGTTGGTATGTTTGGCTATTTAAACCAACCTCTTTAATAAAATGGTTGTGGTTGTCTGATAATGCCACTCTCTCCTGCAATTGGTATTAGATAATTTATAAATCCTTAATTTGACTACATTTGGTGCTTAAGCTATCTCCTGCATGTGAAGGTGTTTGTTAATGAGCTCTTGTACACACATACGTACGTATGTATGTACACAATCAAATAATACATAAAACTACAAGCAGCAGAGAGAAAAACACAAAAGAAGCAATTACTGTGAATATAACCCCAGACAGCTGATTATAACCACCAGTGCTCTGCCACTGAGCTACAATTGCCATAGCAGTGCTCAATTCATGTTTCCCTCTAATGTTAGCTACAACTACGTATCTGTATCCATACTAATTAGTGATATTTGAGTTATCAGAATTAGCTAATAATCAGGGCCTTGCAATAGTGGTTAAAATGTGATTTTCTGTCTATCTACAAACTCTATATAAATTGCAAAACCATTTGTTTTGCGTTTATTTATAATTTATTTTACTTGCTGTATTTTAGATGGAATCCTTAATTAAGGAGAGTACTGAACGTCTTTGTAGCAAGATAAGTTGCTTTGCATCCAGTGGTGAAACGGTGGATGCTTTAAAGTCAGTGTATATTGCATAAAATGTAATACAATACAAATATTTTAAGGATACATTTATAAGTATTTCTCTATGTACGTACATACGTAGAATGTATAACAAGATGACTATGGAGGTTATTCTATCAACTGCTTTTGGAAGAGCTGTAGATGTGCAGAATGGCAAGGGAGGAAAATTACTGGACTCGGCTGTGAAGATATTCGGTTCCTTAACAGGTGAAGGAGAGCAATCAAGCAGGATTGCTAGAGCTTTGCTGTTTCTAGGAGGTAAACAAAATCGCTGCATAACTAATAGTTTGTACAATCACACGAATAACAATTGTCTTCCCAAAGATAATAAAATTCTGTCATTAAAGTTGAATAACCAACTGTTTCTAATAGTTAATATTTATGGATCTGCTGTTCCCTGCATTCAAATTACATGGCCACTTAGTTAGCCTTAATACCTTCTACAGTAGTAGTCTTTATGATTCCTCAAAATTCATAGAACGGTAAGAGAAAGGAAATAAAACTTGTCTAAAGATGATTTAGGCTTACCACACCTTGAGATTTTCAAATACATACATGTATATATTAAGTGTTATAATAATTGTGTATGAACTATTATGTATACGACATACTGTATGCATGTGTTTCCGTAATATCAAGCCATGCAAATGAATCGCAAAATGAAAGCCTACAGGCCTATAGCCCCTAAAAAGTATCCAAATTTTAAAGTTTCATAAATCGTTTTATTAGCTGGGGCCAAGTGTTAATGTCTTAATAAGTAATCTTTCCTAAAGATCAAGATTAGAATATTTTGGCTTCTATATGTTATGTGTGTATATAAGTACTAATCACCACTGTTTAGTAGAACATACTAAGTGTAATCTAAACTACGTATTACTCTATACAGTTTCATTCCCTAAGTTGAAACCTCTATTTCGCTATCTGTTTCGAACTGTTGTCCTGGGTGATGCCATGGACTACCTGGCTGAGGCCAGTCAGGAGATAATAAAATCAAGAAGAGCTCTTAATGGAGAGAGCAATACTGTAAGTGATACATCAAAGTTCAAAGTTTATGATTATAATAGCAACTACATACATATATACGTACATATTAATATGATCAAACACAGTTAAAATTCAGTCTCAACTCCAAAAAAAACAGGAGATTGAGACAGTGATTAATCTCTGCTCTTTCAAAACTGAGATCCCATCCAAATGAAGCTTTAGTGTTAAAAATGTTATGAACATGAAGGAGGCAGGCTGTAGCAGTTGCAGCTCAGTGGCAGAGCACTACAGCTGTCCTGGGTTCGATTACCAGCAATTGCTTCTTTCGTTTTTTCCTCTTTATGATGTTTGAGGATGATTTTAATTACTTTTATTATCACTTTGATTAGTCATATACATATACTAGGTCAGTATATATGTTGTGTAAATGATTTTAGTGATGTCACGATAAAAAAACAAAATGCTTGTTTGAATTACTTGTTATACACACTTTGTATGATACGTATGTCTTTAAATTTGTTTCAGAACTCTGATCTACTTGGCTTGATGATTGAAGCAGGTGATGGTGATTCAAACAGAGCTTTGTCAGATGGAGAAATTATAGCAGAATCCGTTGGATTTCTAGTTGCTGGCTATGAGACCACAAGCTCTGCTCTCACATTTACTACCGGTTTACTAGCTTCTCATCCTGATATCCAAGAAAAACTGGCTGAAGAGATCAGGAAATACTTTTCTAAGAATCCAGTATGTCAGCAGTATAGACCTTACAGATATTCATACGTATAGGAGTATCTTAATATTTGGTAATAATTGAATATACGTAGGAATCAACTCTCTATGAAGCAACTCACAGTATAGACTACCTGGATATGGTTTTTAATGAAGTTCTGAGACTTTTCCCCGTAGGACCAGCGTGAGTTAGACATTAAACAGCTGAGGGAGGTACGAGTTTAGATAAGAAATATAAATTAGCAACTTTGAAGAAGTAACCTTTAAATAATCAATGTGTAGTGTAGTACTATGACTTGCAGAATGATTATTTATGGACAAGGTAGGAGTATACAGATGTACGTAGAACTACATACATATATGTACGTATGACAATATAGCCGGTAGAACTAATGAAAACAAGCTAACTGTATATATTGTAACTGTAGTGCATAGTTCTAACCAAGAATCATAACACTCTACTCAGTATCAAGTGTTATGAGGCAACTATATGTACACTATAGACATACAGTATGAACTGTATATAGCTAAGGATAATTGGTGAGTAAGAACAATTCCCCATCACTCTAAGGAGTCCATTTCAAGAGGCTTTTATTGACAACTTAACTTTTTGAGGTATGTTAAAATGGAGGAGTTACAGATTTATATTTGACCTTCCATGTAGCACTGCAAGGATATGCAATGAAGATATTGTACTTAATGGTATTCCGTTCAAGAAGGGTGCAGCAATAATGATTCCTATTTACTGTGTTCAGCGTGATCCAGAGATTTGGCCAGATCCAGAAACTTTTGACCCTGAAAGGTTAGAACAATCACAATATGACAGTCATATTTGCCATGCAAGGCTAACCAATATGACATTGTTTTAGTGTATTCTAGCACATTTATTTAATTAGATGTAAACTCTCAGCTGGACATGCTCTAACTTACAGATCTGTTAGGTCCTTCCAGATATTTACAAGCCATTGTTATCATCCCCTTGTACAGGTTCAATCAAGAAAACAAAGCAAATCGCCATTCCTGTTCCTTCTTGACTTTTGGCTCAGGCCCAAGAAGCTGTATTGGAATGAGACTTGCATATTTGGAGGCCAAAATGGCCCTCATTGAAGTAGTCAGCAAATATAAGATACTTCTTGCCCCAGAAACAAAGGTTTGGCCATTTTTTACCACAAGTATATTTCCTTTTTCCCTGCATATGTGAATTACATATACGTACATATTATGTGCCCAAAATTTGTAGCACTTAGGGAATGTACATACGGTACATGTGTAGTAGTTATATGTTATAGATGTTTATAGCATTCAATTTAATGAATATTGTCATGGACAACTATCCTAATACAGTAAAACCTCTATTAACGGACACTCCTAATAGCTGACAGTCTCCGTATAACGGACAACATGCAATGTACCAACTTATTTTTGTATACAATTAGTACATTAGCAACTCCCGAATAGCGGACAACCTCTGAATTCCGGATAACGGACACTCTGCCTGAGCCCAAGGACTTTTTGTAATACAAAAAACTCTTTTAACGGACAAAGAGGGCCTTGTCTAGCTACGGTTACAGTCAGAAAAACTGAACGATTTCCGTATGTAACGAGGGACGCCTTTCACCGAGTATTACCGAGCTGTTAACGAAGTAAAAGCGTCCTATTGGCTAATCTTGAATGTACTAACGAAGTAATGTACGTACGGCTGAACCCGTTTCAGATAGCATTGTATACATTTATAAAGCTTTTATTATGAAAACCTCCCAGTAAAGGACAACCTCCAAATAGTGGACAAGTCCCTTTGCACCAACTTGTCCGTTATTGAGAGGTTTTCACTGTATACAGAAGTCAAAATTATTTATGATTGAGAAAGAAATTCTCTAAATGTTTACAAAGCTAGTAAAGTAATATTAGGAGGTTTTCATACTTGCCCTATAACAATGAAGGTGATTTGGTATTCCAAGAACACATATTCATTTTAAATTACCTAGTTTTCTTTGAGAGAGAGGTTTTCATACTTATGTGTTGGTTTAGTGTTTTAGGTAGCCACTCCAGCTTGTGTGACATTATTTTTGCTTAGGTACCTTTGAAACCAGTAATGGGGACTATTTTGAGAGCTGAAGGGGGAGTTCATGTGAAGTTTGAAGCAAGATAGGGAGTGTGCTTCAATTAAGGACATCTTACATTTTCCCCTTATATATATTATTACTTTTCATATGCTTTCTAGCTACATAAATATGTATATGACAGAATAGCTTTCTTTATTAGGTGGAGTCAGAGCATTTGTACATGTAATGTTATGAAAGTACCCAATGAGTTCAAATTCAGTGATCTGCAGCTTGATATTACATCACAGGCATACATACATTTCTGTACGAGCCATATATGTGTGTGTGTGTGTGTGTGTGTGTCAAAAATATGCTAAAAATCTAAACAAATAATATAAAAATAGATTTTGTGGACGCTTAAAATGATAATTCCAAAGTGGCCCTCATTGTCTTAAAAACTGATGTGTGCTGTTCATCTTAGAGGAGCATGAGTTTTCACTAGCTGTAGTTATACTGGATAGATAGGATGCAATAAGCAATTAGGAATGTATTACAAGTCAATCAATCTCATTTATAATGACCTCACCACTCATAGAACAGTGTATTTTGGCAAGCTGGAGTATGGCAGGTGAGTTAATTCTATGATTCAAAAGAAAGACTTATGTGGTTAATGATGAAGAATGATATATATATATTTCCCAGAAGCAGTCCTAATTGAGTAGACGAATAAAGAGAAAACATGTATTCTCTTGCAAATCATTGTTTAAAATAATCCAAGATCGTTTGTAAAGGAAGTCATGCACTATTGCTATTGCTCTCTAGCGACAGAGTTCTTTTTTACATTACATGCAGAGAGTCAATATATACTGTTTTTGGAGTATATACTTAACACAGATGGTCATGGCCTTCCTAGTCGATGAATAAGCTACTCACAGTTTTTTTGATTTTTCAAGGAATTAAGATCATTGGAGAAGAGCAATACCTGATACACACTGACAGGATATACACTCAGACTAACAATACTGTTTATCCTGCCCAATTTTTCTCCCCCATCCCCCTCCCTTTGTTTTGTGTATACCGTAATTCGGGAAATTTTCGTTGTTAAATTATTTTCGTTGTTGGCTCAAACCACGAAAATTTATCACACGAAATATTTTTAACAACGAATAATAACACGTTGAACAATCTACGTATATGTAAACGCAACACAGTTGAGCGCGGCCAAAATGGCTCTACTGCGATACCTGCAGCGCAAGGTCGGTTTACCCGACCCAAAGGGCCCACTTTTCGTCCGAAGTACCAGCAGCAACAATCGTAATTACGTAACGTATATAAATTTTCGTGGTAATATATTTTCGTGGTAGCCCCCAGACCACGAAAATTTTTCCCACGAAAATTTCCCGAACTACGGTACGTACCTATGCTTTTGTATATACCCCAGATCATTTACCACTGATGAGGATCCTGGATTGCATGGTTCAAAATGTCTGGTAATTATTTTTGACAAGTGACATCTGTCTTTCAATTCCAGCTGGCTAATGAAGTTCTCAAGCTCTAATCCATGGCCACACCCAGTCACTCAGAGATTCACCCTCGTGACCAGCCACACACCCTCATGATCAGCTGGCAGTTATATGTGTTTTAAAAGCTTTAATATATATATATTATTATTTACATATATATGAGCTTGGGTGCTGCCCTATACTTGTCATACTATAAATATATAATATATATATAGACTATGCAAAAAGAGTGCCCACAAGTCTTTTAAAA
This sequence comes from Chondrosia reniformis, assembly GCA_947172415.1. Lineage (NCBI taxonomy): Eukaryota > Metazoa > Porifera > Demospongiae > Chondrillida > Chondrillidae > Chondrosia > Chondrosia reniformis. The sequence continues at coordinate 1,812,756 of OX359202.1, read as the reverse complement.
TATTGTCGTAAAACCAGTGTGCTGTATAGAAGCCTTTTTCGTGGAATGAACTCATCAGCAACACTGGAATTCTGCTATAATTAGCTTCTGATATTGCTAGGTAACTCATCATTACTGAATTGGCTGGCCAAGCAACATCTGAAAATTTCATCGTGTATACTCCCCTCCATTGTATATACACAAGCAACATTATTTCATTAGGAATATAGGATTGATGTAATACATGTATTTAATGGCATTTGAAGTGCGTAATCAGCATACAACAAGAACTGTATGTATGTTTTCAGAGCAGAAAAAGCTATAATGCATGGTTTCTAGATGTATATGTGTATATGCCAGCTGCAGATCACCACATCAGTGCTTGTGTACTGTCAATTCATTGGCAATATATATAGTCCAACTGGGTCCCAATTGAATTAAGGCCACTGAAGATGCAATCATGGAGAGTATCTTCATTTTCAGTACAACAAATGGACAGACACTTCTCATTTGTGGCCTTGAATCTTTCTACCCTGGGGCTACTGCTTTCACAACCAAGTTGTTTGCAAGCAACTTTCAAGGTGTAGCTGCATAGAGTACTACTAGTGCACACTGAGTACCAAGAGCCATTGAACCATGTCATCAGATTTCCTTCATGCAAGCTATCACCACCAATTATCTTTACATCTCCATCTAGATGCACAAAAATATATATAGCAATATGGTTCTTTTAATATGCAGCACATAAACATACATGTGCATGTGTGTAAGCCATATATTCATATATATATAGAACTGACTATTTTGCATTATTACCTGAAATGATAGAGTGTATATTGCGATAAGTTAGCAAAGTTATTGAGCTTCAGAACGCTTCAACCAGTGTAGGGATTCAGTCATCAGCTGCTGTTGCTCAATAACTTTATAATACTGACCACAAAATATCTAATTAAGAAGACAAGGACTCGGGCCACTGATGAAAGGTGGAATTCCCAAAACAGCTATCTGGCCCATGGAGAAGAAGAAGAAGAAGGAGCTATCCTCATCTACATATGGCTCTCACTAGGTTTAGTTCCTATTAGGCCCCTATTATATTCTCTAGAATAGATGCATATATAGGAAAATGGTTGTTTTATTCATTTACTATACATATACGTATATATTCACTCACTGATACATGGGCATCCTGTTTGACAATCAGTAGCTACAGATTCAATATAATTGAAAACAGTTCTAGTCTTTACAATGGGTGTATGAGCTGCTTTGACCTTTTTACTGGTAAAAGGAGCACTCTGTTCATTCTTCCATTTAAGGCACACCTCTAGACTTTCAATATTAACTGTACCATCTCCATCACCAAAGATTACCTCAGCTGGACTCTTCATATCGTCAACATTTTTAATGAACTTAAAGGGAGTCGAATAGCCAGCTCCATATAAACAATGAACAGTAACATTTGGAGCCGTAAAATTCGCATTAAGAGCATGAACCAATTGGAGAATTTCCCATCCATTTGGAACATTAAAATCTGAGAAAAAGGCTTGCCAATCATTGGCTGAATATGTTCGCTTGAGCCTCCCATCTCCATAACGAGATTCCACAATTGTCTGATTTCCAAATACTTCTGCCCTTGGAAATAGCCAGTACATGGAAGGCCAAGTTTTTACAATTGAAGTCAAATGGGAGGTAATTGTTTTAGATTCTATCACACTATCAAGCAACTGAAAAGTGTGAAGGGCAACAGCTCCAACAGTCACACTGCTTCCTGACCAAGCAGCTGAAAGAGGAATATAAGCATGAATATATGTATCCTTCCACTCCTGTGAAACAACATTATTCAAGAAATACAAAGAGACAGCTCCACCCAAGCTATGGGCTACTAGTGTCACTGATCTGTTGCTGTTACTATTGTAAGTATCCTCAATTAGGGTTTTCAGCCTTTGAAAGTAGTTATGAGCTGCAAAGATGCATCCTACAAGATGTGCATTTGAGATCAATAATATAACATTCATATATATACGTATATATAATATTTTTATTTGAAACACAACAAGCTAATTAGACTAAAAGGTCTATGGGAACCGAACACCTAGTATGTATATATACTAACTCTATCTCTTTATGTCTATATATGACTAATTGAGGTGATAATCAAACCACAAGTAACTATAATCATCCTCAAATATCATGAGGTGGATATTTCAAGTTAAAAAAACTATTTGACGGCTTTGTTGGGCTTTAATATATATATTTTCGTAATCTTAACAGTTGAGGACATTTAACTGTCCTGAACATTATAAATATCGATAGAAAAAGATTCGTTAACTAAGGCTTCTCTGAAAGCCAATACAATACTGTATGTATGCATATGATTTACTAACTACACATATATGTACATACCTGCGTCATATCTCCAATCAAAAGGAGCAGCTCTGATATCTTTATCTTTAGTGTATCCTTTGTTGACAAAGTACTTAACCATCTTGTAAAAGTAAGAGGTGTAACTATCCAACAGACCAAAATCTAGAACACCATCATCAATAATTTCAACTGCTTGTGTGTGTCCAAAATCTGGAATCATAGTTTCAATTCCAGACTCAGTGTTGAATCTTCCATTACTATAGTATAGCCTGAAATATAACATAAGTACACTTATATACTCTCAGGAAATGTATATATGCATGCTAATATAATTAAATGTATTTAATTGACTTTATTTGATTGCATACATACGTACCATATTATAGGTACACACATATACGTATATATGTACTGTATATGTTGATGCCTGAATGATCATAAAGATATTACATGTGCATGTGATGTCTTATTTAATGACATGAAAGTAATTAGCATATAATTGCATATATCACAAAAGTTTCTGGATGCCATTAATAGGTTTCCAAGCCATAGATTAACACATAATAAGAATATAAAGTTCATGCACATTTATCATGTAAGCACGTATATATATATCCATCTAAATTAGCTTTGGCATGTATTTAGAGATACGTATATATAGGTAACACTCTAGCATACTTTAGTACATCATCCAAACAGAATATTCGCTCCAAACTAAGCCAAACAGGACAAAAACCAGAAAGGCACAGGCAGAAAACTTTATCCACCAATTTGGAGAACTTTGCTCTTATGTGAGATCCAAAAAGTCCAGGAACTATATAAGTAAATTGATAATTATAGTATATATCATAAATAATCAATGAGCTAAGGCAGCTATATAATTGCACTTGGCATTTGCAAAGGCTGTCATGATGATAAGCAAAAAACCACTGGAATTTATATTACACCAAACCAGCCAAGTGACCAAAGACAGCTATTTTGCCCTCATTTAAGCTCATCAGATTAGACTGCGGTCACTTGATTGGTTTGGCATAATATGTTCCAGTGATTATTTGCTTATAACGAATAATCAAAGTAATAAGCACACCATAATTATAAGTAAATCATTCTCAAACATTTTGAAGAGGAAACAGGAAAGAAGTAACTGATGGAAAGTGAACCCAAAATAGCTGGTATAGACCACTTCCCACAGCTATATACAATACTCCATTCATGTTTCTGAATTATATAACAATGTCATCATCATTGAACTCTGGATATTACGCCTGTCCCCTGATGAGTCCTAATAAGGACGAAACAGCTGTCTATGGCTTGACCATCTTTTTGAGTGGTTAGGGGGAGACTCTGGTTCCAATCAAGCAAACTTCGGTTCCACACATCAGCTCATTGCGCTCCTCAGGGGACATGAGTGGGCAGGGGTAATATCCTGAGTTCAATGATGATGATATCGATGCTATAAGATCGGCTTTAGATCTTAAAGTTCCCCTATTTTTCCATATAACAATGTATTTAGTACATATCACTAAGTGATGATTCAGTTATCAGAACAAGCTGATAATCAAAGACCTGCATGGTATTAAGGCTCAACTATATATACAGATAGAAGACCTCTCGTGGGACATATAGGATATGTTCTATATTGTATTCTCTACTTTCAGTATGAGTTAGAGGACTTTAATACAGGATCAAATCTCAGGTTTCAGAAGGCATGAAACCTATTCAAAACTCTTTGAATTGCCAGGTTTCAGAAGTTATGATAGTATGTATAAACTCGGAAAGAGGAAAGAGGGTTTTGAAAAACTTGAAACCTGTGAAATTAATCTATTAGCACATATTTAAGCACCCAATGAAACCTGGCTGTTCAAGAAGTTTCAAATAGGTTTCATGCTATATGAAATATAATTGATTGATAAAATAATGAAATTTGATCCTGTGTAATAAAATAAACATGTTTAATGGTTACTGGGTCATAATTAGTGGTTATATACCTATTAGTGCACTCAATGCATGAAAGAACACACTACAACATAAAGATGCATGTATAGGTATAATATATATCTTCATGTAGAGGTATGTATATGCCTTCATATATATATATATATATATATACGTATCTTCATGTATACTTACCAATAACAATAGGAGATCTAACTGGTCCATTGGCTACATACATTCATATAAGCATATGAGAACGGAAAGTTTATGATTATAGGTAGCTTTGTGTGTAATGCAAAGACACATATTGTATACGTTTTATATGTTTTATAACTTATACAATTACTGTATAAACACTTTGGTATACGTACATGCATATAGAATGAATAAGACCATGTGTATATATAGTAGGAACATTTTTGTGTTATATACATACGTATATATATACGTAGGATTGTTATTTAATAGATTATATTTTTCTTACTGCATAACTGTTCAACTCTATAAGCAATTCTATAGCTTGTCCTGTATTATACAAAATAAATAGTACCCAGTAATGCAGGTGAGAAACCTTAATAAACAAAAATTGAAACCTTCAAAGAAGTTGAAAGGTTACTTTGTGAACATCCTACTATATGCATGCACCTTCAATTATACCTACATAATATATACAAGTATTATAATTTGCTAATGAGATTTGTGCTTTGTTTGAAATTCAGCAACATTTTATTCATGTACTATAAAGTGTTACTGATTAAAACTCATACAAATTATTAATACATTGATATGTACATATGTACATATATGTATGTATATATGCATTTACATGGATGAATGGATGGATGATTGACTTTCAAACTAATTATGAAAAGCAAAGTATGTATTGGAATGGTATATGAGTGAAGTTATATTAGTTTCTAAGGCAACTATAGAGTGTATAAACACATCATGTGCTAAACTATAGGCCAGGAAACAGAATTCATATATACTACATCGATGAGCCTTTATAAATCTATGTAATCATACATTTATTCTATTTGCTTAAATTCTTTTCAAATCCTTTTTGAGACTTTCATCATATAAGTTGCAATATATACATATATCATCTCTTTGCTAGAGACTGTTCTGCTTTCTATAGATCATGCACTTTTTATTTAATTATCTTTTGTGTTTTACTTTTCAAAGCTTATTTTATGCAAAGCCACTTTCAGCTTAATTAATTCACCTATCAAACTAAATTTTAAAATATACTCTAATAATAAAAAAATCATTTTACTTGGTTACTCCTCTATACGTATGTATACATACGTACGTATATGTTGAAAGGAATTATTCTGAAATATTTTTCTTCAGTACTGTATATATACATATGAGGATATGAATATCTATAGGTATGTACGTATGTATATAGTACACTTACATGGACTTTTGTCTGCATCTCCCCCAAAGGCTGCAAGTCTCAGTATAGGTAATACGTGATTGTACATAAGACTTTACTACATATTTGCTATAAGGTAAAAAGAATAGTCACTGAAGTTAAATATTAGCTCTCTATATATTGATTACATAATCATTTAATTGCATAGTCGATATACATCAATTTTTCCCAACAATTGTTTGAGATACCATGCATGTGTTAGATAGAGCATCATATTATATAGGTACTCTGAATGCCAGCAATACAGACAAACACCTTTCCACTTAATCTACTATATAAATAGATCAATTTGAATAATCTAATACACCATTTACCTGTATGCTATGCCTACTCTGTAATAAATTGAAAGGCCTAAAGGGAACTAAACCTGGAGAGAGCTTTGCATGGATGAGGATACAAGAGTCTTCTCTTCTTTTTGCTTCACTGGGCCAGACAGCTGTTTCTGGCCGAATTCCACCCTACATCAGTAACTCTGGAATCTTTGTCGTGTTCTTGATCTTTTGTGAATCCTATGCATGCTATAGCTACTTTGCTATTCCAATGTATGTGTGTCCCTGTGTGGTACTATACAACTACACAAGATTACTTACCAGCATCTTTCTCCTTCGCTATTTGCAACGAGAATAGCAAAGATTATAGCCAGCAGCACTAGTTGCAATCCTCTCCCCTTGCCAAAGTTACCTGAAAGTAGATAATTAGCTATTGATCAATTTTATAAGTTCTGCTAAATTCAGATTTACCTTCCATCTAGTCAGAGAAAGGACACTAAAGATCGACCTGTTTTAGTCTGGAAGTCCTCAGGAAGGATTCTGCTTATATTTTTATATTTGCATTTATATACTGTGCATTTTTTCAATTTGCAATATCGTCATCAATATCTTTGTGTATTTTCCATTTTTTCCTCTGAAAATGGCAGCTTGAACTGAATCAATGAATCACAAGCAGAGAATTCACATACAGCACTTAACTGAAGATGGAGTTGAGGGTGTGTTGATAACTGTAAGAAGTAGAAAAAGGCTGCTCTTCAAAGTCCTGTTCCACGTCAATCTTCTTATCAGCGTATGCTTGTGTATTGTCTGGACTGTGCGAATGGAAGTAGAAAAGGCATCAGTAAGCGAACATTGTTAATATCGTAACCGTATTTTGCAAAGTAGCCGTCAGTTGTAAGCCTTTCAGCTAAAGATTTGCACAGCTGTCGATGTTAATCACTTAGTAAGAGATGGTCTTACAACTAGTAATGCTATGTATAATGGATTTATTGTAATTTCTATCTCTTCCTAGTGGATGAAGTTGTATATGTTGTACTGCATTGAAGAATATTTGATTCTTTTGTATTTACTCATAACTACTAAATTAAATGATTCTACACAGAGTGGGTATCTAGCAACTGTGAGCAAGTAAAGTAGCCAAAAATATATTTATTTAGATACTACAGTAAAATAGGTTTTAGCTGCACCATTTATACACTTAGTGTTGCCTTATCTTTAGTATAAAAGTGTTGTTATAATGGTATTTATATAGTTTCTATGCACACCTTCACACTGTAGTAGATGTTAATGTACTGTCTCTTTCACTGCTCAGTCTTGCTACAGCACTTGAGGTCCATTTTCTTAGTATTTTCTGATTTAATTTGATTGAGAACCTTGTGTTTGTTAACAAGTATACTTCAAGTATGGAAAAATAGGGGAACTTTAAGATCTAAGCTGATCTTAAAGCATCAATATCATCATCATTGAATGAATGCTTTAAGATCGGTTTAAGATCTTAACGTTTGCCTATTTTTCCATATAGTGGTCAGTCACACTTTTGGTTGTTCTTGGGAGTACTTATTAGCAGATAGCCACTCAAACTTCCATCCTATGCCTTATGCTGATGAGTCCTAATAAGGATGAAACAGCTGTCTATGGCTCGACCATCTTTTTGAGTGGCTAGGGGGAGACTCTGGTTCCCATCAAGCAAACTTCAGTTCCGCCCATTAGCTCATTGTGCTCCTCAGGGGACATGAGTGGGCAGGGGTAATATCCAGAGTTCAATGATGATGATACTTCAAGTAGTACAGCTATAACGTTTCTATATTAACTACAAAATGATCATTACTTTCTGTTGTTTAAATTTCATTTCAACAACCAGTCATAACCTGTAAAATGTTAGCCCACTCCATATGTATTTTCAACACAAAATGATCATTACTTTCTGTTGTTTAAATTTCATTCGTATATATTTTCAATTGTATATGTATCAACTACATATAGAAATTCTTGAAGTTATTATTACGTAGATAAGCTACGTATACTTGACTTAATGGATCGATCTAGGACTAGTTTTCGCAAGCCTTAAATTCAACACAATAACAATTTCTTTGTAACGATAGAAAAATATACCTGATACTTACAGCTTTGGGTATAAGTATGCATATTGTAGTACATACTTTTTAGATATAAAAACCTTCATGCTCAAGTTAGAAATATCCTGTTTAGGTTTTTAGAGAATGCAACCAAGTAAGATTACTGTAGATTATGAAGTTAGGCTGACAATACCTCTACATTAAACGTTTTGTCCTCCAACATATTATTAATAAATAATTTAATTGCAAGCTTGAAGATTCAATCACTCGAATTCTTCAGAGAAGCCGGTATAATAAATTTCATTCCTTGCCTGCATTGTTAACAAAAGGTTTTCCAGTGAGACTGGACCTTGGAACTTGAAAATGTTGATGCTGCTGTAAAACCCTTAATGTTAGCATGCCATTAATGTTAGCAAAATTAGCGATGCGATATCATTCGCTAACATGTATGGTTGCTAAAATGTTTATTATTATGCATGTGCAGTAGTGTGGAGCACGTATTTACAACAAAATGCTAATTTAATGGACATTAATAAGTTATATGAAGTAAAACGCTAAAGTTAATATTAAGGGTTTTACCTGAAACACACACACAGTACTATACAGCACATACATATGTAGTCATCAGTCATGTTGCAGTTATATACTACAAACTCACAATTTTGATGGACGTTTATGTTTTATTTCAAATGTTGTTATTACCTAAAAGGCAATTCTTAATTATACAGTGGAGCCAATATGAATATCACCTCTCTAGAATGGTCACCTAATTGTTTACACCATTTTTAATATGTATATTAATCTGGTGAGTGGTGACCTGACTAATTCAGCCAGTCAACTAAGGCCCTGCGGGTGACCAGCTTAGAAAGGTTCCACTGTAGATTCTACTTACGTTTGTAGTCCTTGATCCTCGGTACATCTCTTCTGTTTCTACAGAGGCTGTTATACATGCTATACATAGTGCATCTCTTCTGTTTCTACAGAGGCTGTTATACATGCTATACATAGTGCATCTTATCTGTTTCTACAGAGGCTGTTGTACATGCTATACATAGTGCATCTCTTCTGTTTCTACAGAGGCTGTTGTACATGCTATACATAGTGCATCTTATCTGTTTCTACAGAGGCTGTTGTACATGTTCGTGTGTGTAGTGCTGTTCATATACTCATTTGTGACACTCATTTTGCAACTGTCACACTGTCACAAAGGTAGGTAGGTACAGTTTGGAAGTTTAGATGAGGGAATTCTTTAGCTTGTGTTTACCTTATGCTTGCTTGTTACTTGTCATACAAAATACTTTCTGTGTGAATCTGACATAACTCAGGTTATCATTTTATCATGAAACATCTAATACACCATTTTCCTACATGCTATGCCTACTCTGTAAAAAAGCCTATAGGATCATGTAGCTTTAAAATTCTGTGAGTATTTTGATGATCAACTGCTAAGATCTGGTTTCTGTAGAGATTTTGAGGTGCTAATCTACCTCTGTGAGCATTCCAGTGTTTGAGTTTATCATTTATCCCATTTTGGATAAACTTCATTTATTTCAAAAGTATGTATGTTTACTGCAAAACATGTTATCTTCTCCATACATACATATTAAGTAATTCTGCATACTCAGCTGTCTAGGGAAATGTTAATGTGGATTATTACCTTTATACTATACTGTTACTGTTTCTTTGTCTATTATGTTCTTTTCCAAATACCAGTAGCTGCGTAAAAAATCATGGGTTATTATGTTAGTAACTTTAGGACAAGCTGATCTACAAACAGGTAATATTGTCGTGTAGCTCTAAATTTACCCCAATTCTACTGACTCTTAAGGTGTATGGTGAGTTAAAATAGAACTGAATTCTTTTGTACTACTCAAAAGACAAGAGTGGATGGATTAATCCAGAGGCGCATGATTATCTTAGATTATGAGTTTTGGTCATCGTGAGTTACAGTATTTATCAACAGATCTTGGAGCAGCCAACATTGGATCTGTTTAAGTAAAGTAAAATGTAAGTTCAAAGGATTGACAGTCTTAAAGGATTCAAAAAGACCAAGAAAAACGACAATGACTCCCAGGGTCACCGATGAAGGATGATATTCCCAGAAACAGCTGTCTGGTCCAGTGGAGAAGAATAAGAATGAGAAGACTCTTATATCCTCATCCAAAGCTCTCACTAGGTTTACATCCTTGTAGGCCTTTT